>WNWK01002341.1:0-202500 GCA_009830355.1 Cherax destructor | reverse complement strand
GTTGACAAACTGAAGTTGCTAGGTGACTCTCACTCTGCAGGATTCGGTCTTGGCTTATAGGTCCATGACCTATCTGAGCAACTTGCTGGACCTGGTCTGTGTATGAACGCACATCAGAGTACTGTATATTGTCAGTGGTGCTTCATAGTCCAGTGAGTGTCGGTTATTGGCTCCAGTTGATGGTCTTGTGTTGCAGTTGATCATGATGGTCTTGTGTTGCAGTTGATCATGATGGTCTTGTGTTGCAGTTGATCATGATGGTCTTGTGTTGCAGTTGATCATGATGGTCTTGTGTTGCAGTTGATCATGATGGTCTTGTGTTGCAGTTGATCATGATGGTCTTGTGTTGCAGTTGATCATGATGGTCTTGTGTTGCAGTTGATCATGATGGTCTTGTGTTGCAGTTGATCATGATGGTCTTGTGTTGCAGTTGATCATGATGGTCTTGTGTTGCAGTTGATCATGATGGTCTTGTGTTGCAGTTGATCATGATGGTCTTGTGTTGCAGTTGATCATGATAGCCTGGGTGAAATATACACATACAGAGCATAACGTTTATCGAGACAACGTTTCGTCAAATTGCTTTGACAAGTCTCTTGTACAGTTGAACATACCAAAGTTATGCTCTGTATTTGTCTGTTTCACCTGTCCTGTTGACTGTCCACCATTTATCTCCAGGACACTGGGAGACAGAGACACACGTCTGAGCTCCACTGAATCTTCTTCCATTAGAACAGCTGAACAAACCAGCATAAATAAGATTTATTTCAAGGTAATGAGTACTGATTCCTCTTGTCAACCAGCAGTGACTACACTCCTAATCTAAGCACAAGATATGTCATACAGATGGTGTATTTTTTCCTTTTTTTTTTTTTTTTTTTTTGTGTGTGTATCATTAGACTGCCCCAGAATGACCTGGGACATTGATCTTCCCATCAAAAATTCATGGTCATATATAATGCGAGGAAAACAAAAGGTGCATTTCTTCGGTCTGTGACCACGTACTGAAAATATGATTTTAAATTGCCAGGCTACAACACTATCACAACAAAAGCCCTCACATCACCATCATTCCAGAACCTTACCTATCACTATCACCTGAGAAGCCCCAGACAGTACCCCCTCCTCCAGCCTACCACCATCACCCCTCCTCCAGCCTACCACCATCACCCCGCCTCCAGCCTACCACCATCACCCCTCCTCCAGCCTACCACCATCACCCCTCTCCAGCCAACCACCATCACCCCTCCTCCAGCCTACCACCATCACCCCTCTCCAGCCTACCACCATCACCCCTCCTCCAGCCTACCACCATCACCCCTCCTCCAGCCTACCACCATCACCCCTCCTCCAGCCAACCATCATCCCCCCCCAAGCCTACATCATCAGTCCCTTCCCTCCCTCCCTGCAGCCCAGAGTGGCACTGAGAGAGTTGGTATCTCCGGCAGGTGCCACAGAGCCAGGGAGCGTCAACAGTGTCAGTGGTGGAGTCCAGCGAGAACATCATGCAGCAGATCCTGGAGCAGATCAGCGCGTGCAAGCCTGACCAGCAGCAGAGGTCACCCACCCACTCTTACTCTTGTATAGTCATCCTGCTAGACTGTAAGGCTCATACAGGAGGTAATCGGGTTTAACCCATGGAAGGGGAGAGTAGCTTCAGTTCTCCTTGGATCAAGAGCATTTCATCAGTATGAAGGCACGCCCCTTGAAATAATGTAAATTCATAACTGTATGACCCTTACAGGTTTAGCGACTCTTCACTCTTTGGTTTATACTTTCCTCAATCTTTTTTTTTGGGGGGAAAGGGGGGGAGGGGTCATAATGGCAGATGTTTTTCTAACACCTGCTCTCAAGACTTTATGCAACTGAAACCATTTGTATAGGCATTATATGTGACGAGAACACCAGCCCGTTAGCATGTGTTGTCTGGTAACTTTATTGTGCACCCCGTAGTTAAGTGGTGGGTGGTAGTGACCCCTCAAACTCATCTAGTGGGCGGTAGTGATCCCCCATACTCATCCAGTGGGTGGTAGTGACCTCCATACTCATCCAGTGGGTGGTAGTGACCCCCATACTCATCCAGTGGGTGGTAGTGACCTCCATACTCATCCAGTGGGTGGTAGTGACCCCATACTCATCCAGTGGGTGGTAGTGACCCCCATACTCATCCAGTGGATGGTAGTGACCCCCATACTCATACAGTGGGTGGTAGTGACCTCCATACTCATCCAGTGGGCGGTAATCACCCCATTCTCATCCAATGGGCGGTACTCACCCCATACTCATGCAGTGGGCGGTACTCACCTCATACTCATGCATTGGGCGGTACTCACCCCATACTCATCCAGTGGGCGGTAGTGACTACATACTCATGCCGAAAGTGGTAGACAAAAGATTACAGAAGAGTACAAAGGCAAGTTAATGATAAACTGTTTACATATTTACATGGTCATGAATTCAAACCTGGAACATTAGTGTATTTATGTGGTGGTTAAAAGTCACACAGAATTTAACAATGTATGGACGCACTTTGACTCCTTTAAGTGTCATGAAGTGTTTACAGTAAGCAAAGTCAGCATATTCTCTTAGTGACTCATCTGTTACTCTGGATAAAATACCTTTACAGTTCTTAAACATTTGTGAGTTGTCTCTAAATTCATGAATTTTGTAGCATGTCAACGCGTGATGACGCATGTCAACGCGTGATGACGCATGTCAACGCGTGATGACGCATGTCAACGCGTGATGACGCATGTCAACGCGTGATGACGCATGTCAACGCGTGATGACGTATGTCAACACGTGATGACGCATGTCAACACGTGATGACGCATTTCAACACATATTGACGCAAGGTGTCACAAAACAGTTGTTCCTCTAAAGAACAAAAGGGCATAATACCGTAACCATTTACAAAGTCACACTGTGACTTTGTAAATGGTCCAAGTCGGACCGAAACGTCGTCGTAAGGTCCTCTCTTCTATGTGCGGGTTATTTGTATATTGTTCCTGTGGCAACAACACGTACTTTTGTGACGTATATACACATTTGTGGGTGGAAGATCAACACACACTCGTAGAAGAGCATGAACACCCGCCTGTAGAGAGACAATGAATACACATCTGTAGATAAAACAAATGTGGACTTTCAGGTGGTACAAGATTCACATCTGCTGGTACAACTCTCTTCCCTTAACATCTGCAGGTTCCTGTATCAGGAAGTGTACCCAGTTATGTCAGTGGGAAGAACTACGTTGCCATCTATAAGGAGACCGCCTCTGTAAACACCTTTTCCAGACTTGGAAACTACACACCCGCAAATGTTTTTCGAAGAGCTAAACACTTGAGAACACCTGCAGAACACTTACAACACCTGTATTGAGAGCCATACCATTGATAACACCTACGTGAAGAATTGATGTGAACACAAAAAGAACTGTTAGCTTATCAGAAAATCTTAAAGAACAACAGTAGGAAGAATGTTTGAGAACATGTGAAGGGTGATCATATTCATGGGGAAACGTTAAACCCTTAAGGGACTGGCAGCGCCTGGAAAATGGGAGGGATGGGGGGTAAGAGGTAATTGGGTTTGATCTAGGAGGAAGGTGCCTCCAGTTCCTAGGATCAGCCTTCCACCAGCACAAATACAGCCTCCAAAGTAGCTTTGCTCACTGTGTACCAGGTCTCCTCTCCTCCCTAACATGACGGTCTCGTTGTGGATAAAGTTGTGCCAGCCTGGTTGCTACCCCTGATGACTTGTCATGTGTTAATGGTGGCTCTGTTGATGTCATATTCTTGTTTGGGTCTCGTATTGATTGGCAGTGGAGCGTATATTACTGTAGTGACTAGTTTATGTTACTGTGGTGACTATGTTGTCTATAAATACCTTCCTATATTTATTTAAACCTCCAATAGTTTTTGACGGGCAGAGCAGCTGCTGCTGCTGCTCTTACCTGTCTCCTATATCTCATTCTTCGCTGTGTTATCCATCAGGAAAGTTTATTTGCATCAAGGGGCAGTTCATCGGCCTCTCCCTGTTACGTTTTTGCCCCAGATTTTTGCTGACTTTGTCAACCCATCCACGATGATATGGCTGACAATACTGTGTTTGCAGCAGGACCCAGGGATTCAGTGTCCTTCCATGCACGGATATGGCTTGTCTTCCAGGTTGCTGGCCTCGATCGTACTGCTTTACGGGAACCATTTCTTACTCTGGATGCTTCCTAAGATCCATAGTTGTACGGTAGTGCATGGTAACTCTTAAGAGCCAGGCGAAAGTGGTTACTTTCATTCGTTTCCTCAGGTACGATTCAGTTCATTCTTCATATGCCTAAGATCAGAATGTTTACAGAGGGTTTGAATGAGAGGTTTGAGAGTTTTGTAGCGATTCTTGCTGGGGACTTGTAATGTGTTCTGTGTTCATTGTTCAGCTCCACACCATTATCCTGCTGCTCTCATCCTGATCGCTAGTCATAGTGGGTCCCTGTGCACTCTTTACTCTCGACTCCTAGAGTGCACTACTGACCCTGGCGGGGCTGTTTTATTCACACTCAGAACACAACGACGTGGAGTTCTGGATACGAAGATGTACAGTAGTGAAGAAAAAATTGCAGGTGCAAAGTCAGCTTTTATTGTGATAAACTTTTTGTGTGTGCAGAGCTCTATGTTGAGCTTTATTAAGTCAGTACAAAGACTGCAGGCAAGCGTGGTACCAGATACCGACAAGTGTCAAATGAGAAACATGTATAAAAACAGTTTCTCTCGAGTTGAACTTATCAGTAAACATCCTGGTACTGCAGGTGTTGTATTTCACAAAGGCTGTATTGTAAACTTGTGCCTGTGTAAACAACTGAAAGGTGAGGTGTAAACAAGTGGCCTCCCTACATGCATGAAGTAAGAGCCAGGCCACGTACAGCGAAGCTGTACAGGAGGCCTCTTTGTACAGCATGTAGTACATCGGCTAATTTTGTGGTAGTGTTCATTGATTGAATTTATTTCTATATAATTGTGTGTTTTCATAAGTGCTGATTATTGTTGCCCCAAGACACACCTTTCCTTGATGACAAAATCACCGGCTGGCCATCTTCGTCCCTGTGACCTTGATGACAAAATCACCGGCTGGCCATCTTCGTCCCTGTGACCTTGATGACAAAATCACCGGCTGGCCATCTTCGTCCCTGTGACCTTGATGACAAAATCACCGGCTGACCATCTTCGTCCCTGTGACCTTGATGACAAAATCACCGGCTGGTCATCTTCGTCCTTGTGACCTTGATGACAAAATCACCGGCTGGCCATCTTCGTCCCTGTGACCTTGATGACAAAATCACCGGCTGCCATCTTCGTCCCTGTGACCTTGATGACAAAATCACCGGCTGGCCATCTTCGTCCCTGTGACCTTGATGACAACATCACCGGCTGGCCATCTTCGTCCCTGTGACCTTGAGGACAACATCACCGGCTGGCCATCTTCGTCCCTGTGACCTTGATGACAAAATCACCGGCTGGCCATCTTCGTCCCTGTGACCTTGATGACAAAATCACCGGCTGGCCATCTTCGTCCCTGTGACCTTGATGACAAAATCACCGGCTGGCCATCTTCGTCCCTGTGACCTTGATGACAAAATCACCGGCTGGCCATCTTCGTCCCTGTGACCTTGATGACAAAATCACCGGCTGGCCATCTTCGCCCCTGTGACCTTGATGACAAAATCACCGGCTGGCCATCTTCGCCCCTGTGACCTTGATGACAAAATCACCGGCTGGCCATCTTCGCCCTGTGACCTTGATGACAAAATCACCGGCTGGCCATCTTCGCCCCTGTGACCTTGATGACAAAATCACCGGCTGGCCATCTTCGTCCCTGTGACCTTGATGACAAAATCACCGGCTGGCCATCTTCGCCCCTGTGACCTTGATGACAAAATCACCGGCTGGCCATCTTCGTCCCTGTGACCTTGATGACAAAATCACCGGCTGGCCATCTTCGCCCCTGTGACCTTGATGACAAAATCACCGGCTGGTCATCTTCGTCCTTGTGACCTTGATGACAAAATCACCGGCTGGCCATCTTCGCCCCTGTGACCTTGATGACAAAATCACCGGCTGGCCATCTTCGTCCCTGTGACCTTGATGACAAAATCACCGGCTGGCCATCTTCGTCCTTGTGACCTTGATGACAAAATCACCGGCTGGCCATCTTCGCCCCTGTGACCTTGATGACAAAATCACCGGCTGGCTATCTTCGTCCCTGTGACCTTGATGACAAAATCACCGGCTGGCCATCTTCGTCCCTGTGACCTTGATGACAAAATCACCGGCTGGCCATCTTCGCCCCTGTGACCTTGATGACAAAATCACCGGCTGGCCATCTTCGTCCCTGTGACCTTGAGGACAACATTACCGGCTGGCCATCTTCGTCCCTGTGACCTTGATGACAAAATCACCGGCTGGCCATCTTCGTCCCTGTGACCTTGATGACAAAATCACCGGCTGGCCATCTTCGTCCCTGTGACCTTGATGACAAAATCACCGGCTGGCCATCTTCGTCCCTGTGACCTTGATGACAAAATCACCGGCTGGCCATCTTCGTCCCTGTGACCTTGATGACAAAATCACCGGCTGGCCATCTTCGCCCTGTGACCTTGATGACAAAATCACCGGCTGGCCATCTTCGCCCCTGTGACCTTGATGACAAAATCACCGGCTGGCCATCTTCGCCCCTGTGACCTTGTTGACAAAATCACCGGCTGGCCATCTTCGCCCTGTGACCTTGATGACAAAATCACCGGCTGGCCATCTTCGCCCCTGTGACCTTGATGACAAAATCACCGGCTGGCCATCTTTGCCCTGTGACCTTGATGACAAAATCACCGGCTGGCCATCTTCGTCCCTGTGACCTTGATGACAAAATCACCGGCTGGCCATCTTCGCCCCTGTGACCTTGATGACAAAATCACCGGCTGGCCATCTTCGTCCCTGTGACCTTGATGACAAAATCACCGGCTGGCCATCTTCGCCCCTGTGACCTTGATGACAAAATCACCGGCTGGTCATCTTCGTCCTTGTGACCTTGATGACAAAATCACCGGCTGGCCATCTTTGCCCCTGTGACCTTGATGACAAAATCACCGGCTGGCCATCTTCGTCCCTGTGACCTTGATGACAAAATCACAGGCTGGCCATCTTCGTCCTTGTGACCTTGATGACAAAATCACCGGCTGGCCATCTTCGCCCCTGTGACCTTGATGACAAAATCACCGGCTGGCCATCTTCGCCCCTGTGACCTTGATGACAAAATCACCGGCTGGCCATCTTCGCCCCTGTGACCTTGATGACAAAATCACCGGCTGGCCATCTTCGTCCCTGTGACCTTGATGACAAAATCACCGGCTGGCCATCTTCGCCCCTGTGACCTTGATGACAAATCACCGGCTGGTCATCTTCGTCCCTGTGACCTTGATGACAAAATCACCGGCTGGCCATCTTCGCCCCTGTGACCTTGATGACAAAATCACCGGCTGGCCATCTTCCTCCCTGTGACCTTGATGACAAAATCACCGGCTGGCCATCTTCGTCCTTGTGACCTTGATGACAAAATCACCGGCTGGCCATCTTCGCCCCTGTGACCTTGATGACAAAATCACCGGCTGGCCATCTTCGCCCCTGTGACCTTGATGACAAAATCACCGGCTGGCCATCTTCGTCCCTGTGACCTTGATGACAAAATCACCGGCTGGCCATCTTCGCCCCTGTGACCTTGATGACAAAATCACCGGCTGGCCATCTTCGCCCCTGTGACCTTGATGACAACATCACCGGCTGGCCATCTTCGCCCCTGTGACCTTGATGACAACATCACCGGCTGGCCATCTTCGCCCCTGTGACCTTGATGATAAAATCACCGGCTGGCCATCTTCGCCCCTGTGACCTTGATGACAAAATCACCGGCTGGCCATCTTCGCCCCTGTGACCTTGATGACAACATCACCGGCTGGCCATCTTCGCCCCTGTGACCTTGATGACAAAATCACCGGCTGGCCATCTTCGTCCCTGTGACCTTGATGACAACATCACCGGCTGGCCATCTTCGCCCCTGTGACCTTGATGACAACATCACCGGCTGGCCATCTTCGCCCCTGTGACCTTGATGACAACATCACCGGCTGGCCATCTTCGCCCCTGTGACCTTGATGACAACATCACCGGCTGGCCATCTTCGTCCCTGTGACCTTGATGACAACATCACCGGCTGGCCATCTTCGTCCCTGTGACCTTGATGACAGCATCACCGGCTGGCCATCTTCGCCCCTGTGACCTTGATGACAACATCACCGGCTGGCCATCTTCGTCCCTGTGACCTTGATGACAACATCACCGGCTGGCCATCTTCGTCCCTGTGACCTTGATGACAACATCACCGGCTGGCCATCTTAGTCCCTGTGACCTTGATGACAACATCACCGGCTGGCCATATTCGTCCCTGTGACCTTGATGACAAAATCACCGGCTGGCCATCTTCGCCCCTGTGACCTTGATGACAACATCACCGGCTGGCCATCTTCGCCCCTGTGAATGACGCACAAGTTGATATATTAGACACACGTACAACACTTGGGTATCTTTATCGTGGAAACGTTTCGCCACACAGTGGCTTCGTCAGTCCAATACAAAGAAGAATAGTTGAAGATCAGAAGGAGTTTGAGGTTATCAGTCCCTCAGCCTGGAGTCAATGTGATCAATCAAGAATGAAGTCAGTGTGTGGCGGAACTTGTCTACAGTAAATATACCCAAGTGTTGTACAAGTGTCTAATTTATCAACTTGTCGGTTCCCTGAACCATTTATCAACGTTCATGTTGTTAGCGTGTCCTGCACATACTGTTGTTAGCGTGTCCTGCACATACTGTTGCTAGCGTGCCGCACAACTGTTTAGCGGTCCTGCACATCTGTTGCTGCGTGTCCTCACATACTGTTGATAGCGTGTCCTGCACATACTGTTGCTAGGTGTCCTGCACATACTGTTGTTAGCGTGTCCTGCACATACTGTTGTTAGCGTGTCTGCATACTGTTGTTAGCGTGTCCTGCACATACTGTTGTTAGCGTGTCCTTTATCAACTGTGTGGTTCCTGAACCATGTTTAGCGTGTCCTGCACATACTGTTGTTAGCGTGTCCTGCACATACTGTTGTTAGCGTGTCCTGCACATACTGTTGCTAGCGTGTCCTGCACATACTGTTGCTAGCGTGTCCTGCACATACTGTTGCTAGCGTGTCCTGCACATACTGTTGTTAGCGTGTCCTGCACATACTGTTGCTAGCGTGTCCTGCACATACTGTTGTTAGCGTGTCCTGCACATACTGTTGTTAGCGTGTCCTGCACATACTGTTGTTAGCGTGTCCTGCACATACTGTTGTTAGCGTGTCCTGCACATACTGTTGTTAGCGTGTCCTGCACATACTGTTGTTAGCGTGTCCTGCACATACTGTTGTTAGCGTGTCCTGCACATACTGTTGTTAGCGTGTCCTGCACATACTGTTGTTAGCGTGTCCTGCACATACTGTTGCTAGCGTGTCCTGCACATACTGTTGCTAGCGTGTCCTGCACATACTGTTGTTAGCGTGTCCTGCACATACTGTTGTTAGCGTGTCCTGCACATACTGTTGTTAGCGTGTCCTGCACATACTGTTGTTAGCGTGTCCTGCACATACTGTTGTTAGCGTGTCCTGCACATACTGTTGTTAGCGTGTCCTGCACATACTGTTGTTAGCGTGTCCTGCACATACTGTTGTTAGCGTGTCCTGCACATACTGTTGTTAGCGTGTCCTGCACATACTATTGTTAGCGTGTCCTGCACATACTGTTGTTAGCGTGTCCTGCACATACTGTTGTTAGCGTGTCCTGCACATACTGTTGTTCCTGGTGCCATGACTTTCTTGATGTTAAATTCATGCAATAAGACCGGCTTAGGGTTAAGATCTACCATAATTCTACCATTAAAAATGTCCTAGCACCATGGTTCCAGAGACTAAATAAGGAAAGGCCAGCAGGTGGTCAAAGACTGGTCTTAGTCACAGTGAAACGTGGGTTATACCCAGGTGGTGCCTACTGCAACTTATACCATCTGCCAATGAGTTTTCTATATTTTTCTTCTGTTGTGATAAGAAAGCTCTAAGTGGTATGGATTCTTATTAAGAAGCTACAAAATTTGCTACCAGAATTTTTGAAGGACTGTCGCACCCGAGAGACGTCTTCCCAACACTCATGTTTTCTTCACATTTTATTCACGACCTCAAAAACAGAACTCAAAGACAACGACTGCGACACACACCTTGTCTTTCCTACAAGTCGAATAACAGACGTCATCACACAGGCCCTTGAGTTAAGTGGTACAAGTGTTGCCGTCATTACTTCCAGTACCCTCAGACACCTCTCCAGACCGAGAAGCAGCTGTTAGAATGGCAGCAACACAAGACTATACACTATTCCATGTTAGGGCCAACACAAAAAAGCTGGAAATCAAAACCTCCAACACTCCAGGATTCTGGATCATCAGAATGTGTGTAGGACACTACCAGTGTGTTAGCCACAGGGACGTACATGTACACTTAATGACGTGGTAGGATGCCAAATGTGTCCTCAAAGAGACAAAACTCGTAGGTAACTTTAGGGAGACATATCAGCAGCCAAGACACCATCGAGCAAAAACCAGGGCGCCATCACCTTAGCTAACCCTGACATACAAATTACCACAGAAACAAACTCATCCAGTCAACACTTCCGCAGAATTATCCACTGTGCAAGTTGCACTGGCTGGTAGTCTTCCTACATTGCTTCACTGCATCACCGACCACCTCTCTCAAACTCAGTTCACATAATCTTGCGTTGACCTGACTTCTGTAAGGAACTTCCCTGCTCACACCTCACCTTGCAGTTGTATACAGAGCAGTGTTCTTATACCCGCTCTATTGACTTGATACAGTTTTAATAAGAGTAAAATGTTGTCACAGAGAAACCTGTTCTGTATCTGTCTTTCATTGCTTCACTTAGAGTTGTCAGGGTTCTGGGGGCAGGCGAGAAACCCGTATGGTCTTATAGTACCTGGGGGAATGGAATACATTCAGATTCGATCCAAGGGAAGGTAGGTCCAATTCCCTGAGTCAAAAGCTACTTCTGGTCAAGGAACCTCACATGATGGGAGAATAGCTGCAATTTCTTGGTTCAAGAGACCTTCAGCATTGAGGCATCTCCCTTGAAGTGCGGCAAGCTGTGAGCACACCAGACCAGGCGAGGTTATCATCACTAGTAGGACTGTAGAGACCTCGGCGACATTATGGAGGAATTTTTAAATATAAATTAACTACCGAGTTTTTTAATATATTTTGTTTTTAATTTTTTTTAGTATCTGTTGCTTTAATAGCCAGGTAGTTTAGTTTTATAGGTTTAATATCTGAGTTGCAGGTTTAGTTTTAAGACTGTACATCGTACTAAGTGATGACTGATGCTTCAGTCATCACTCAGTCTTTCCAGAGTCGTGTATATTAACATAACTTTTAAGTTGTTCTTCGCTCTCAGTGTTCAGTTAGGTGGCCAGTGTCTGCTGGCAGTGGGTATGGTTTTGTTGGTGGTGGGCTGGTCTTTGAGGAGAGGTGGTTGGAGGGGAAGGGGTAATGGTTGGGGTAGATTTGAATGGTATAGGAAGGGGTTCTTGGGGTGAAGTGGTAGAGCACTGGGTTGTAATTGTGTTTGCGGGGGATTGAGGCTCAGCTCGTGGCCCCGTCTCCTAGACCACTTTGATCATTATCACTATTTTTGGCATTTGGCCCTTATCATATCTACTCTTGAAGCTCTGTTCGAGTTGTCTCTAGAACGGCTTCATCAAAGTCGTTCCACTTCTCCACCTTAAGGCTAAAGAAATACTAGTACTTGCATCCTGTGGCTCATTGTGAGTGTTAGTTACCATTTTTGTCCTAGGGACATGTCTATTAGACACTACGCCTGTTGTATATATGTGTGTGTGTGTGTGTGTAAGGAAACACTTCGAAATGTTTCGGCCCCGCCGGGAATTGAACCCGGGCCCTCCGTGCGTGAAGCGAGAGCTTTAGCCACCATGCCATCGGGGCGTGTGTGTGTGTGTGTGCGTGCGTGCGTGTGCCTGTGTCTGTGTCTGTGCGCGTTCACATTTGTACTCACCTATTTGTGGTTGCGTGGGTCGAGTCTTGGCTTCTGGCCCTGCTTCTCAAACTAGCCACTACTGGGTTCACACACTCCTGGTTTCATGACCTCTGTCGTACCTATTCTTAACGCTGTGTATTGAATACACAACACTGTTTATGGATCCTGCCTCTATGACTTTGCTGTCCAGGTCGCTCTACATCCTGACCCTTCTTAGGCAGAAGAACATCCTTATGACTCTTCTGATATTTAACTTCCATCTATATCCTCGTGTACTACTCTCCTGCCTCTTGAGCAACATGTCCCTCTCCACCCTTTAAATTCCTTTCATTATTTTGTATGTCATTATTATGTCTCCTCTAATCTAAATACGTCTGATTTAACTCCTTTAATCGCTCCTTATAGCTCATAAGCTTTAGCTGTGGGACTAGTCTCTTTGCAAACCTCTGCCTTTTTTCCAGTTTCTTAATCTGCTTGCTCAGGTGTGGGTTCCATATTGGTGCTACATATTCCATGTGCTTGACGTATCTTGTATTCACAGCGTCTTGAATAACTGTTGAGATTCTCGAAAGTTAATCCCAGATTTGTCAGGATCACATTTGCTGCGGAGGTTATTCTTTTATGTGCGTGAGGAGGCATGCTCGGTGCTATGCTCACCCCGAGGTCCTTTTTCTTTGATTGAGGTTTACTGCTTTTTTTTTTACTGACCCCCGAGCGTGTACTTCATTATTGGTCTTCTTTGCCCTTCCATAATTTTATTAACTTTGCATTTGCTGGGGTTGAATTCCAAGAACAACAAATAATTGTCAGTCCAGTTCTGCAGCTTGTCCAGTTCTGCAGCTTGTTCAGTTCTGCAGCTTGTTCAGTTCTGCAGCTTGTTCAGTTCTGCAGCTTGTTCAGTTCTGCAGCTTGTTCAGTTCTGCAGCTTGTTCAGTTCTGCAGCTTGTTCAGTTCTGCAGCTTGTTCAGGTCCATTCATAGGCATTTTCCTCATGACAGTAAAATCTCGACTTAAAAGTCTTCCAGTCAAGGAATTTCGGAAATGGCAGACACATTTTGCTGAGTAAATATATTATGGAAACTATCAGTTTATTGCGTCCAGAATGATCCTTTGTTATATGACACCGGGAAAACAATCTCCTTAATCCACTACAAAAAGTAAATATCATTAATCTGCTTTTAACTCCTTTATTTTTATTGTTCATTACCGTTTCATTATGTCCAATATCGTATCATATATACAGCAGAGTACTGTAGTTTCTTTTATTTCTTAATATTCGGATTCACCAGACAGTCAGTATTACAAGATATAATCTCTGTTCTATTAGTTCAAGTTTTACACTTCACATCTACCAGCAGGGATCCACCAGACTATTTCTTACGACATGTTATTCACCAGCACCAGAAACAGTGTAGGTCCCAGTACTGATCCTTGTGGAACCCCACTTGTCACACTTGCTATTACAACCTCAGGTTCAATGGCCTGTTATCCTGAGTGTAAAAGGGAGCTTGGAGCAAAGAAACACAGTAGAAGATGCTTTAGAATTTGTATTTCCTTCACCAAGCAGTTAGATTAATATCAGACTTTTGTCTTTTCCTTCACCAATATTACAAAAGAGCTTTACAATTATTTACACTATATACAAAAGAGTAGTGTTTAGTGCACGATACGGTTGTCAAGGCTAAACAGCAGCCAAAAGACAGACAACCTTCCACAACCAGCTCAATGCAGGAATTCCAATGACAAACTGCAAGTGGTATCCACGTCACCTTTGTCATTGTTAAACTCGCATTTTAATTGGCTGAACCGAGTCGTTGATTTGATGATGGGGCCCCATCGCCAAACCCTTAACGATGGTTCGCTGGTTGGAGGGGAGCCTATGTGGGTGTGTTTAACATGCTCCGAATAAAGATTACATACTCTTTGCATGCAATACTTGCCTATTATGACACCTGTACAATCACACTTATTTCCTTCTTGTTAGGTATTCCATATAGTACTCAGTCTGCTTGTTACTCTAGCTTGTGTCCTGGTCTCTTGTGCAGTGCTGTGTCACAAGTGTTGTTCTCACAGTATAATACTGTGCACTCCACGCAGTCCTCTTGCTTCACTTGTTACCTTCTCTAGCATCTTTGTCACACAAGAGTTACCATCTCTAAAGCAATGCTGTTTATTTTTTAACTCGCTTGTGTGTGTGTACTCACTTATTTGTGGTTGCAGGGGTCGAGACATAGCTCCTGGCCCCGCCTCTTCACTGATCGCTACTAGATCCTCTCTCTCCCTGCTCTATGAGCTTTATCATACTTCGTCTTAAAACTATGTATGGTTCCTGCCTCCACTACATCACTTGCCAGACTATTCCACTTCCTGACAACTCTGTGACTGAAGAAATACTTCCTAACATCTCTTTGACTCATCTGAGTCTTCAACTTCCAATTGTGACCCCTTGTTTCTGTGTCCCATCTCTGGAACATCCTGTCTCCGTCCACCTTATCTATTCCTCTCAGTATTTTGTATGTCGTTATCATGTCTTCCCTAACCCTCCTGTCCTCCAGTGTCGTGAGGCCGATTTCCCTTAACCTTTCTTCGTATGACATTGCCCTTAGCTCTGGAACTAGCCTTTGTACTTTCTCTAATTTCTTGACGTGCTTGGCCCGGTGTAGGCTCCAAACTGGTGCTTCATACTACAGTATGGGCCTGACTTACACGGTGTACAGTCTTTTGAACGATTCCTTACTGAGGTATCGGAACGCTATTCTCAGGTTTGCCAGGCGCCCATATGCTGCAGCAGGTATCTGGTTGATGTGTGCCTCAGGAGATGTGCTCGGTATTATACTCACCCCAAGATCTTTTTCCTTTTGTGAGGTTTGCAGTCTTTGGCCACCTAGCCTATACTCTGTCTGCGGTCTTCTTTGCCCTTCCCTGATCTTCATGACTTTGCATTTGGCGGGGTTAAATTCGAGAAGCCAGTTGCTGGGCCACGCGTCCAGCCTGTCCAGGTCTCTCTGTAATCCTACCTGATCCTCATCTGATTTAATTCTTCTCATTAACTTCACATCATCTGCGAACAGGGACACTTCTGAGTCTATCCCTTCCATCATGTCATTCACATATACCAAAAATAGCATTGGTCCTAGGACTGACCCTTGTGGAACCCCGCTCGTCACAGGCGCCCACTGTGTTACCTCATCACGTACCATGACTCGTTGTTGCCTCCCTGTCAGGTATTCTCTGATCCATTGCAGTGTCCTTCCTGTTATATGTGCCTGATCCTCTAGCTTTTGCACTAATCTCTTGTGAGGAACTGTGTCGAAGGCCTTCTTGCAGTCTCTCTCGTGTCTTACTTCCGTTACCTTGTCATAAAACTCCAGTAGGTTTGTGACACTGGATTTGCCTTCCATGAATCCGTGCTGGTTGTCGTTTATAAGCTGGTTCCGTTCTATTTGCTCCACCAATCTCCTGATAATCCTCTCCATGACTTTGCATACTATACACGTCAGTGACACTGGTCTGTAGTTTAGTGCCTTGTTTCTGTCGTGTGAGTGTGTGTGTGTGTGTGTGTGTGCTCGTGTGTGTGCGTGTGCGTGTACGCGCGCGAGCCCACGACTGTGTGTATGTGTACGCGAGCGCGCAATAGCAGCAGCTATTGTGTACCCTAGCTGGGGATTTACAGTGTGGCTTCATGACACAGGACGTCCTCGAGGACAAGTGTCTAACACACTTCCAGAGTACGCCACTAGATGCGCCTCTCTCCAAGAAAGTGTTGCGTTGCATTACCACCGAAAAGAAGATTCACTGGCAAGTTTACAAGGAAGAGTAGCGATAACAGGAACGTAAACTAGTCAAAAACCAGTGACGCATAAGGGAGTTGTATAAGTGTGAAGGAATTACAAGCAAGGTATACGAGGGTGGTGTGAGCACACGGCTAAGAGAAGAGTGTCAGCAGCGACGAAGGTTAAGGCAAGATACTTATTGAATAACAAAGTAAATACATTAAAAACATCTAGGAGTTGATTGTTATTAATTTATGGGGAATTGCTAAATCCTGGGGAATAGGTAATGAGGTTCGATCTGAGGAAGAAAACGGAAGCCCAAATTCCTTGCATCAGGTCAGGTCTTCCCAAGCATCAAGGCGCTCACCTGGAGTGGAGTGTTTGACTTCATCCTGCAAAAATATTGTGCGTGTGTAATGTCGTGCCGAATAGGTAAAACTCTCGATTTTGGCTTAAATAGCAACGCTCTTCTTGCCGAATAAGGCAACCGAAAATTTGTGTATTCAATAATTTCCCAAAAATCATTCTGAACCTAACGAAAAAAATATAATTAATTGTGTTTGTTTATTATTAAATTATTGTAAACTTATCTAAAATATATTTAGTTGGATTAGGCTAAATTAAATTTCGCTTGTTATAATAAGGTTAGGTAAGTTTTCTAAGGTTCTTTTGGTACAAAATTATTAATTTTTACATTAACATAAATGAAAAAAATATATCTTTAAACGTATAAATGAGTTCATGTTAATTGACCAGTTTTACCTATTCGGCACGACATATATATATATATATATATATATATATATATATATATATATATATATATATATATATATATATATATATATATATATATATATTCAATAGGATCACAGTAAACAAGCGATATCACGATATGCAACATAACCACTGTGAAAATAATTGAGAACTTGTAAGAGATTTCATAATTTCTCACATTATCAAAGAACTGTAAAAATAATAGAACAGCAAAAAGCTTTAAGGCCGCGATAACACCTCATAGTCAACATCTGAACATCTCACTCATTCCTTTATGATGATGCGGGTGAGATGTTCAAGGACTTGGTAAACATAACTTAAATTCTCCCCAAATTTTATTAATTACCTTTGAATACCTTTGAAGAGTTTCGAGAGTATCTACTCTCTGAGCCCGGCCATGGGCCAGGCTCGTCTGGTGCTTGCCTGGTCAACCAGGCTGTTGCTGCTGGAGGCCCGCTGCCCCACATATCCATCACAGCCTGGTTGATCTGGCACCTGGTGAAGATATTTGTCCAGTTTCCTCTTGAAGGCTTCTACACTGGTTCCAGCCGTGTTTCGGATATAATGCTAAACCAATATTCATATTAAAATCAAAACTATTTTTTTTTTGAAGCTTGATTCAGTTATATTTCTCTCAACCATAGACCTGCTTGATAATAAGTTCATCTTTAAGGGGGGCTCCTTGTCACTGTAAATAGGCTTTTGGTCTTCCTCCTACCGACCCTAATCATCCCCACTCTTCCCTTCCCTGCAACATTCATCCTTAAACTGCTCCATCCCTCCTTCATCCCCCCTCCGCTTCCTTTCCTACTTTTATCCTTTGGGGTCCTCCCCTCAAACTCTAGCTCCTAGGTTTGCGAAAGGGTGTTATCTTTCCCTTTCCATTGAGGTCTTTGGTGGTGGTGTTTGCCATGGTATCTAGATCATCTGGGGATGTCCCAATTTCCCTCCGGAGATCTGGAGAGTGGCTCAGGGTGTCCTTCGAGTGACGGGTGTATCTCTGGAGGCTGCCTGTCGGCTCCGGAAGGTGGTAGCCGAGAGAAGTATGCCTTGTGGTGGGTTTCCGGCCCTCCTCTCTTTTGTTCGCTGAGGTGGCTCAGCAGATGTGAGGTTGCTATCCTGGATTACTGGTGTACTGGCATGAAGGATAGGGTATGGCAAGGGTTCCACGTAGCATCTGCACTGCTGGCCGCACTGAGGGCCTTTTTGGGAGCAGAGGGGGATATACAATCCCATTCATTCCTCCTAGGAGCTATCTCTCCACATTACCCCCACCCTCCCTTCTTTTCTCTTCTTTTTTTAATAAATAAAGATGAAACTTATTATGGAGACCCATGCTCAAGACCTGCCTCCTCCCAGACCCTTTCCTGCAGCACACCCTACAGACCCTGGCACGCCTTCGGACCATTCTTCGGACCTCTCTTCCAGCCTGGTACCTTCTTCAGGTAAAGTTATGTTACCCGTCTCTGGTACCATGGTTCCGACCGACCCTTTAAACCCTTCTGACCTCCGTGCGGCTTTGACTGTGATCCCAGCTTCGCCACATAGTGTGTTGATTTTCGTATCATACACACGACTTGGGACAGCTCACCTCTAACCTTTCTAACTTTCCATCCAAATGACCTCAACTTGTTGATGTCACTACTTCAGCTTCCTGTCACGCTTCTAAGAAACATCCAACTAAGCAATTCCTCCTCATACACACTATGTTTCAAAGTCCTTAGGCAAAATTCGTTATGCTCCAACCAATTTCTACTATCTTTCCGACCACAGACTTTCTCAAACTTTCTCGCGTGTAATGAAGACATTCTGGAGCAAGTTGAGCTCCAAAAGCTCCCGATCATTAATGTTGACACTTGCATACTCACTGCCCCTGAGCAAATTCACTAACCTTGCAATACAGCGAGACTAACTTTTGAGAGCCGTGAACTACCACCATCTGTTTACATAGTGGGACAACACCTACAAGTGCAGAATGTGATCCCTACCCCTCAACAATGTAAAAAATGCTGGTGCTTCGGCCACCCTGCAAAATATTGCAGGTCAGAGGCAGAATGCCCTGTCTGTGGTGCTGCTGACCATAGCAGTCCATCCTGCAGCCTCCCTCCCTACCTCTTGCCTTAACTGCAAAGAAGCGCACCCAGCCTATTCTCTCCATTGTACGATTTTCTTAAGAGAAAGGGAGATCCATTGTCTTAAAGAGAAAGATGGCTTCACTTACGCCACGGCGGTTTCCCATCTCCACGTCCAAGGGAGACACCCACGGCTTTCTTATTCCAAGGTCCTCTTACATTTTTTTAATCTTATTTGGTCTCAAGAGTTTCTTCCCCAGCTGTGGAAAACTAATGTTGTTCTGCCTTTTCGTAAACCAAGTACTTAGGGCCATGATGCCCCACACTATCGTCCCATTGATCTTACCAGTGCAGTTTGCAAGTTGATGGAACGTCTAGTAAATAGACGTTTGGTGTAGTATTTAGAGATACACAATAGCTTCTCCACTAGTCAATTTGGCTTTCGTAAAGGCTGCTCCGCTATTGACCCCGTACTCTGCCTTTGCTATTAACCACTCAGTTCACTCAGTTATTGCAGTCTTTTTTTTTTTTTATCTTGAAAAGGCATGACACTACTTGGAGATATAACATCTTGGCTCAAGCTCATTCCTTAAACCTCCGAGGCAATCTACAACTTTTCCTTAAAAACTTCTTATCTGAGAGACATTTCCGTGTTTGGGTTAATAATTTGCTTTCCCCGGACTTTTTCCAAGCTGAAGGTGTCCCTCAGGAATGTGTCCTTAGCATCACTCTTTTTCTCCTTGCTATAAATGATCTGGCCTCTGTTCTCTCATCTAATGTTTGGTCATCACTTTATGTCGATGACTTTGCTATAGTTTGTGCAGGCGCTGACTCTCGTCTAGTGGCAGCTCACTCCAGAATGCTGTCAACTGTGTTTCCCATTGGGTCACTATGCATGGGTTTAAATTTTCTGGTGCTAAATCTCACCAAATTACTTTCACCAGAGGTTCTGTTGTCTCTGATACTCCATTGTACCTGTGTGGCTCCAAATATATTCTGCGACCTCTCCCTCAACTCTTTCTAAATGTGATCTCATCCATCATCAGGGATTACGTGTATGTCTAGGTACTTTTCGCTCCTCACCTGTCGAGAGCCTATATGCAGAGGCGACTGTTCCATCCTTGAACGATCGCCGTGATGCCCATTGCCTCGGTTATTTTGTCTGCTCTCATGACCTTCACGATCCTTCTACATACAGGATAGTAACGGACATTAGTAGAGGTCCATTATTTGTTTACCTCCCATGTTTACTTCGTCCCTTTTCTCTTCGTCTTCACTCGCTCTTGACTTCTCTTCAGTTGCCCCCCTTTATATGTACATCCAGGGAGGTTCCGACAGTTCGTGACTGTCCTTCCAAACTGCAGTGTGTGAAAGCTCAACTATCTATAGTGGCTTGTCCCTTTTTCTTAACCACTTCCGGTTTCATTCTCGGGCCGTTACAGTTTATACTGATGGTTCTAAATCCCCTGACAGTGTCAGGTTTGCAGTAGTGTTCCCGGACAGTGTTGTGCAGGGTCATTTGTTAGACTCATTTAGCATCTTCACAGCTGAGCTGCATGCAATTCTCATAGCAATTATCTGTATTGCGTCCAGGCCTACCTCATCATTTGTGGTAATGTAATAATATACAGGCCTATCTGACATCAATGACATACTACTATATAGAAAGCCCCTTGTTATGCAGAGCATTACGGGCAAATTAGGTCAGTGTCCCAGGATGCGACCCACACCAGTCGACTAACACCCAGGTACCCATTTTATTGATGAGTGAACATAGACAACAGGTGTAAAGAAACACGCCCAATGTTTATACCCTGGCTGGGAATCGAACCCAGACCCTCGCCGTGTGAAGCGAGAGCTTTAGCCACCAGGCCACCAGAGTCTCGGACTCGTTTACTGCTTTGCAAGCTATCAAAAAATTTAATTCGTCTCATCCCCTTGACTGCTGAGCGATCAGTGGTACACGCCCTTCTAGTTTCATATAGAGATAATCCATTCTCAGATTATTTTTTTTTTGTAATCTCCATCGACCTTTGCAAGTGTTGGAAACAACGTTGGTCTGAACTGATTCAGACCAACGCATCGGGCACACATGTCTCAATCATGGGTATCTCATGTAAAGGCGCCTCGCTCTGTGCAAATTGTCAGGTTCCAATTTCCGTTTACCGTATTCTGATAGACTGTTCAGTCTATCAGCGAGCATGTGGAATTTCCCTTTGACGTCGTCACTGCTCTAACACACTTACTTTATCTTCCCTCCTCGCTGAAGGTCCCATCTTTGACACAGACTTCCTCTTTGACTTTTTGACAGCACCATATTTATTACACAATCTTTGATTATACTTCCTTTAGCACTCTTTACCGACCTTACAACCCCTACCTTGCAGTGCTGAATGACCCTAGTGGTTTAGCGCTTAGTTTTAATTATAATATATATTGTCCAAAAGGCTAGTAGATATGTTGAGCCCAGTTGTTGGCAAAATTTGTAACTTTAATGTTAAAAATGGTATTGATTGATAAATTAAGCACCATGACTGATTTAAATGATTACAATATGGTTAGTTTTGATGTCACTTCTTTGTTTACAAAAGTTCCAGTTGATGATTTATTAAGTTTTCTATATGAAGAACTTGTAAATTACTATTTAGTATTACCAGTACATACGATCATTCATCTTATTAAACTTTGTATTGTTGATGCAAAGTTTGTGTTTAATGATGAGTTTTGCACTCAGAAGTTTGGTATGACATTGGGAAGTCCTCTTTCACCTGTCCTTAGCAATCTGTATATGACATATTTTGAAACAAGACTACTTAATAACATCCTTCCCAATAGAGCTAAGTGGTACAGATACGTTGATGATGTTTTGTCCAGCTCATTCCATAAATTTCACTGTTGAGTTTGAATAAAATAACTCATTGCCTTTTTTAGATGTTTTAATTATTAAGGGGAACTATGATTTTAAATTCAAAATTTACAGAAATCCAAAAAATAACTGTTCTTATGTGCACTATTATTCTTCACATCATGAGTTACTGTCTGTATTTTCATCAATATTTTTGAGAGTTTTGCATATTTGTAGTCAAAGAGTTCATAGATAAAGAATTCGTGAAGATTTATGAAATAGCTAATGATCTAAAATACCCAAAACACTTAAATGATAAATCTTTTAAAATTGCCAGAAATACTTTTTACATTTCAAAAAAGGACAAACAATGTTATTCAGTTAAGAATATTTTGGTTCTCCCTTACCATGAAAACTTTCTTCATATACTTTCTCTGCTTAAGAATTTTAATATCAAAGTTGTATTTAAAAATCTTGATACAGTAAAAAAAAATTATTAAAAAATCCCCCAAAAAATGCTGACGGGTATTTACAAGATTCCTTACCACAACACTGTATGACCCGTGTGGGTTTAGTGCTTAGTTTTTGATTATAATAAGAATAATACAAGATCCCTAGTTAAAACTGTAATAGTTTATTATGGTCAAACAGGGTAAAGTCTGGAACTAAGATTACGACAACATAAATTTACCATCAGAATTGAACAAACTGTTTATTCTTGAGAGAGATTTTAACCATACAAGTGATTTTCAAAAGACCCGAGAAAGTTGTATCAAACAGGTCTATCGTTGAGAGAAATATAATTGAATCAAACATCATAAAAATAGTTTTGCTTTTACTATGATTATACAGATTAGATTTATTTATAATTAATAGAATTTGGGAAGAATTTAAACTTTGACAAGCCCTTGACCATCTCTCCCACATCATAATGGAATGGGCGAGATGTTCTGGTGTTGACCGTCAGGTGTTATCTCAACCTTAAAACCCTTTTGCTGTTATATTATTTTTACAATTCCTTGATAATGTGAGAAATCACGAAAACGCTTGAAAGTTTTCTATTTATCACAAAGGATTTGAATATATATATATATATATATATATATATATATATATATATATATATATATATATATATATATATATATATATATATTTTGCTAGAATTCGCAAGAGCAGGCGAAATATTCACAAACACTGATCTCTGGCCGACGGAGACTCGACCTACGAACCTCATGACAAGGTACGCAGTGCTTTACCGACGTACCACACTGGTCCAATACCTTGGCATCCAGCTTGCTAGACGTTATTCCAAGGCAGCCAGCTTTCAGGCAGGAAGGCTTACAGCTTTTCATCTCATCCCCTGCATGCATCGACACAACTAGAGATTTTTACAGCCTTCCTGCCTGAAAGCTAGCTGCCTTGGAATAACGTCTAGCGAAAGCTGGATGCCAAGGTATTGGACCAGTGTGGTACGGTCGGTAAAGCACTGCGTACCTTGTCATGAGGTTCGTAGATTCGAGTCTCCGTCGGCCAGAGATCAGTGTTTGTGAATATTTCGCCTGCTCTGCGAATTCCTAGCATTGTAAAATCTCTAGTTGTGTCGATGCATGCAGGGGATGAGATGAGAAGCTGTAAGCCTTCCTGCCTGAAAGCTGGCTGCCTTGGAATAACGTCTAGCGAAAGCTGGTTGCCAAGGTATTGGACCAGTGTGGTACGGTCGGTAAAGCACTGCGTACCTTGTCATGAGGTTCGTAGGTTCGAGTCTCCGTCGGCCAGAGATCAGTGTTTGTATATATATATATATATATATATATATATATATATATATATATATATATATATATATATATATATATAATGGTACCGAATATGTAAAACTTGTGATTTTGGCTTAATAGCAACGCTCTTCTTACCGAATAAGGCAAGCAGCTAAAATTTGTGTATGTAATAATTTCGCAAAAATCATTCTGAACCTAACGAAAAAAATATATTTCATTGTGTTTGTTTATTATTAAGTTATTGTAAACTTATCTAAAATATATGTAGTTGGATTAGGCTAATTAAATTGCGCTTGTTATAATAAGGTTAGGTAAGTTTTCTAAGGTTCTTTTGGTACAAAATTATTAATTTGTATATTAACATAAATGAAAAATATATATCTTTATTCATATAAGAGAAAATTTTAGAAAGGACTTAATTTTAAATGAGTTCTTGCTAATTGATCAGTTTTACCTATTCTGCACGTATGTCTTCAGATCAAGGTAAAACACCTAGCTCTGCTGGATGCGTGATTCTTGTAGGATTTGGTGGTTCTGTGGGTTGGAGAGTCATGTGGTTTTCACTCACCATGAGGTGGGCCAAAACAGCATGGGTTCGAATTCTTGGCTAGTCGGTGTTTTTATTGATCAATACCACTTCTTTGTGGTTACAATAATATATACACATATAATATGCTGTTGTCTACAGACCTCTTAACAACTTTCTAGATAAAGCTAATGGGCAATTATATTTCTGAATATAAAATACATCTAAACAGACCCAGGAGGATGCCGTGTCGTATTTCTACTGAGAAGGAAAAACCTACTAAAAAGAAAAATCCATTATGAGGATAAAGCTGAGAAGAAGGGAAGGCCACGTCTTGCATCCCTGAGAAGTTTGTGAGAAATAATTCTAACTGGAGAGACTACACGGCCACCATGCGAGGCATACAGCTGTCCTGCGTGCGCCCTGCGAGGCATACAGCTGTCCTGCGTGCGCCCTGCGAGGCATACAGCTGTCCTGCGTGCACCCTGTGAGGCATACAGCTGTCCTGCGTGCGCCCTGCGAGGCATACAGCTGTCCTGCGTGCACCCTGTGAGGCATACAGCTGTCCTGCGTGCGCCCTGCGAGGCATACAGCTGTCCTGCGTGCACCCTGCGAGGCATACAGCTGTCCTGCGTGCGCCCTGCATAGCAGCTGTCCTGCGTGCGCCCTGCGAGGCATACAGCTGTCCTGCGTGCACCCTGCGAGGCATACATCTGTCCTGCGTGCACCCTGCGAGGCATACAGCTGTCCTGCGTGCACCCTGTGAGGCATACAGCTGTCCTGCGTGCACCCTGTGAGGCATACAGCTGTCCTGCGTGCGCCCTGCGAGGCATACAGCTGTCCTGCGTGCACCCTGCGAGGCATACAGCTGTCCTGCGTGCGCCCTGCGAGGCATACAGCTGTCCTGCGTGCGCCCTGCGAGGCATACAGCTGTCCTGCGTGCACCCTGCGAGGCATACATCTGTCCTGCGTGCACCCTGTGAGGCATACAGCTGTCCTGCGTGCGCCCTGCGAGGCATACATCTGTCCTGCGTGCACCCTGCGAGGCATACAGCTGTCCTGCGTGCACCCTGTGAGGCATACAGCTGTCCTGCGTGCACCCTGTGAGGCATACAGCTGTCCTGCGTGCGCCCTGCGAGGCATACAGCTGTCCTGCGTGCGCCCTGCGAGGCATACAGCTGTCCTGCGTGCCCTGCGAGGCATACATCTGTCCTGCGTGCGCCCTGCGAGGCATACAGCTGTCCTGCGTGCGCCCTGCGAGGCATACATCTGTCCTGCGTGCCCCTGCGAGGCATACATCTGTCCTGCGTGCCCCTGCGAGGCATACAGCTGTCCTGCGTGCGCCCTGCGAGGCATACAGCTGTCCTGCGTGCCCTGCGAGGCATACATCTGTCCTGCGTGCGCCCTGCGAGGCATACAGCTGTCCTGCGTGCGCCCTGCGAGGCATACAGCTGTCCTGCGTGCGCCTGCGAGGCATACATCTGTCCTGCGTGCGCCCTGCGAGGCATACAGCTGTCCTGCGTGGCCCTGCGAGGCATACATCTGTCCTGCGTGCGCCTGCGAGCATACACTGTCCTGCGTGCCTGCGAGGCATACAGCTGTCCTGCGTGCCCTGCGAGGCATACAGCTGTCCTGCGTGCGCCCTGCGAGGCATACAGCTGTCCTGCGTGCGCCCTGCGAGGCATACAGCTGTCCTGCGTGCGCCCTGCGAGGCATACAGCTGTCCTGCGTGCGCCCTGCGAGCATACACTGTCCTGCGTGCGCCCTGCGAGGCATCAGCTGTCCTGCGTGCCCTGCGAGGCATACAGCTGTCCTGCGTGCGCCCTGCGAGGCATACAGCTGTCCTGCGTGCGCCCTGCGAGGCATACAGCTGTCCTGCGTGCCCTGCGAGGCATACAGCTGTCCTGCGTGCGCCCTGCGAGGCATACAGCTGTCCTGCGTGCGCCCTGCGAGGCATACAGCTGTCCTGCGTGCGCCCTGCGAGGCATACAGCTGTCCTGCGTGCCCTGCGAGGCATACAGCTGTCCTGCGTGCGCCCTGCGGAATCTGGCTCAGGCTGTCCTGCGTGGCCCTGCGAGCATACAGCTGTCCTGCGTGTCGCCTGCGAGTGCATACAGCTGTCCTGCGTGCCCCTGCGAGGCATACAGCTGTCCTGCGTGCGCCCTGCGAGGCATACAGCTGTCCTGCGTGCCCTGCGAGGCATACATCTGTCCTGCGTGCCCTGCGAGGCATACATCTGTCCTGCGTGCGCCCTGCGAGGCATACAGCTGTCCTGCGTGGCCCTGCGAGGCATACAGCTGTCCTGCGTGCCCCTGCGAGGCATACATCTGTCCTGCGTGCCCCTGCGAGGCATACAGCTGTCCTGCGTGCCCCTGCGAGGCATACATCTGTCCTGCGTGGCCCTGCGAGGCATACAGCTGTCCTGCTGCGCCCTGCGAGGCATACATCTGTCCTGCGTGCGCCCTGCGAGGCATCATGCGCTGCCTGCAGCTGCGCCCTGCGGCATGCGGCATACACTGTCCTGCGTGCCCTGCGAGGCATACATCTGTCCTGCGTGCGCCCTGCGAGGCATACAGCTGTCCTGCGTGCGCCCTGCGAGGCATACATCTGTCCTGCGTGCGCCCTGCGAGGCATACAGCTGTCCTGCGTGCCCTGCGAGGCATACATGTGTCCTGCGTGCCCTGCGAGGCATACATGTGTCCTGCGTGCCCTGCGAGGCATACATGTGTCCTGCGTGCCCTGCGAGGCATACATGTGTCCTGCGTGCCCTGCGAGGCATACATGTGTCCTGCGTGCGCCTGCGACGTGGTCATGAGGCATGTGTCCTGCGTGCCCTGCGAGGCATACATGTGTCCTGCGTGCCCTGCGAGGCCATTGCCTGCGGCCTGCAGGCATAACATGTCCTGCAGCGCCTGCAGGCATACATGTCCTGGTGCCCTGCGAGGCATACATGTGTCCTGGTGCCTGCGAGGCATACATTGTCCTCGCCGAGCCATGTTCCTGCGTGCTGCAGCATACATGTCTGTGCCCTGCGAGGCATACATGTGTCCTGCGTGCCCTGCGAGGCATACATGTGTCCTGCGTGCCCTGCGAGGCTTCCCGGACGCACTATAACACCGCAACAAAAGTGAATTTGATAAGGGTTTACACAGTACATACAAGTTGGTAATTAAGACGCATGTGCAACACCTACGTATCTTTATTCCGAAACATTTCACCTACACATCAGGCTTCTTCAGTCGAGTGCACAGGAGGCAGCGGAAGTAGTGATGTAAAAACGATGTAATCAGTCCATCGCCCCTGAAGACGTAGTTTTGAGGTGGTCAGGCCCTCAGACTGGAGGAGTATGACTTCATAGTCTGGAACATTGTTCCAGACTATGGAGCATACTCTTCTACTGCCTCCTCTGTACACGACTGAAGAAGCCTGCAGTGTAGGCGAAATGTTTCGGAATAGATATATCTAACTTGCACCTGTCTTACTAATCACAGCAGCAAGACGAACATTGCAGCCACAACGAGACCTCCCCACCCCTCTCAATGGTCATGGCTTCCCCAGCTTACTACTTCCCTCTTCTGCACCACCAACACCAGAGAGGACCACCATCCCCAAGTCCACTTATGTTTTAATCGCTATCGTAAGACCAGGCGTAGCCTCCCGTGTCTCCACTAAAGTGTTGTTTCTGTTCACTTTTCCATTCTCGTGTTATGCATGCTGTTGATGTATGTGTTGAGCTAGTGGGCCAGCACACAGGGACGACCCAGGTCATCACTTAAGTCTCTGCCAGTCAATAATGTGGCGATCTCTTCTCCACTTCATCTAACATCATATTGCAGCATCTCTTTCCCCTCGTTGTGGTTCTTCTCCAGTGTTCCCTTTCCTCTTCATTCTATCCATCCAGTGTCTCCTCTCTCTTGTTTTCTTCTCTTCATCTTGTCCTGGACTATCTGCCCTCCACCTTGTCCTGGACTATCTGCCCTCCACCTTGTCCTGGACTATCTGCCCTCCACCTTGTCCTGCACTATCTGCCCTCCACCTTGTCCTGGACTATCTGCCCTCCACCTTGTCCTGGACTATCTGCCCTCCACCTTGTCCTGGACTATCTGCCCTCCACCTTGTCCTGGACTATCTGCCCTCCACCTTGTCCTGCACTATCTGCCCTCCACCTTGTCCTGGACTATCTGCCCTCCACCTTGTCCTGGACTATCTGCCCTCCACCTTGTCCTGGACTATCTGCCCTCCACCTTGTCCTGGACTATCTGCCCTCCACCTTGTCCTGACTATCTGCCCTCCACCTTGTCCTGGACTATCTGCCCTCCACCTTGTCCTGCACTATCTGCCCTCCACCTTGTCCTGACTATCTGCCCTCCACCTTGTCCTGGACTATCTGCCCTCCACCTTGTCCTGGACTATCTGCCCTCCACCTTGTCCTGACTATCTGCCCTCCACCTTGTCCTGGACTATCTGCCCTCCACCTTGTCCTGACTATCTGCCCTCCACCTTGTCCTGGACTATCTGCCCTCCACCTTGTCCTGGACTATCTGCCCTCCACCTTGTCCTGGACTATCTGCCCTCCACCTTGTCCTGGACTATCTGCCCTCCACCTTGTCCTGGACTATCTGCCCTCCACCTTGTCCTGGACTATCTGCCCTCCACCTTGTCCTGGACTATCTGCCCTCCACCTTGTCCTGGACTATCTGCCCTCCACCTTGTCCTGGACTATCTGCCCTCCACCTTGTCCTGGACTATCTGCCCTCCACCTTGTCCTGGACTATCTGCCCTCCACCTTGTCCTGGACTATCTGCCCTCCACCTTGTCCTGGACTATCTGCCCTCCACCTTGTCCTGCACTCACTGCCCTCCCCACCTTGTCCTGGACTATCTGCCCTCCACCTTGTCCTGGACTATCTGCCCTCCACCTTGTCCTGGACTATCTGCCCTCCACCTTGTCCTGACTATCTGCCCTCCACCTTGTCCTGGACTATCTGCCCTCCACCTTGTCCTGGACTATCTGCCCTCCACCTTGTCCTGGACTATCTGCCCTCCACCTTGTCCTGACTATCTGCCCTCCACCTTGTCCTGACTATCTGCCCTCCACCTTGTCCTGGACTATCTGCCCTCCACCTTGTCCTGGACTATCTGCCCTCCACCTTGTCCTGGACTATCTGCCCTCCACCTTGTCCTGACTATCTGCCCTCCACCTTGTCCTGGACTATCTGCCCTCCACCTTGTCCTGGACTATCTGCCCTCCACCTTGTCCTGGACTATCTGCCCTCCACCTGTTTGTCCCTGTCGACTATCTGCCCTCCACCTTGTCCTGGACTATCTGCCCTCCACCTTGTCCTGGACTTTTCTGCCCTCGCTACCTTGTCCTGCACTATCTGCCCTCCACCTTGTCCTGGACTATCTGCCCTCCACCTTGTCCTGGACTATCTGCCCTCCACCTTGTCCTGGACTATCTGCCCTCCACCTTGTCCTGGACTATCTGCCCTCCACCTTGTCCTGGACTATCTGCCCTCCACCTTGTCCTGGACTATCTGCCCTCCACCTTGTCCTGGACTATCTGCCCTCCACCTTGTCCTGGACTATCTGCCCTCCACCTTGTCCTGGACTATCTGCCCTCCACCTTGTCCTGGACTATCTGCCCTCCACCTTGTCCTGGACTATCTGCCCTCCACCTTGTCCTGGACTATCTGCCCTCCACCTTGTCCTGCACTATCTGCCCTCCACCTTGTCCTGCACTATCTGCCCTCCACCTTGTCCTGGACTATCTGCCCTCCACCTTGTCCTGGATTATCTGCCCTCCACGTTGTCCTGGACTATCTGCCCTCCACCTTGTCCTGGACTATCTGCCCTCCACCTTGTCCTGGACTATCTGCCCTCCACCTTGTCCTGGACTATCTGCCCTCCACCTTGTCCTGGACTATCTGCCCTCCACCTTGTCCTGACTATCTGCCCTCCACCTTGTCCTGCACTATCTGCCCTCCACCTTGTCCTGGACTATCTGCCCTCCACCTTGTCCTGGACTATCTGCCCTCCACCTTGTCCTGGACTATCTGCCCTCCACCTTGTCCTGCACTATCTGCCCTCCACCTTGTCCTGCACTATCTGCCCTCCACCTTGTCCTGGACTATATGCCCTCCACCTTGTCCTGGACTATCTGCCCTCCACCTTGTCCTGGACTATCTGCCCTCCACCTTGTCCTGGACTATCTGCCCTCCACCTTGTCCTGGACTATCTGCCCTCCACCTTGTCCTGGACTATCTGCCCTCCACCTTGTCCTGCACTATCTGCCCTCCACCTTGTCCTGCACTATCTGCCCTCCACCTTGTCCTGGACTATCTGCCCTCCACCTTGTCCTGGACTATCTGCCCTCCACCTTGTCCTGGACTATCTGCCCTCCACCTTGTCCTGGACTATCTGCCCTCCACCTTGTCCTGGACTATCTGCCCTCCACCTTGTCCTGGACTATCTGCCCTCCACCTTGTCCTGGACTATCTGCCCTCCACCTTGTCCTGGACTATCTGCCCTCCACCTTGTCCTGGACTATCTGCCCTCCACCTTGTCCTTATACGTCAACAATATCTCACAATCTTATCTCAGATATTTTCCAAATTTCAGAGCTCATTGCCTATACCTTTGTTTTGAAACACTTTCATTTACTGTTATCTCAGAGCCTATCCTTGCTCTAGAACCTATCCTCCCCGCTCTAGAACCTATCTTCCTCGCTCTAGAACCTGTCCTCCCCGCTCTAGAACCTATCCTCGCTCTAGGACCTATCCTCCTCGCTCTAAAACCTGTCCTCTAGAACCTATCCTTGCTGTAGAACCTATTCTCGCTCTAAAACCTATCCTCCTCGCTCTAAAACCTATCCTCCTCGCTCTAGAACCTGTCCTCGCTCTAGAACCTGTCCTCGCTCTCTCATCCTGGTTGTCTCTCTTACTCCCTTCATCACATACTTTTTTTTTTAATCTTTAGTGTCTCCCTCCTTCACTATCTCCCTCCCTGCCTGCCTCCCTCCTTCACTGTCACTGACGTGTCCTTTTACAACCTCTCCTCCAGCTTCCATCTTTTCCCTAGAGGTCCTCTCTCTCTTAATCCCTCCCTCTCCCTCGCACCCTCCCTCCCAGAACCTGTCTTCCTCACTCCATCTTCTACTCCACAGGTCATAATTCCTCTCTCGCACACCCCATTCCACTTAAGCGTGAGTTACTCCCTCCTTTCATTGTCTGCCCTCCACTACCTGTACTCCACTGTCCTCCACCGTCTGTCCTCCACTGTCTGTCCTCCACTGTCTGTCCTCCACTGTCTGTCCTCCACTGTCTGCCCTCACTGTCTGCCCTCACTTCAGAGTCGAGGGTCGGGGGTGCGCTGACGGGGCGAGCCGGGTGTGTGGCCCCGTGGATGACTCTGGAGGAGGTTCTTCCAGCCCCGCCATGCTGCTGGCCGGGATCCCAAAACCACCAGACCCACCCCACACCCGCAGGACCCCGCCAGACCACGAGGATGACCAGGAGAGCGATCACGCACATGGTGAGTCCCTGGCCGCTAGTGTACGGGCGTGAGGAGGGAAGGGGGAGAGAGAGTAGGGATGTGAGAGGTGCTGGGGTGAGATTATCGGGGTGCCGGTGGAGTTGGGGGAGAGATTATAGAGGTGCTGGTGGAGTTACGGCACGTTGGAGGGAAGTATAAAAGGACAAGAATGTAGAATCATGAAGAGTAGAGGTCCGGGTTTCGAAAGTTGTGGCGGTCAAGCAACCTCGGCAGGTCGTCTGCTGAAGACTCTCAAAACCCATCATATCAGATGTAGGAAACAGGAGTAAGAATGCAAGGAAGAATGTTGGGAAAGAGTAGATAATGAGAGGAAGAAGACTGGATAGTGTGTAGGTAGGACGCAGAGGAGGTGGGTGGGGTAAGATAAAGAGGAACGAGAGAGTTTAAAAGTGTATTTAGATGTAAGTGAGAGATAGAAGAGATGAGGTCAGTGAAGGGAAGAGACATATACGGATGAGTAGGGAGGAAAATACATAAGATGGCGATACAGAAGAGGAAGAGACGCAGAATATGTGGGAGGCAATGCATGAGAGGAATGGCGGTCTGTAAGGAGTGGGGTGGTGGTAGGAAGGAGTGGGGTGGTGGTAGGAAGGAGTGGGGTGGTGGTAGGTAGGAGTGGGGTGGTGGTAGGTAGGATTGGGATGGTGGTAGGTAGGAGTGGGGTGGTGGTAGGTAGGAGTGGGGTGGTGGTAGTTAGATTTGGGGTGGTGGTAGGTAGGAGTGGGGTGGTAGTAGGTAGGAGTGGGGTGGTGGTAGGTAGGATTGGGGTAGGAAGGAGGGGGTGGTGGTTGGGTGGGGGTGACCAGGGGTGGCCAGCAAGGTGTGGTGGCGCCTGAAACTTAAAAGTTCGACTAGTCTTAGTCTGTTCTAAACTAAACCTATCTGCACAAAACTAAAACTCTTAGTCTGTTTAAAACTAAACGTCCTAGTCTGTTGAAAGCTAAACCTCCTAGTCTGTTGAGTTATACCTTCTAGTCTGTACAGTCCTAAACCTCTGTGTATTCAGAGCTATATCCCTCTTGTTTGCTCAACGCTGGACTTACTCGTAGTCTGTTCAAAACTAAACCAGTTAACCACCAGTCCGCTCAAAGTTAAACCTCATACTCTTAGCCTGTTTTAAAATGAACCCTTCTGCACGTTCTGGATGCTTCAAAGTTTGTCCAACCTCGCCTTCCCCTCATGTTTACACAACATAGTGTCAGTGTCCAGCCTCGCCTTCCCCTCATGTTTACACAACATAGTGTCAGTGTCCAGCCTCGCCTTCCCCTCATGTTTACACAACATAGTGACACCAGCATCATCCCGTGACACCAGCATCATCCCGTGACACCAGCATCATCCCGTGACACCAGCATCATCCCGTGACACCAGCATCATCTCCAGCTTTGTACTAACTTCAGATTCATCTTGTTTTCATGGAGTCTGAATTTCACATCTTGGCCCGCCTCTTAACCTTAAATCTGCTTGTATAATTGTTTCCTCTGGGTACATGGGTCATATAATTTTTTTTTCAAAACTGACTTCGCTACCCTTTTTCAGTTCCATTTATTCGCTGCCTTCATACAAGAACAGTATTTTCTAAAAAAAAAAAAAAACACAACACACTGTTGTTATAATAATATGTAATATGGGCAAGTAGATGAGTTACACGGTCGACTACTGAGGTGACTAAATATCGAGACTGCAGAAGCAGTGGGGAGGTAAAAGTGAAGGGATCAGTCCATTAACTTCGTAGTAGTAGTTTTGAGGTGGTCAGTTCGTCAGCCTTGAAGAGTGTCCAGTTCTGTGTAGTCCTGAACAAGGTTGCTGTTATTCAACCAGAAAAATCTCCATTATGCAAGTTGAAGATGAGAGAGAAACCATACCACGGGTGGGGTTCGAACCCCACCCGTGGTATGGTTTGTTTGCAATCATGTCATTACGATTTCGTGAGTCATTAAAGAGAACAGGGAGGAGTGGAGTACATACTCTCGCTGTTTCTACACTATAATGATCTGCACTACGGTTGTAATGCTAGCCGGCCACATAACTCTCTTCAAACAATAATGAAAACGACACTGGTAGCAGATGATCCCTTTTAATATAGCGTTGTACATACTGAAAGGTATTCTCTCTTACCAGTGTCTTCATCCCAACTTGTCGGGTTTTTACCATTGTCTGCCTCGCTTCAAGCAAACTAGGCGAGAGCAGCTAGCAAATCACCAGAGTACAGTTCAGACGTTTGCTTAAGTGCTTGTGGAGTGAGAGTTGTAGTTGCAGAAAGTATAGAATTATTTTATTTTTCATTTATGTAAATCACTAAACCCGTATGGGTTATTCAGTGCAAGCAGAGGTGGAGGCTCGATTCTCACTCTGACCAGTCAGACTTGATGATAAATGAAGATTAAGACACATGTGCAACAGTTTGGTATCTTAATTGATGAAACGTTTCACCTACACAGTTGGCTTCTTCAGTCGTATACAAAGGCAGCAGTAGTAATGAAGATAATGTAATCGGTCCATCAACCTTGGACAAAAAAGTATTTGAGTTGGTCAGTCCCTCATCCTGGAGAAGAGTTCAGCTCCATGGAGCTATGATATTCTTAATATGTACCGTTTGGTTGTTGCTATGATGAGATGTACTCATTAAGTACAAGAGTAATAGTGTGTGTGTGTACTCACCTATTTGTATTCACCTATTTGTGGTTGCAAGAATCGAGACTCAACTCCTGGCCCCGCCTCTTCACTGACCGCTACGAGGTCCTCTCTCCCCCTGCTACATGAGCTTTATCATACCTCATCTTCAAACTATGTATGGTTCCTGCCTCCACTACATCACTTGCCAGACTATTCCACTTCCTGACAACTCTAGACTGAAGAAATACTTCCTAACATCCCGACTCATCTGAGTCTTCAACTCACCAGACCCTTGCTTGTCCATCTCTGAACATCTCTGTCTCTGTCCACCTATCTACTCGCAGTATTTGTACGTTATCATGTCTCTAACCTCTGTCCTCCAGTCGTCAGGCCGATTTCTTACCTTTTTGTAGGACAATCCCCTTAGCTCTGGGACTAACCTTGCTGCAAACATTTACACTTTCTCTAATTTCTTGACGTGCTTGGCCAGGTGTGGGTTCCAGCACGTCAAAAAATTAGAGAAAGTGCAAAGGTTTGCAACAAGGCTAGTTTCAGAGCTAAGGGAAATGTCCTACGAAGAAAGGTTAAGGGAAATCGGCCTGACGACACTGGAGGACAGGAGGGTTAGGGGAGACATGATAACGACGTACAAAATACTGCGAGGAATAGACAAGGTGGACAGAGACATGATGTTCCAGAGATGGGACACAGAAACAAAGGGTCACAATTGGAAGTTGAAGACTCAGATGAGTCAAAGGGATGTTAGGAAGTATTTCTTCAGAGTTGTCAGGAAGTGTGTGTGTGTGTTTGTGTTCCTCAGACTCGACTTAAAATATAACTGACAACAGAAAGTCCCTAAATAAGCTAACTTCTGAACCATCAAGGTGATCCAACAGCTCCAACAATATGATGAACATTCGCCAAACAGCAATAATGCTCGAAGCAGCAGTGAACAACAACGTCAGGCAAGGAATCAAGGAAACAAAAAAAAAAAAAAAAAAAGATCCTAACTACGGACCTTCAACAGATCCCATATAAAAGAAAAAAAAAAAAAAACTCCCTTATTACTGAAACTGAGTTCAGCAATTCCAATTTCCAGACTACGACAACGACTACGACAACGACTACGACAACGTGTAGATGCTAGAACAAATATAGGTTGAAACTCGAAACCAGGGATGTCGAGTGTCACATGACACAACCTTTGAAAACGTCAAATGTCGCTAATTCTAAGTAATGTTGTGTGAACAGAGTTGTAGAGAGTTACGAGGTGTATGTCCCGGCTCATCAACTCATACATACCAAAAACAGTCTAAACACGAGCTGAGATTAACATTCTCCCAGACACAACAAGACACAAGATGTTTCTTCAGCGAGGAACACAGAGAGAGAGATAGAGATAGAGAGAGAGATAGAGATAGAAAGATCAGCAAGGTCCGCATATCGGACGTTAGGTGACTTGCATCAGGTTAAACCTGGCACGAATTCCGGAACAAGCGAGCAGGTAGTTAGCAGTAAGCTGACAGCCAATCAAAACTCTGCAACATGAATCACAATGAGAGGCGTTACATCCTACCTACATACATAAGCTAATAATACAAGTCAATAATATAAAGCATGAAATTTTCATTTAAGCCATTAATGAAAATATCAGCAATATAAAATTATATGAAAAAGCTGTGTACAATATATTTACCACGTCCTTTCTGTGAGGTCGCAATACCACCGCCATCACCACCACCATCACCGCTACGATCACCACCACCATCACCGCTACCATCACCACCACCATCACCGCTACCATCACCATCACCGCTACCATCACCACCACCATCACCGCTACGATCACCACCACCATCACCGCTACCATCACCATCACCGCTACCATCACCACCACCATCACCGATACCATCACCACCACCATCACCGCTACCATCACCACCACCATCACCGCTACCATAACCACCACCATCACCGCTACCATCACCGCTACCATCACCGCTACCATCACCGCTACCATCACCACCGCCTTCACCACCACCATCACCGCCACCTTCACCACCATCATCACAAACACCCTCACCGTCACCACCACCCTCACCGTCACCACCACCCTCACCGTCACCACCGCCACCCTAACCACCATCAACACCACCACCGCCATCACCAACACCTCCACCGTCATCACCACTAACATCACCACCACCAACATCACCACCAACACCACCAACACCACCACCAAACACCATCACCACCAACAACATCACCACCAAACACCATCACCACCAACAACATCACCACCAAACACCATCACCACCAACAACATCACCACCAAACACCATCACCACCAACAACATCACCACCAACACCATCACCAACACCATCACCAACACCATCACCACCACCACCACCATAGCTTCTCAACTTCCCTCTGATACAGGCACGTCTCCTGTACCTTCAAGAGACGTGCCTGTATCAGAGCCAAGAGTTTTCCCCTGAAACTCCTCCTCCTGTTTTAAATTCCACACAGCTAAATAGTGTTTTCTCTGCTTCTAGAGTGAGAGAGGCGAAGATTCAGGAGCGACCATACTCTTCTACTCAGACGTCTTCTCAATTTCTTAAAAATTCCACTACATCAGTTCCTCCTCTTCCTTCGCAGTACATCCATCTAGTATGCTTCTATTCTTCTACTCTGCAAGTTCCCCCAGTCCCCACTTCCTGATGAATGATTATCCTCCTGTATAGACCACTATGATGAATTATGTTGAAGATGGAATCTCATTACAACCCATAACAATACTGTACTATATCATGCATGCTTTACCTCGCCGTTTCTTTCCCTTCAGAAGAGGAAACGATAGAAGTCATTTCAACTTACGTACATGATATCCATTGCTCTGTAGATTCTGTTTCCTCTATAGACGGATCATCTACCAGATATTCTTATATGCGGTAAAGCGCTAGAAGACTCGACCACCCTCTCCCCTTCCCTCCTTGTCTGCCATATCATTATGCCACAACTATAAGCTGAACGTTTGACGCCGACTAGGAGAGACTTTCTAAGGTATTCGCATGGTAACACAAATCGAGAATGATTCACGTACAATTGAGCAGAGTGAAGCTGTACATGCCGGTTGCTCAATGAACCTTCCTCCAGTTATAGTTCACTATGGTTCAAATTTTGAATGTGATCAGATAAGGCGTTCAGAAGTTAAAACCGACAGCTTTGGAGGAAGTTAAAGAGAAGAAGAGTGTACTAACAGGTGATGACTGGCGCCTCCAACAACTGGATACCTTAAACTTGACGAGAAGCAAATTTGTCAGTTGTGACGTTAAAGTTTTACCAGAGTTAAGGTCAAAGAAACAATATTTTTTTTCAAACTTGTCTTACTGAACTTGAGTCTAGATCACCCAGTACATGTTATTGTATCTGTGTTATGGCCAATGAATTTCTTAACATTGTCTTTGAGAGACAGTGGGAAATCCGCTGGCCTAATCCTGGCCATTTTTTTTTTATAGAATACTTTGAAACTGAATTATTAATACAGATTTCACTTCTGTTTGTCCAAAATGACAACATTTTCAGACTTTATTAAACAAATCAAAATCCTTTTTAACCTGCCAACAAATTCGAATATAATGAGAAATAGAAGTTAATCGTCCTTACCTTAATGTTCTAAATTATATTTTTCATGTTATGACCAACAAGTGAAAATATTTGTAGTGTTGTCTGTCTCCCCAGAGCTTTGTGTGTGTGTGTGTGTGTGTGTGTGTGTACTCACCTATATTCACCTATACATGGTTGCAGGGGTCGATTCACAGCTCGTGGCCCCACCTTTTCGCAGGTCGCTACTAGGCTACAAGAGCCTGGTCGTTCCTCTTTTGAAAGCTATGTATAGATCTTGCCTTTACCACCTCTCTCGCCAGGCTGTTCCACTTCCTGACAACTCTAAGGCTGAAGAAATGCTTCCTAACATCCCTTTGGCTCATCTGAATTTTCAACTTCCAGTTGTGCCCTCTTGCTCCTATTTCCCATCTCTGAAACATACTCTCCCTGTTCACCTTGTCAGTTCCTCTCAATATTTTGTACATCTTTACTATATCCCCTCTAGTCCTCTTTTCCTCCAGTGTCATCAGGTTGAGTTCCCTTAACCTCTCCTCATAGGACGTACCCCTTAGCTCTGGGACTAGTCTTATTGCAAACTTTTGCACTTTCTCTAGTTTCTTGACGTACTTGACCAGATGTGGATTCCCTACTGGTGCTGCATACTCCAGTATGGTCCTGACGTACACGGTGTAGTGTCGTGAATGACTCCTTACTTACATATCGAAACGCTATTTTTAGGTTTGTCATGCGCCCATGGGCTGCAATAGTTATTTGGTGTACTCTCCTATTTGTGGTTGAAGGGGTCGAGACATAGCTCCTGTATTCGTGTGTGTGTGTTTGTTCGTGTGTGTACTCACTTAATTGTGGTTACAGGGGTCGAGTCATAGCTCCTGGCCCTGTTTTCGTATGTGTGTGTGTTCGTGTGTGTTTTTGCCATCTAAGTTTAATAGATAACATTAATACGTATTATTTTCAGAAATCAACATAACCAAAAGCAAATCATTTTAAAAACTAATTTTGCTGCTAGAATTTTTTTATGAAGGTTAGAGACCTATACAATTATATTTGTAAATGCTTCATGTTTGCTATGGAAAACTGCAATTAATAAAAGATTTGTGTCAGAGTGGGCATTGATGTAACTCCTGTGTATACATTTGAATCTATAACCAATATACCCTTCAGGGTATATTGAAGGGGTCTTGATTCAAAGAATTAGACCTAATTACCCCTACCCCTTCCCTCCTTTCCTACCCATTAGGTCTTTGGGGATATTTTGCTTGCATATATCAGCTGCTAGGTGTGTACCCTTCCGTTGAGGCCGTCGGTGGTGCTGGTGCTTGCCGTGGTAATTGCAACATCTGCGGATGTACCGAGCTGCCCTCCAGAGTTCCGGTGGGCAGCTTCGTGTGTCCTTGGGGTGGCAGGAGTAACCCTGGAGGCTGACTCTCGATTCCGGGAGGCGACGGTCAAACAGGAAACGACTCTTGGAGAGTTTCCGGTTACTCTTCTCGTTTTTGACGGTCGAGGAAGCTATGTGGATGTCATCTGCCTCCAACATTGCAGACCCTGGTGAAGTTCCAACAGATATTGGGCATCATCTTGTCCTCGTATTTCATGAGCTCCATCTCTTCCCCCCCCCCCTTTTTTTGTTTCTTCCAAACATGAGAGGGAGTCGACCCCTCCAGATTTCACTCTTCACATTGAGGAACCTTACAAGTGTCTTTCACGCTCCGCGAACTTGCGTCAACGCTTTCCATGTGTCAACCAACAGCAGCTTGACCTGATGATATTCGTGCTCGTATGCTTCAACATTCGCATCCTATATCAGCGCTCGTCATCTTACACCTTTTCAGTCTCGTTTGATCCCAAGGGGGCTCTCCCCTCTACAATGGAAAGCCACTGTTGTCGTCCTCTCATTACAGACCCAATGCTCTTATTAGTGCACTTTGTAAATTGTTAGAACTCTTTGTTTGTTAAACATTTACTTGAAAACCAATAATTGTCTCTTCCCTCGTCAGTTTATTTTTCGTAAGGGTCATTCTGCCATCTACTCCTTAATCTCCTTGGATACTTATATTCGCAGTGCCTTTGCTAATTACCACTCAGTTAATGCAGTCGCTTTTATCTCAAAAAGGCTTACCAGCTGGCGTTACAGCATGCTTGCTCAAGCCCATTCCAGGTGCCTCCGAGTTAATCTGTCGCATTATTATAAGAATTCCTCACACAGGCTGAAGTCGTCCTTCAAGGCTGTGTTCTTAGCACTACCCTCTTCCTGCTTCCTATTAATGACCTTACTTTTGTTCTCCCTTCCAATATTTGGTCATCTATATATGTCGATGATTTTACTATAGCTTGTGCAGGAGCTGCCACCTTGTAGCAGCCTCTTTCCGATACTTCCTACTGTGCCTCCTTTCAAAGTTTTTTTTTCTGCTAAAACACAGCTTACTTTCACAAGATCAAAAGACGTTATGTGATCCTCAGGCTGTTCTATGCCTGTATGGTTTCAGTGTCCATGACCAGGATACAGCCTAATTTCTCTGTCTTCTGTTTCATCGCCGAATGGCCTGGAAGCCTCACATACCCTCCCTGAACCTCCTAAAAACTCTAGCCCACCTTTCATGGATGATTCATTGACACACCCTTCGCCTTCACCCTGCCCTTATCTTATATTGACTGCAGTGATCACCTATTCTTTAGCCTTCCACTTTACTCGTTCTAAACTTGATCACATTCATCGTGGATTACGTTTGTGTCTCGGGTCATTCCGTTTTCCCCAGTTGAGAGTCTCTATGCAGAGGCGAATATCCCTTCTTCAAAAGATTTGTGCAATACCCATTTTCTCCGTTATTTTGTCTGTTCTCACGACCTTGACAATTCTTCCTCGAATAGAACGGTAACGGATATTAATAAGGCTTCTTTGTTTAATCGTCGTCCCCTCTTATTGCGCTCCTTTTCTCTCCGTATTCACTCTCTCGACTTTCCTTAATTGACCTCCCGCCACATTCACCCTGCATTTTACTTTTCCATCCCTCTCTGGGAAGCTCCAGCAATTTATGTTTGCTCTTCCCACCTCCATGTGGAAAAGCTCCTCTCCCACTTTTAAAAAACCCATTATTGCCCCAACTGTATTTTAATTTTTTTTTTCCCCTCCCCTTCACCACCTTTTTTGATTTTTTTATTCCCTTTTCCCCTTGCATTTCTTTTTTAAATTTTTGTTTTTTTCCCTTTTTTCTTTTGCTTTCATTTTTTTACTTTACTTTTTTTTTTTAAACTTTTTTTAAATTTTAATCCTGACCCCCTCACCTTAAAATTCCTTTTCACCTTTTCCTTGACTCCTCATTTTTGTCCTCCTGATTTCCATCATTTCTTTTCCTGCACCCCCATTTGACCTCCTGCACTCTCATATTGTCACTTATCCCTATCACCTTGTAACTCATATCCCTTGAATTCCCCCCCCTTTGTACCCTTCTCATACCTTGTAAACTTGACCCCCCCTTTTTTAATCCCCCTTTTAACCCCCTGCCCCCCTTTTATACTTGTAACTCTTACTCCTATTTTCCCCTATTTCCTTGTCCTATCACTTTTGTTATTTCCCTTTTTTCCCCCATCCCTTGAATCCCTTCCCCTTTTACACTTGACTTCATTTTTGGGTTTTTTTCCTGACCCCCTACCTTGAAATTCCCCCTCATTTCCCCTCTTGCACCCTTCACTTTCCCTTTATCATTTTGTAACTTGCATTTTACCCTTGTCACTTACTTATATTTGCCCCCCCCCCTATCCCTTTTTGATTCATTGTCCCTTTTACTTTATCTTTACTTCCTTCCTGTGAAATTTCCTCCTCATCATTGTAACCCTCCTTCCTTTGTCATTTTTAACTCCTGCACCCCCTCATACCTTTCCTCCTCATCCCTTTTAAAATTTCGCCTCCTATCACCTTGCACTCCTGCCCCCCATCACCTTGCCCCCCCTGCCCCTCATCCCTTGTACACTCCTGCATTCCTCATCCCTTGTACACTCCTGCACCCCCCACCACCTTGTCCTTATCACCTTGTCCTCCTCATCACCTTGTCATCCCCCCCCTATCCCTTGTAATTTTGATTTCACTTGACCTTGTTTCTTTCCCCTTTCCTTTCCTCCCCCCCTTTGAATTTTCCTTTGTTTTCCTTTTTTTTTCCCATTTATTTTTAAACCTTGCCCCTTTGCCCCCCCCTCATCCCTTGTATTTCCCCTTTAAACCCTTCACCTTGTCATTTGATTCATCCCTTGTAACTTGCATCCTATTTGGGGCATTGCACTCTCATATTTTGTCTTTTCTCATCCCTTGTACACTCCTCCCCCATCACCTTGCCTCCTGCACTTCATCACTTTGAATTCCTGCCCCCCTCATCACCTTGACCCCCTGCATCCCTACTTGCACTTTACCCCTCACTTTGCACTCCTCATCACCTTGAAAATCCCTCCCCCTTTTTTCCTCATCTCACACCTTGTACATTTGCACTCCTCATCACCGCCCTCCCCTCCTCATCACTGTCACCTGCATCCCTTCTTTTACTTTGACCCCCTTTTTTACCCCTTCTTTTTTTAATTTTGATTTTTTTTATTGTTTTTTCTTTTTATTTTTATTTTTGTTTTTTTTTATATTTTTTTCCTCCCCCCCTTATTTGTTTTTTATTTTCTTGCCTCCTGACTCATCACCCCTTTTTTCATCCCCTTGCCCCCCTCACCCCCACCTTGCACTTTTTTCACCTTTTTTTTCCCCCCTTCTCACCTTGTCCCCCCTCTTTCCCCCCCTTGCCTTTCCCCAATCCCTTTTTTCCCCCCCAAATTTTTTGGGCCTCCTTCATCATCTTGTCTTTTTTCCTTCCCCTTTTGTACCCCCCTCATTGAAATTTTCTCATACCTTGTCCTCATACCTTGTAACTTTCATTTTGTAACCCCCTCATATTGAACTTCATTTTTGATAATTTCCTTTACCCCCTTTAAAAACTCCCTTCCCCTTGAACCCCTTTCTATCCCCTTGACATTTCTCATACTTTTTTTTTCCCTCATTTTTCTTTATTGACTTCCCCTTTGTATTTATCATTGTCCCTCCTCCTTTTTAAAAATTTCCCTCATCACCTTCCCCCTTTTCCCTCATTTGTACACTCCCTCCCCCCTTTAAAAACCCCCCCTTCACTTGTTTTTTCCCCTATCACTTTACATTCATCCCCTTTAAACTTTTTCTTTTTGTAACTTCATTGTTTTAACCCAATTTCATATTTATTATTTTTCCTTTTATCTTGACATTTTTATTTCCCCTTTTTAACCCCCCTTTTCATCACCTTGTAACTCTCTATTGAAATTTTTCCTCATATTGTAACTTATCATTGTAACTTCTCATTTTGTCCTTCCCCTTGTACACCCCCAATACGAATTACCCTTGTAATTTTAAATCTTTTCCCCCTCATCCCCTTTTTCCTTTTCATTTTTGTCCCCTTTTTTCATTTGCCCTTTTTTCACCTTGTACACCCCTTTTTATCCTTTGTTTTCATTTTGATTTTTCCCTTTAATCCCTTTGAAATACTTCATCCCTTTTGAACTTACCCCTTTTTATTTCCTCATTTTAAAAATTTTTTTTTTTTGTAACTTTTTTTTAAAACCCCCTTTATTTGTAACTTTCATTTTGTAACTTTATATTTTGTTATATTCCTTTATTTTTTTCCCCTTCCCCAATTTTTTAAAAATATTTTTCTTTACGAATCCCTTTCATCCCCTTGAAATTTTTCATATTGCCCCCTTCATCATTGTACCTTCATCACCTTGTACACTCCCTCATCACCTTGTACACCCCCCCCCCCCTTTGTACCTTTCCAATCACCCTTCCCCCTCCTCTCACTTTGTACACTTTCATACCTTTTACCTTCATCCCCTTTTGCATTCATCCCCTTGTACATTCCCCCTTTTAATTAACCCTTGAAACCCCCCCTCCATTTTGAATTTTTTCCCTCTTTTTGTAACTTCTCATCCCCTTTTTTTTTCCCCTTCATCCCCTTGTAATTTTATACCTTTTCATCTTGTACCTTACCCCCTTGTTTTCCTCCCTTGTAACTTTATTTTTACCCCCCTCATCATTGAACCCCCTCATTTTGTACCCCCACCCTTTACATTCATCCCCTTGTAATTTTTTTCTTGTTTTCACCCTTTAAAAATTTTTCCCTCATTTTACTTCTTTCACTTTAAATCCCCCCCTTGTCATTTCTTTTCCCTTTCCTCCTACCCCCTTTTATACTTCATCATTTTGTCCCCCCCTCTTTTTTAACTTATCATTTTGTAATTTTATACCTTGTAATTTCCCCTTACACCCCCTCATCACCTTGTCCTAAAAAACCCCTTTTGTACCTCCCTCACTTGTCCCCCTCACCCCCTTTTGTACACTTCATCACCTTGTACACTCCCTCATCACCTTGTACACTCCCTCATCACCTTGAAATTTCATCCCCTTGTCCCCCTCATCACCTTGTAACTTTCATATTTTGTAACCCCTCATTTTTTTTAAAAATTTTATCCCCTTGGCCTCTCATTTTGCCCCTTTTCCCTCACCCATTTGATCCTTCTCACCTTTTACCCCCCCCCATCATTGAAAACCCCCCCTCATCACCTTGTCACCCCTCATTTTGTTTTTTCCCCCCTTTCACCCCTCTTGTACCCCCTCATCACCTTTTACCTTAAAATTTTTTTTAAAAACCCCTCTCCCCTTTAAAAACCTCTCTATTTTGAAATTTTTCCCCCCCTTTCATTACCCTTTGTAATTTCATATTGTCATTCATACCTTGTAACTTTCACCTTGTAATTCATCCCCTTTGTCCCCCCCTCATCATTTGTAACTCCCTTTTTTTCCCCATCACCTTGTCCCCCCTATCATTTACACCCCCTATCATTTTTACAACCCATGATTTTTTAAATTTAAAAATTTTTTAAATAAAAAAAATTTGGAAACCCTGGGCAGCCCCAAAAAAAAAATTGTGAAGCTGATCAAAAAGGATCTTTAAATTAATCCTATGGAAATCAATAAGATAAGATTTGTTTGGATTTTCAACCCGGGGAGGGTTAGCCACCCAGGATAACCCAAGAAAGTCAGTGTGTCATCGAGGACTGTCTGTCTTATTTCCATTGTGGTCCTTCAATCTTGCTTCCCAGGATGCCACCCACAACAGTCGACTAACCCCCTGGTACCTACTTACTTACTGTTGAACAGGGACAGCGGGTGTAAGGAAACATGTCCAACGTTTCCATCCATGCCGGGGATCGAACCACGGGCCCCTCAGTGAGTGAGTAGAGTGCTCTACCATCTGAGCCACGGGTTTTTTTTCCAATTTGTGAAAGTGTCTCTGGTTATTTTATTACATCAGTTTTTGTTATGGTCAGCGTCAACTGCTTAGCTCTTCCTATATATTCTCAAAAACTGTTTTCTTAATTTTAAATGGCATTAGGTTAAATTAATTTAGGTCGGTTTAGGTTATATTCATGAGGGTAGCGCTAAACTCGTAAGGGTCATGCATTATCTGGGGAAATGGGAGGGAATCTGGTTTTATCAGTGGGGAAAGGGAGGGTCAGACTCGAGGAACCTTCATTGAGGGTTCACACTGGGTCACAAAAGCTATAAATATGTATATTGAACCACAAGTAAGCCAATTACAAAAACTGGCAACGAGACAGCGAAGAAAAACAAGAAACGTTGAATTCTTAACGTACATCCCTTATGGTGCAAGATTGATCCGCCCAAACTTCTCATTGATTTCTTGTACATCTCCGGTAGGTTTGTGTGACAAAATTGACCTTTTCTAAATATGTGCTGATGTCATTCATGGCGCTACATCTCTCAACCATTTCTCTCATTAGTCTATATTACCTTAGAGACTTATATAATACGCATATCAAAAGTACTGACCTGAAGCTCGGGATGAGATTTACCATTTCCCTCTTCTCTTAACTTTGCCACATCTCTGATAAACTTTAAATTGTTGTTAGTAGTTTGTACATGGTTTCTGTTCCTCATCTCCCAACGTTATGAAAGAGTCAAGTGTCATCGGTTTTAAAGTATTTAATTCCCTTAGCAGCATCTTTTCTTCCTTCCCTATTGTAGTGATGTTATCTGTTCTGTGTGATCTGTTCCTTCTTGCTCACCGCCGTAACAATAAACTAAATTAAGCACTAAACCCGAAAGGGTCTTATGGCAACACAGGCACAATCTGTTTCCTGAATGAAAAACCTTAAAAACCTTTGTTCCTCAAACACCCCGTAAGTTATAGTTTCCTCAGCCTCTGCACTATAACTTAATCTTTAACTGTTTTTGTTTCACCTCATTTAGTTGTACAGTAATTTTGGTTCCGACACTTTCCGTTACGTTAATTCATATACAGTATATTCATTCTGCCTCTTCTCGTTCTTCTTTTGCTCACTTCTCTGTTGTCTTCCATCCTCTGCTTTCTGTATCTTTTCAATGTTCTGGTGTTCTTCTCTACATTTACACTTGAACCATTGACTCTGTGTTTTCCGCTTGAGTATAAACATCTCTGCCTCCCCAACTCTCTTGGTAGGCATTTCATCTCTTCCGTCTTTCCTTCTAGTTCTCTCTCCCACTGGACTGCACCCGTAAAGTCCCTCACCTGTGCCTAGTCCCTTCTCTTGTAATCTGGTTTAATTTTCTACCCGCCTGAGCTGTGTGTATCCACCTACATGTGTCTGCAGGGGTTGAGCTCCCGTTCTTGGCCCCCACCTATATACTTCAGTTAAGACAACTGACATCTCCAGTATTGAAGGTACGACCAGGTTAGGTCGAATCCTTTAGGTAAGTCTCTTTGCACAGTTTTCCCTCCTTAACCTCTCTAATTGCCACCCACCAACACCACTTTTTTGTACACCATCTTTCAAACTATTATGACACCTCTCACCACATCAACACTGACAGCACATTGACAAGAAGCACCAGAGTAACAGGTTGAGTGTGGCACGGTATGGTTTTTGTGCACTTCACTTTATCACCGGCCACAAAAACCATCTTGCTGCCTACCCACCTCACCCTCCCGTCCCGCCCAGTGGTGTTACTTGGGATGCAACCTGTCCTCCAAATATTACAGTCGTTCTTGCATGCCTTACATTCTATTGGTTCCTGCCTGATTGTTAAACCTCTACAGAAACTGATTACTGTTATTCTATGTTAACATTAACCTGTATTTACGCAGTGCAGGACATACCATAGACCCTTAGTGTTGGTATCCCTACGACAGCTGAGAGTAGGGCAGAGTGCCGGGGTCCAGGAAAGACTCCTTGCCTTTATAGTTTTACATTTGATATTAGTTTATTTTGTGATTTCAGATGCTTTTCCTACATTTTTTTTTTAATTTCAAGTTGACCAATGCAGCAGTTTAATGTGTAGTGCTAATGTCCTTTATGGGTTTAGTGCTTGCTATAATGATGGTGAACGTGTTTTCTTCTTTGGGTCAACATGCCTTGGCGGGAGGCGGCTCTTATGCTACAAAAAATAGCTTATAGATGGTAAAGCACTAAACCTCCCTTGAGAGGTAAACCCGTAATAGTCAACTAGTGACTGAGAAAACAGGAGACAATCAGGTTAGATCCTAGAAAGGGAAGGGTAGCTCTAAATCCTTGAATTTATAATTTTTTAAAGCAGGTTTATATAGTGAACATAGATAATGAGTACTGAAGCAGTGGATAAAGTTAACTTGGATGACTGTGACAATATATCACTGAGCCGATTGTTCATTTACTAAGCAGTTTATTGATGCGCTAATTGTCTGCTGCATCAGCTGATTTACGAAGTTTACTCTTTCCAGGTTGTGTATCTGCAGCACTTCATTTTTTTTTAAATTTGCATAATTTTTTAACTAGCGAAACTTTCACAAAATGACTGAACAGAAAGCAAAGAACTAGAGGAAACATGATCGCAACATACACCATACTGAGACAAGGACTAATATTTAACGTGAAAGGGAACAAAGTGAGGGAATACTAATAGAAACTGGAATTTCAAATAAGCTATATTTGAAGGACTTGGGAGAGATGTCAGAAAATCTCACCTTCAAAGATCCCAACAATGTGTCATATTACATCTGCTGGGAAAATGATAGGATGGATAATGAGAAACTTCAAAACAAGGGATGCCAAGCCAATGATGATTCTCTTTAAATCACTTGTTCTCTGTAGGCTAGGATACTGCTGTACACTAACGGCCACTTTTAAAACCAGGTGATTATTATTATTATTATTATTATTATTATTATTATTATTATTATTATTATTATTATTATTATAATAATCAAAGCCACCAGGGTCATACAGCGCTACAGGGTAGAGGTTGTAAGGTCGGTGAAGAGTGCTATATGAAGTATAATCAAAGGTTGTGTAATAAATCTGGTGCTGTCAAAAAGTCAGAGGAAGTCTGTGTCAAAGATGGGACCGTCAGCGGTGACGACGTCGAAGGTAAATTCCGTGTGCTCACTAATAGACTGAACAGTCCAATAGAATATGGGAAACTGAAATTGGAACCGACGGAAAAGCATAGTCTCGCAACCACGACATCGATGATAAGAAGACCAGGATATTAAACTCGGCTTGATATAATGTAATTTGTTATGAATCATTTCAGACCAACGTTGTTGCCAAAGGTTGCAAAGGTGGCTAGAGATTACAGCAAGATAATCTGAGAATGGATTATATCTATATGAAACTGGAAGGACGTGTACTGCTGATTGTGCAGCAAAGGCTAGGGGATGAGGCGAATTAAAATTTTTGATAGCTTGCAAAGCAATCCTAGACTACCACAAACGATGAGATAGGACGGATAATTTCTATGAGAATTACATACAGTTCACCTGTGAAGATGCTAGCTGAGTCTGATAAATGACCTCGTACAACACGGTGTCGGGTTTGCAGCAGTATTCCCAATACTGCTGCAAACCGACACCGTCAGAGGATTTAGAATAATCAGTGTACACTGCGACGGCAGAGAATGAGACCGGGAGTATACCTGGAGAGAGTTCCAGGGGGGTCAACGCCCCTGCGGCCCGGTCTGTGACCAGGCCTCATGTTGGATCAGAGCCTGATCAACCAGGCTGTTACTGCTTGCCGCACGCAGTCCAACGTACGAACCACAGCCTGGTTAAGAAAAAGGAAGCGAGAAGCCACTGTAGGTATTTGAGCTTTCACGCACGACAGTTTGGAAGATCAGACACAAATTGTCGGAACCTTCCTAGATGAACATATAAAGAGGGGCAACTGAAGAGAAGTCAAGAGCGAGTGAAGACGAAGAGAAAAGGGACGGAGTAAACAAGGGCGGTGAATAAATAATGAATCTCTACTAACGTCCGTTACTATCCTGTATGTAGAAGGATCGTGAAGGTCGTGAGAGCGGACAAAATTATAGAGGCAATGGGAAATGGATAAAATATTCGCCTCTGCATATAGGCTAACAACAGGGAAGGAGCGAAAAGCACCTAAACATAAACATAATCATTAATGATGGATGGAATCAAGTTTAAAAAGTTACAGGAGAGGCCACAGAAGTCCAGTTTCGTTAAAATTAGGGCTGAATGCAGTAGAAGGAGAGTTCGACGATCCTTTCCCCACGAAAGATGAGCGAGGGTTTTAAGGAGGTTCAGCTGACTATGGCAGGTTGCTTTCAGGGAGGTAATGTAAGGTTTCCAGGACAACCGGCGAACAAACATAAGGCCAAGAAATTTGACCGTATCATGTTCAGGGACACCGGAGCCATACAGGCACAACGACAACAGAAAGCCTGGTGAAAGTAATCTGGTGAGATTTAGCACCAGAAAATTTAAACCCATGAGTAGTAGCCCAGTGGAAAACACGGTTGACAGCATTCTGGAGTGAGTTAGTTAGTTTGATATCTTTATTATGCACCCCATACCCATCCTGTGGGCGGTAGTCAAAAGATTACAGAGGTACATAATGGGTCCAGGGACTGGACCTCAAAGTTTGATAGCTGAGCAAGTTACAAAGGTAATGAACTCAGATGGATCTGGTCACAATCATGACAAGTTACAAAGGTATTTGCAGATTACAGAGGTATATAAAGGGTCCAGAGACTGGGCGTGAGCTGCCACTAGATGAGAGTCAGCGCCTGCACAAACAGTAGCAAAGTCATCGACATAAAGTGATGACCAAACATTAGATGAGAGAACAGAGGCCAGATCATTTATAGCAAGGAGAAAAAGAGTGATGCTAAGGACACATTCCTGAGGGACACCTTCAGCTTGGACAAAGTCCGGGGAAAGCAAATTATTAACCCAAACACGGAAATGTCTCTCAGATAAGAAGTTTTTAAGGAAAAGTTGTAGATTGCCTCGGAGGTTTAAGGAATGAGCTTGAGCCAAGATGTTATATCTCCAAGTAGTGTCATGCCTTTTCAAGATAAAAAAAATGCAATAGCTAAGTGATTACTAGCACTAGCAAAGGCATTATGAACATTGGTATCAATGCAGATTAAGGGGTCAATAGCGGAGCGGCCTTTACGAAAGCCAAATTGACTAGTGGAGAGGCTATTGTGTGTCTCTTAATACTACACCAAATGTCTATTTACTAGATGTTCCATCAACTTGCAAACTGCACTGGTAAGATCAATGGGACGATAGTATAAGCAGCATCATGGCTTGAAGTATCTGGTTTATGAAGAGGCAGAACAACGGCAGTTTTCCACATTTGGGGGAAAAAAAACCTTGAGACCAGTAGGATTAAAAAGACGTAAGAGGACTGCGACGGATGTAAATGTTGAAGCATACGAATATGAATGCCATCAGGCCCGGCTGCCGACGATCGGCAAGCGGAAAGGGTTTACTCTAGTTCTAGAAGCGAAAAAGGCACATTATAAGACTTCTCTGCTAGAATGCAGTATCTCTCTGGCAGACTTGGAGGAAAGAAACGAGGGGCAGAGATGGAGCCCCTGAGAGATACAAGATGATTTCCAATTTCCGTGGCAACTTCAAGAGGGCTTGCTATGCTGACACCGGCAACGCTAAGAACCGGAGCTGGGTCTGTAGAGTATTTGCCACTCAAGTTTGGTACTTTTTTCCAAACTGCACTTATAGATGAAGTCGCAGTGGTGGTAGAAGCATAATCCTGACAAGTACGTTTAACTTCTCTGATGGCACGTCAGGCAACCTCCCTTGCCCATTGAAATTCAAAGTTTTTCCCTAAAATCAGGCTTGGCTCGAGTAAATGGCCCAGTTCGCCCGTTCAAACTGCCAATGTGGACCACGAGGTCGAGAATACGTATGAGAAAAAAGATAGAAAAAGGATTGCTGTCATATAAATCAGGGAGCACTGACCAGATAAAGTCGAGTGTAGTGTAAGAGGAGCAAATTGAGAGATCTATGTAAGAGAGTTTGAGTGGGAGGGTCGAAATGAGTGGGAGTACCCACATTTAAAACATGAAGGGGAAGAGAAGTAAGAAGAGCCTAACTGATCATCACGAGAGCCACAGTGAGACCCTCCCTAGAGGAAATGATGAGCATTAAAATTTAATAAGAGGAGAGGAGGAGGTAGGGAAGAAATCAGAGATGCCACATCCAGAATAGATAATGGCCGAGAAGGAGAAACATATAAAGAGCAGATTGTATACCATTTGTCCAAGTAGATGCGGGCTGCAAATTATAGACAAGGACCTGAGAATGTGGTATACCGTGGATCATTAAAGTCCCATCAAGAAAAGGACCTGATGAATGTAATAAGATGTAGCCCGAGATGGGACGGAAAACAGCAGAGCGCAATTTTGATTCTTGCAAACGGACACAAACGGGAAAACTGGGAGAGCAACACCCGAAGATCTCCTCAATTACCCCTGAGGCCTCCAATATTGCACTGTAAATAAGCCATTATTATTATTATTATAATCAAAGAAAGCTTTAAACCGACAAGGGTCATACATCGCTGCGTAAATAAGCCATGATCGGCTAAGAGAGCATAACAGTAATATTTTGTAGATGTCTACGGACCAGAAGGGTCAGTAAAGTCAACATGCGGAGGCAGTGGGAAACTACCACCACTCAAACTTCTCCTTACCAATTTTAACAGGACACATGACCATAACACTAGATACAGATCACTCCTCGATGTTCCCCGTGTCCATCTAACATTATGTAAAATCTCAATGCATATAAAAGGCACGAAAATTTGTAATTCATTACCTGTCATTGCCAAAGAAACCCTGACTGTACCCCAATTCAAAACGATGCTAAAAAACCACCTTCTCACTCAAACCTAAATGCTCAATATCAAACATTCCCAACAAAGTAGAATAATCACTTACTGTAAAAACCTGACTAATCACTTAAATGTAAAACCTGTTATGAATAATACATACTAAGCTAACTATTACCATAACATTTACATTATAATGACCACGTAAACTGTAACTGCAATGCAATTGTTTTAAATTGTTATCTCACTCAATTAGTTGCATTGCTACAATTAATTGATATGTTTTAAATTGTTATCTCACTCAATTAGTTGCATTGCTACAACTAATTGATATGTTCAACTTATAATCAAACTTTATAACTTAGATACGCAATTATACTTATTTTATTAATTATCAACCATAACTTTTTACCATGTAGTCTATAATTAAGTAGTCCTAAGAATGCCCGCAATGCACAGCATATTAGGGGCTTTTGGCATGTACATCTCATCAATAACTATGTATCTTGTCTACCCAACCATGTATCATTGTACCATGTCTCAATAAAGTATTATTATTATTATTATTATTATTATTATTATTATTATTATTATTATTATTATTATTATTATTATTATTATAGTAAGGAGTTAAGTATTGGGAAGATGTGAAGAGAGGCGCAGAAGGTGAGGATATGAAGTGTCAGGGGGTGGATCGGCGTCCATCAGACTGGAGAAAAAGGGATATGTAGCGTCGATTTAGATGAGAGGGGAGCGCTGAGACTTTGGAACATGTGAGTGGGAAGGTGAAGAAGTAGGAACAGTAAGAGATGATAAGGTTGGAATCTCAGAGTCCAGGACTGTAAAAGGGTTGGACGCTGAGTTGACTGCGGAAGTAAGGGGCACAGAGGCAATGTGAAAGCAGGCACCACCGAAGTCTGGGGCCGTCTAGTGACCCTGGAATAAGAGAGCAGTCAGTGTCTCCCTTGGAGGTGGAGATTGGAAACTGCCATGGAGTAAGAGAAGCCATCTTTCTCTTTAAGACAACGGATCTCCCTTTCTCTTAAGAAAATCAGGCAACAGCAAGAATAGGCTGGGTGTGTCTCTTTGCAGTTAAGGCAAGAGGGTAGGGAGGGAGGCTGCAGGATGGACTGCTATGGTCAGCAGCACCACAGACCTGCAATATTTCGCCGGTTAGGGATCACCTCCTGCACTTGTAGGTGTTGTCCCGCTTCGTAAACAGATGGTGGCAGTTCACAGCTGCCAAAAGTTATCCTTGCTATATTGCAAGTATAATTAATGCCTCCGCCCACGGGCAGGGAGTATGTGTCAACTTTAATGATCGGGAGATTCAGGAGCTCAAGTTGCTCCAGAATGTCATCATTACACGCAAGAAAGTCACATTGTACGATCGTATGTGGAAAGTACAATAGATCTACAGCAAAAATTTAGGGAGACATGCTTGCGAATCATAACTGGTGTGTCGTTAACAACATAAAGAAGTGAAAGTTGGTTAAAGTGTAAAGAATTTTGTCCAAGGACTTTGAAACATTTAGCATAAGGGGAGGAATTGCTTAGTTTGACTTTCTTAGAAGCTTGAGAGGAAGCTGAGGTAGGGTCATTAGTGACAGGTCAAGGTCATTTGAATGGAAGGTTAGAGCTAGGCCATCCAGAGTCATGTGTATGATCAAAAAATCGATGCACTGTATGTGGAGAAGCTGAGATTATAGACAAAGCCGCATGGAGGTCAGAGGTGTCTAAAGGGTCAGTTGGAACCACGGTACCAGAGGAGGTACCAGGTTGGAAGAGAGGTACGAAGAATGGTCAGCTTGAGTGCCAGGGTCTGTAGGGGTGCTGCAGGAAAAGGCCCAGGAAGATGCAAGGCATGGTTATGAGTCTCCATGATAAATTTCCCCTTTATTTACTTAAAAAAGGGAGAAAAAAAGAGAGGAGGGGGTGGGGGAATTTGGAGGGTTAGCTCCCAGAACGAATGAAAGGGATTGTATATCGCCCTCCACACCCAAGGGCCCTCAGTGCAGCCAGGAGTGCAGATGCAGTGTGGAATCTGTGCCATACCCTACCCTTCGTGCCAGTAAACCAGCAATCTAGAATAGCAACCTCACGTTCACCGAGCCACCTCGGCAGGCAAAAGAGAGGGTGGCCAGAAGGCATACCTCTCTCCCGGCCACCAGCTCCCAAAACCGACAACCAGCCTCCAGAGATACAATCATCATTGAAGAACACTCTGAGCCACTCCCTGGAACTCCGGAGGGTGGCTCAATGGAATGGGATGAATATCGACACCCTTTCCCCCACCTTAGGAGCTAGGATTTTAGAGAGGAAGACTCCCAAAGGCCAAAAAGCAGGAAAGGTAGGCAAGGGGAGGGATGGGGAAAGGGCAGGAAGAAAAGGGAGGGATGGGAAGGATGAGGTAGGGAAGGGAGGACTGGGGGGGGTAACTAGGTTCGGTTGGAATAAGACCAAAAGATCCAATTCCTCAGACCAAAAGCATTTTCACCACTCCAGGGAGCTTCCCCTTGAAGCAGTCAAAGCAGGTGAAATTGCAGACCTTGAGAATATACAAAGAAATTTCAATGCACGTATAAGCACAATAAAGCACCTCAATTACTAGGAACAGTTGAAGTCCCTTGACCATGCAGGTGAGAAAGCTGCATTGTAATTTACACCTGGAAAATCATAGAGGGCATAGTCCCAAATCTACACACGGAAATCACTCCCTACAAAAGCAAAAGACTTTGCAGACGGTGCAACATCCTCCCAATGAAAGCATGGGCGCCATGACTACACTAAGAGATAACAGAGTAAGTGCAGGGGGATTAAAAATAGACCCCTAGCTGTCTTTAAGAGGGAGTTGGACAGACACCTAGAGTCAGTACTTCATCAGCAAAGCTGTGGGTCTTACGTTTGTGTGCAGCCAGCAATAACAGCCTGGTTGATCAGGCCCTGATCCATTGTGAGGACTGTTCACAGACCGGGCCGCGGAGGCGTTGACCTCCCCCAGAACACCCTCCAAGGATATGTTTTTAGTATTCCAGTGTAATGGTACTGGGGAAATATGCTTAAGGGAGGTTTCTTGATGCTGGTGAGGAGGTCTTGATGCTGGCGAGGGGATCTTGATGCTGGTGAGAGGATCTTTATGCTGGCAAGGGGATCTTGATGCTGAAAATTAAGACACAGGTGCAACATCTGGGTATCTTTATTGTAGACGTTTCGCCATCCAGTGGCTTTATCAATACAAATTCAAGGACATGACTGGAATTGAGTAGAACTATATACAAAAGATGAGGTAATCAGTCCTTCAGCCTTGGAGTTGGTTTGAAGAGCACCGTAGTCGTGAAGATTCTGGAGCACACGCAAGAAGGCTGGCGCTTATATACTGACGTCAGGTGGATTATTATTATTATAATCAAAAGAAGCGCTAAACCACAGGGGTTATACAGCGCGGCTGGTCAGGACAGGATGCAGGGAGAATGGATTGTAAGAGGGAGATGGATGATTAGTAGGGTATGGAGTGCAGCAGGACAGTGGATTATTATTATAATTAAAAGACCTCTTTAAGGGGGGCTCCTTGTCAAGGTAAAGAGGCTATCGGTCTGAGGAATTAGATCTCTTGGTCTTCTTCCTCAAACCGAACCTAATTACCCCCCTCCCTTTTCCCATTTTCCCCATCCTCCCTTTTTTCCCTTTCCTCCTCTTCCTCTTCATCCCTCCCTTATTTCCTTCCCATTTTTACCCTGGGAGCTTCCCTCCACAGGCATTATAGTTCTTAGGTAGGGGGAATGGAATCGTGGTCCATCCCATTCTGTTGAGGTCCTTGGCGGTGGTGTAGTTTGCCGTGGAATCTGGATCGCCTTGGGATGTCCCGATCCCTCTCCGGTCTCCCGGGGGTGGCCTTGGGTATCTTTCGGGCGACGGGTGTATCTCTGGAGGCCACCTTTCGGATTCCGGGGGTGGTGGCCGAAGGCGGTATGCTTTATGGCGAATATCCGGCCGCCCTCTCTTTTGTCCGCCGAGGTGGCTCGGTGGATGTGAGGTTGCTATCCCAGATTGCTGGTTTACTGGCATGAAGGGTAGGGTATGGCACGGGTTCCATGCAGCATCTGCACTACTTGCGGTGTTGAGGTCCTCTTGGGCGTGGAGGGGGATTTACACCCCTTTCATTCCTCCTAGGAGCTATTCCTCCACGTTCCCCCCTTTTTTTATTCTTTTTTTATTTTTATTTTCTTTTCTTCTTTCTTTTTTTTCTTAAAAATAAAAAGAAAGAAGTAACCTAACCATGGCTGACCCAATCCATGAACCCAATACCCCCGGGCCCCTTCCTGATACCGCACCTAGTTCTGACCCTACCTCGTTACCGGACAACTCTTCGGACAACTCTAATACCCCTGTACCTCTTGCTGGTGCCGGTTCGTCACCTGCTTCAGGTACCAGGGTTCCAGCTGGCCCTTTTGACATATCTGCCCTTCGCTCTTCTCTGACCTTGATTCCGGCTTCTCCCTCGATGGTGCGGCAATTTTCGAATCGCTCGCCCATCTCCCATCGGACCACCCCCGGTCCCACACCCAACGATTCGACTCTTCCTTCTCGTTCATCTCAGAAACGACTAGCACGTCGCGCACTCCCCTTAGATACTTTGTTTCACACTACTCAATGGACAAAGTTTTTTACTCTCAGACCGACTACTCCAACTACCTATCTTTCCAATCATAGTATTGGTAAAGCTCTCCTACACCATGTAGGCAAAGATATCTCTTCACGCTCTCAAGAGCAACACTCGCATCATCACGGTCCAGAATGCTGGCCAAGCTCGCGATCTTTCCCTTCTTACGACCATAGATACTATTCCTATCACTATTGACAAGCATCATTCTCTTAATTCTTGTAGTGGTACTGTCATTTTACCCCACACCATTGTCCAACGGAATTTCCAGACATGTGGTGAAGACATTTTGGAGCAACTTGAGCTCCAAGAACTCCCTATCCTTAAGGTTGACACTTTTACCCTCCCTGCCAATAAGCGAAGACGTTTTCCTTGCAATATAGCTCGTTTAACGTTTGACTGCCGTGAACTCCCACCTTTGGTCTACATTGCAGGTCAACGTTTACAAGTTCAAAAGGTGACCCCTACATCACAGTAGTGCAGAAACTGCTGGCGCTTTGGTCATCCAGCAAAATATTGCAGGTCCATGGCCGAATGCCCAGTCTGTGGTGCCGACGACCATGCCAGTCCTTCTTGTACTTTACCTCCCTCTTGCCTTAACTGTCATGAGGCACATCCATCGTACTCTCGCCGTTGTCAAGTTTACCTGAATGAGCGGGAAATCTGTTGTCTCAAAGAGGCGGAAGGCTTCTCATATTCTATGGCCATCTCTCATCTACGCCTTCAAGGGAGACTTCCCCGTATTTCCTATTCTCGCATTGCTAAACGTCGCCCCACTTCTGGGGTCCTAACTTCCTTGACTTCCTCTGTGGTTACACCATCCTCAGCAGGTGAAATTGCCGACCTAAAAAATGTACAGAGAACCTTCACCGCACACATAACTGCGATAAAACACCTCAATTACTGGGAACACTTGAAGTTCCTAAACCCCCTGTCTCAAATCCTTTTGATGTTCTTGGCTCCGAGGTCCCTACCTCAGCATCCCATACTGTCCACACTCCTTCCTCTACTCACTCGCACAGTTCTGAGTCTCCATGCCCTCGTCCTTTGCCTAAACCTCAGCGCCCCCCTCCTTCTCATAAGCCCGGCAAAAAATCCCTATTGCAGGGTTCTTCGTCTCCGAATAGTTATGTAACATGTGTGGAGGTTCATCCTCCTCGTTCAATATCTTCATCCCCTGTTCCCTCTTAAGTTCCTTCCCCGACTGTCCCTCCCCAGGCCACTTCCACTCCTGTCCCCTCCCAAACCCCTTTGTCAGTTTCCTCTTCCATCTCCTCGCCCTCTACTTTAGTACAGTCTATAGTCTCCCTGATGGTACCTCACTCTCCTTCCATTTCTAATGTAGTCCCACATTCTGCATCTTTGTCTTCCGAAAATCTGGAAGCTATCGCAGAATTTATTGCAGAGTCTGGAACGTTGATGGACACCGCTCCACCTTCTGTTCCTCCTCCTCTCTCTTCTCCGTCTACACCCCTCCTTCCTTCCCAGCGTCCCACTCCTTTTCTGATAACAAAGCTTCCACTGCCTCCACACGTAGACTTTTCTAACCCTAGTCCATAGATACCTCTAACTTCGACTTCTATCTTCCTCTATAAATCATGGCTTATTTGCAGTGGAATATCTGAGGCCTCAGGGGTAACCGGGGTGAGCTTCAGCTGTTGCTCTCCCAGTTTTCCCCTGTTGGTGTCTGTTTGCAAGAACCCAAATTGCAATCCTCTGTTATGTCTGGGCTTGGGTGTGAGATAACGTATGTAGTGTCATCTGCAAAAAGTATGGGTTTGAGTAGTTGAGATGCATTTGGTAGGTCGTTAATGTAAATGAGAAAGAGTAGTGGGCCAAGAACACTTCCCTGTGGGACACCTACGGTAATAGTTTGCGCGGTGGAGCTAGCTCCATTTGTGTACACATATTGGTTTCTGTTGCTAAGGTATGATTTTAGGTAGTTGAGTTAGTGTCCTCTTATACCATAGTGTGATAATTTTAGGTGTAACAGATCATGGTCGACTGTATCAAAAGCTTTACGTAAATCAATGAAGATTCCCACTGGGATTTCTTTTTTCTCAAGGGCGGTGTAAATTTTTTTTAACATGTGTATAATGGCATCATTTGTATTTTTATTAGGCCTAAATCCAAATTGACAGTGGTTCTTTTCATGTGACATCTCCCTTTGCCCTACCCCCTTGGGAAGTTCCTCCTGTTCGTGTCTGTTCTATTCCTCTACCTTGCGCGAAAGCCCGCCTACCTACGGCGGCTTCTCGCTCTTTTTTTCTAGACCACTTCCGTTCTCATTCCCATGCCATCGCAGTATACACCGATAGTTCAAAGTCGTCTGACGGTGTCGGATTCGCAGCAGTCTTCCCGGACAACGTCGTGCGAGGGCATCTGTTACCCTCGGCTAGCATCTTTATGGCTGAATTGTATGCCATTCTTATGGCACTTATCCGTATTGCATCTATGCCTGTGTCACCATTTGTGGTCGTTTCAGACTCCCTTAGTGCTTTACAGGCTATCCGTAATTGATACACTCACCCCTAGTTCTTCCTATCCACCTTTGGTTACGCCGTATCTTTAGCAAGCACAAAGATATTGTTTTTGTTGGTCCTGGTCATGTTGACGTACAGGGCATGAACAGGCAGACACTGCTGCGTGGTCAGCAGTGCATGACCTTCCAGTTCATATAGAGGTGTTCCATTCACGGACTATTTGCGGTCATTGCTACCCACCTTCGCACCGTTGGCAACAACACTGGTCTGACCTGCTAAATAAACTTCATTCTATTAAACCGAGTATAGGTTTCTGGCCTTCTTCTTGTCACCAATGTCGAGGTTGGGAGACTACACTCTCCTGTCTTACTCACGGGTCTCTCATGGAGAAGCTCCCTGCCCCTCTCTGTGAGCATTGTCAGGTTCCAGTGTCTGTTCGACATATTCTGTTGGACTGCCCCCTCTATCAATGAGCACGCAGAATTTACCTCCAACGACGCCTTCGCTCTGCGGCCCTTTCTTTACCTTCCCTTCTTGCAGATGGACCCTCCTTTAATCCTGACTCTCTCGTTGACTTTTTGACAGAAACTGACTTACTACACAAACTCTGAAGATATACCTCTAGCACCTCCCTCAGTCCCTTCTACCTCGAGCTCTAGCTACCCTCTATCCCTGCACTATCCACTGTCCTGCTACACTCCATACCCTACTAATCATCCATCTCCCTCTTACAACCCATTCTCCCTGCATCCTGTAATAATCTGCAGCGCTGTATGACCCCTGTGGTTTAGCGCTTCTATTTGATTATAATAATAATAATATAATCAAAAGAAGCACTAAACCACAAGGGTTATACAGTGCGGCGGGGCAGGACAGAATGCAGTGAGAATGGATTGTAAGCGGGAGATGGATGATTAGTAGGGTATGGAGTGCAGCAGGACAGTGGATAGTGCAGGGATAAAGGTTAGCAAGAGATCGAGGTAGAAGGGACTGAGGGAGGTGCTAGAGGTATAATTTTCAGAGTTTGTGTAGTAAGTCAGTTTCTACAAAAAAAAGTCAACGAGAGAGTCAGGATTAAAGGAGGGTCCATCAGTAAGAAGGGAAGGTAAAGAAAGGGCCGCAGAGCGAAGACGCCGATGGAGGTAAATTCTGCGTGCTCGTTGATAAAGTGGACAGTCCAACAGAATATGTCGAACAGACACTGGAACCTGACAATGCTCACAGAGAGGGGCAGGGAGCCACTCCATGAGATACCCATGAGTAAGACAAGTGTGGCCGATGCGAAGACGGGAGAGTGTAGTCTCCTAACCTCGACATTGGTGACAAGAAGAAGGCCAGAAACCTATACTCGGTTTAATAGAATGAAGTTTATTTAGCAGGTCAGACCAGTGTTGTTGCCAACGGGTGCGAAGGTGGGTAGCAATGACCGCAAAATAGTCCGTGAAAGGAACACCTCTATATGAAACTGGAAGGTCATGCACTGCTGACCACGCAGCAGTGTCTGCCTGTTCATTGCCCTGTACGTCAACATGACCAGGGACCCAACAAAAAACAATATCTTTGTGCTTGCTAGACATACGGCGTAACCAAAGTTGGATACGAAGAACTAGGGGGTGAGGTGTATCAATTTTATGGATAGCCTGTAAAGCACTAAGGGAGTCTGAAACGACCACAAATGGTGACACAGGCATAGATGCAATACGGATAAGTGCCACTGGTGCAGCTGGTAGTGCTGCTGTTGTCATACAGAGTGATGGCTCTCTTAAAGAAATTGGAGCACGCATCAATAACTGGGCCTCTACCCTTCAGACAGAACTGTTTGCCATACTCCTTGCACTCAAATGCGTCCATGTATCTAAGGTTGACTCTCTAATTGTAACTGATTCTCTGTCATCCATAAATGCTCTCAACTCATCAAGTATAACTTGTAGCATGCTTGTGTCAGAAGCCAGACACAGGTATGGTAGGATTGTGGATAGTAGAGTCAGAGTGCACATGCTGTGGATTCCATCTCACATTGGTCTTCAGATGCATGATAGAACTGATAAATTGGCTAAAGGTTTTATGCTTTCAAAGAGGGGGTAGATTACAATCTTGGCTTGTCAGTTAGCAGTTTGAGAACAATAATACGAAAAGAACTAGAACTGAATTTTATTGACTTAAGACTCAGGGAGATTGACACCAGTCAGTCCATCTATCATCATTCTATCATGCAGGAGGAGCCACATGTCTATGGTGCATCCAACAAAATAAGCAGACTCTTGGATGTCACCACCGCCCGCCTCCGGCTGGGTTACAAGTATCTTTGGCAGGTTAAATCACCACCACCAGATGTAGACCAAACAAAATGTAAACTTTGTCAGTTGGATTTTGTCACACCCTGCGTCATTATGTACTGGAGTGCGACAAAATTAATGAATTCAGAGACAACTCACTCAGAAATGTTCAAGATATGTCAAATTATTTTATCCACAGTGTTATATTACAGACCATTCTTGAAAATACCCTGACTTTGCTCCCTGTAAATAAAGCATTGCTACGTGTGTGTGTGTGTGTGTGTGTGTGTGTGTGTGTGTGTGTGTGTGTGTGTGTGTGTGTGTGTGTGTGTGTGTTGTGGCGCGTGTTGATTGCCTTTTGTCCTGTGCACATGTCGATTGAAGGCTGGGCCTGTTGTGTGTGCGTGTGTGTGTATGTATATATGTGTGTGTATGTGTGTGTGTGTATGTGTATATGTAAGTGTGTATGTGTGACCCAACAATAAAATTTGCACCAAGAACTCATTACAGTTGTGACCGGGTGTAGACTAGTGAAGTGTTCATTGCGTTATAATTTGTTCATGATTGTAACCATGTATAAATGTAAGTAAGTAAATTTACTTACATGTTTCATTACCTTTGTAACTTGTGAGTTCATTACCTTTGTAGCTTGTTAGTTCATTACCTTTGTAATTTGCTCAGCTATCATAACTTTGGGGTCCAGTCCCTGGACCCATTATGTACCTCTGTAATCTTTTGACTACCGCCCACAGGATGGGTATGGGGTGCATAATAAAGATATCAAACTAAACTAACCACAAGAATAGCATACAATTCAGCCGTAAATATGCTAGCCGAGGGTAATAGATGCCCCTCGCACGACGCTGTCCGGGAAGACTGCTGCGAATCCGACACCGTCAGATGACTTTGAACCATCAGTGTATACTGTGATGGCATGGGAATGAGAACGGAAGTGGTCTAGAAAAAAAGAGCGAGAAGCCGCCGTAGGTAGATGGGCTTTCGCGCCTTAATTTGCACAGTTCTAACCAAAATTCTAATACAACTATTGCTTCATAATACTTAAGCTAGTCATAAGTTTGCCTAAGACACTCCAATATAGAAACTGTATTATGCCAATATATCACCTTTATCATTAATATATAAACTAATTGCTAACTTCTTATACTAATTGTTAAATTCTCAATGTTTAAATTCCAGTACCTAAATTTTGTAAACCTAACCTAACCTAACCTTACAATCTGTATATTCATTGTGTAGCTATTGAGTAAGACCTATCATAAGACTGCCTGAAAAGCCTAGGCATACCTAGGCATATTATTGGCCATCTTGTAATATCAACTTTAATGTATAACTATAAGTACCCCCCACCTTGTATTACATGAAATAAAGAATTTGAATTTGAATTTGAATTTGAAGGTAGAGGAATAGAACAGACACGGACAGCAGGAACTTCCCAAGGGGGTAGGGCAAAGGGAGATGTCACATGAAAAGAACCACTGTCAATTTGGATTCAGGCCTAATAAAAATACAAATGATGCCATTATACACATGTTAAAAAAAATTTACACCGCCCTTGAGAAAAAAGAAATCCCAGTGGGAATCTTCATTGATTTACGTAAAGCTTTTGATACAGTCGACCATGATCTGTTACACCTAAAATTATCACACTATGGTATAAGAGGACACTCCCTCAACTACCTAAAATCATACCTTAGCAACAGAAACCAATATGTGTACACAAATGGAGCTAGCTCCACCGCGCAAACTATTACCGTAGGTGTCCCACAGGGAAGTGTTCTTGGCCCACTACTCTTTCTCATTTACATTAACGACCTACCAAATGCATCTCAACTACTCAAACCCATACTTTTTGCAGATGACACTACATACGTTATCTCACACCCAAGCCCAGACATACTAGCCAACACTGCAAATACTGAATTGCAGAAAATATCTACCTGGATGATGACCAACAAACTTACTCTCAATATTGATAAAACCTATTTTATCCAGTTTGGGAACAGAGCTACAAACGGACCACTTAACATAATGATAAACGGGTCCCCTATCACAAAGCTCACAGAGGGAAAATTCTTGGGAATCCATCTTGACAGTGGCCTCAAATTTCAGACACATATACAACAAATTTCCAAGAAAGTCTCAAAGACCGTGGGAATACTATCCAAGATACGGTACTATGTTCCACAACCAGCTCTCCTTACCCTATATCACTCACTCATTTACCCCTACCTCACCTATGGAATCTGCGCATGGGGCTCTACATCAATAACTCATCTCAGACCACTAATAACACATCAAAAGGCAGCAGTTAGAATGATAACAAATTCACACTCCAGACAACATACTCCACCAATATTCAAAAACCTAAACTTACTCACCATACAAGACATTCATACTTTTTACTTTGCCTATTACATACATAGAACACTCTATGCAAATATTAACCCACCACTCAAACTTCTCCTTACCAATTTTAACAGGACACATGACCATAACACTAGACACAGATCACTCCTCGATGTTCCCCGTGTCCATCTAACACTATGTAAAAACTCAATGTATATAAAAGGCACGAAAATTTGTAATTCATTACCTGTTATTGCCAAAGAAACCCTGCCTGTACCCCAATTCAAAACGATGCTAAAAAACCACTTTCTCACCCAAACCTAAATGCTCACTATCAAACATTCTCAACAAAGTAGAATAATCACTTACTGTAAAAACCTGACTAATCACTTAAATGTAAAAACCTGTTATGAATAATACATACTAAGCTAACTATTTCCATAACATTTACATTATAATGACCACGTAAACTGTAACTGCAATGCAATTAATTATTTTAAATTGTTATCTCACTCAATTAGTTGCATTGCTACAATTAATTGATATGTTTTAAATTGTTATCTCACTCAATTAGTTGCATTGCTACAACTAATTGATATGTTCAACTTATAATCAAACTTTATAACTTAGATATGCAATTATACTTATTTTATTAATTATCAACCATAACTTTTTACCATGTAGTCTATAATTAAGTAGTCCTAAGAATGCCCGCAATGCACAGCATATTAGGGGCTTTTGGCATGTACATCTCATCAATAACTATGTATCTTGTCTACCTAACCATGTATCATTGTACCATGTCTCAATAAAGTATTATTATTATTATTATTATTATTATTATTATTATTATTATTATTATTATTATTATTATTATGAACGTATAAAGGTGGTAGCTGAAGGGAAGACAAGAGTGAATGTAGACGAAGAGAAATGGGACGAAGTAAACAGGGGCGACGGACAAATAAAGAGCGCCTACTAACATCTGTGACAATCCTATACATGGAAGGATTGCGGAGGTCATGAGAGCGAACATAATAGCGAATGCAATGTGCATCACGACGATCGGACAAGGATGGAATGTTCGCTTCTACATAGAGGCTCTCAACCGGGGAAGAACGAAATGCACCAAGGCATAAACGCAATCCCTGGTGATGTATGGGATTAAGGCTAGAAAGAGTAGCAGGGAAGGCCGCCGAATATATCTGGTCACCATAATCGAGTTTCGATAAAATTAGGGCTGAATGCAGGCGGAGGAGAGTGCTACGATCAGCCCCCCACGAAAGATGTGCGAGGGTTTTTAGTAGGTTCAGCCGGCTATGACAAGTTGCCTTCAGAGAGGTAAAGTGAGGTTTCCAGGACAATCGACGGTCAAACAGGAGGCCGAGAAACCTGACTGTATCACGTTCTGGAATACGTGAGCCATATAGGTACAACGGATGATCAGAGACCACTGAACGTCTAGTAAACGTAATTTGATGAGTTTTGCCACTAGAAAATTTAAACCCGTGAGTGGTGGCCCAATCGGAAACTCGGTTGATGGCATGCTGGAGGGAAACTGCAATGAGGTGACTGTCAGCACCTGCACAAGCTATAGCAAAGTCATCCACATAAAGCGATGATCAAATGTTCGATGGGAGAACTGATGCCAGATTATTTATAGCAAGGAGAAAGAGTGTTGTGCTCAGAACACAACCCTGGGGGACACCTTCAGCTTGGACAAAGTCCGGGGAAAGCTCATTACTAACCCGGACACGGAAATGTCTTTCAGTTAAGAAAGCCTTAAGGAAAAATGGTAGATTGCCTCGGAGGCCTAAGGAGTGGGCCTGGGCCAAGATATTATACTTCCAAGTTGTCATAAGCCTTCTCAAGATCGAAAAAGATGGAGATAACCGAGTGGTTATTGGCAAAGGCATTACGAATATACGTATCCAAGCGCAGTAAGGGGTCAATGGCAGAACGGCCCTTACGAAAGCCATATTGACTAGTGGAGAGACTCTAAATACCACATCAAACGTCTATTAACTAGACGTTCCATCACCTTGCAAACTGCACTGGTAAGAGCGATGGGACGGTAGTGGGAGGTATCATGTCCCGTAGTACCCGGTTTGCGAAAAGGGAGAACAATTGCAGACTTCCACAGTTGGGGAATAACTCCTTGCGACCATATAAGATTAAAGAGTCGTAAGAGGACAGTAAGAGCAGACTGATGTAAATGCTGTAGCATACGAATATGTATGCCGTCTGGCCCAGCTGCAGATGATCGGCAAGCAGAGAGTGTTGCCTCCAGTTCTTGAAGGGTAAAAGGCACATTATAAGATTCTTCTCTGAGAGAAGAAAAATCTAAGGGCTTTAACTCGCTGGCAGACTTAGAAGAAAGGAACGAGGGGCATAGATGGAGCCCCTGATAAATGCGGACCAGATGATTACCAATTTCAGTGGCAACGGCAAGAGGGTGTGCTACATCGACACCGGTAACCTGAAGAACAAGAGCCGGGTCGGGGGACAATTTACCACTCAATTTCCGCACTTTCTTCCAGACTGCACTCATTGAGGAAGCCGAAGTGACAGTAGAAACGTAATCTCGCCAGCAAGTGCGTTTATCGTCACGTATGACACGGCAAGCAATTGCTTTCTTCTGCTTGAAATCAAGGAGTCTCTCTGTGGTTCTGTTTTACCGATACCTGCCCCACAGCGCGTTTCAAACGTACTGCCCGAGCACAAGCAGGAGGCCACCAAGGCACGCACTTCTGAGAATGCTTGCCCAAGGTTTGGGGGATAAAATGTGAAGCTGCCGTGAAGACGGAGAACGAAAAGAGATGTAAAACCTCATCAATGGAGGACGAGGAGGGAACCTCATGAAAGGCAGTAAGATGTGCGTAAAGGTTCCATTTCTGATTTGATTTGATATCTTTATTATGCACCCCATACCCATCCTGTGGGCGGTAGTCAAAAGATTACAGAGGTACATAATGGGTCCAGGGACTGGACACCAAAGTTTTGATAGCTGAGCAAGTTACAAAGGTAATGAACTAACAAGCTACAAAGGTAATGAACTCACAAGTTACAAAGGTAATGAAACATGTAGGTAAATTTATTTACTTACGTTTATACATGGTTACAATCATGAACAAATTATAACGCAATGAACACTTCACTAGTCTACACCCGGTCACAACTGTAATGAGTTCTTGGTGCAAATTTTATTGTTGGGTCACACATACACACTTACATATACACATACACACACACACACACATACACATACACATACAGGTGTTTCAGGTTGTTTCAGAGAGGGAACACAGAAACAAGGGGACACAACTGGAAGCTGAAGACTCAGATGAGTCAAAGGGATGTCAGGAAACATTTCTTCAGCCACAGAGTAGTCAGGAAGTGGAATGGACTAGAGAAAGATATAGTGGAGGCAGGAACCATACATAGTTTTAAGACAAGGTATGATAAAGCTCATGGAGCAGGGAGAGCAGAGACCCAGTAGCAGACAGCGAAGAGGCGGGGCCAGGAGCTGAGTCTCGACCCCTGCAACCACAATTAGGTGAGTACAATTAGGTGAGTACATCTATACATACACACACACGCACACACAACAGGCCCAGCCTTCAATCGACATGTGCACAGGACAAAAAGGCAATCAACACGCACACACACACACACACGTGGCAATGCTTTATTTACAGGGAGCAAAGTCAGGGTATTTTTCCAGACTGGTCTGTAATATACCACTGTGGATAAAATACTTTGACATATCTTGAACATTTCTGAGTGAGTTGTCTCTGAATTCATTAATTTTGTCGCACTCCAGTACATAATGACGCAGGGTGTGACAATTTCGCCCAGTCAAATTGCCAGCGTGGGCTACGAGGAGGTGAAGAATACGAAGGGGACCTAAGGATGATTGGGAAATGATCGCTATCATGTAAGTCCGGGAGGACAGACCAGGTGAAGTCAAGGACAGTTGATGAAGAGCAGATGGAAAGATCGATGCAGGAGAAAGAATGAGTTCGGGGATCAAAATGGGTAGGAGTACCCGTATTTAAAACATGGAGGGGGAGACAAGCAAGAAATGCCTCCAACTGAACGCCACGGGAGTCACAGTGCGACCCTCCCCAAAGAAAATGGTGTGCGTTAAAATCGCCAAGTAATAGAAGAAGTGGCGGCAAGGAAGAAACCAGAAAATCAACATCTGGGATAGACAATGTTCGCGAAGGGGAGAGATATAAAGAACAGTGTGTATACCACTTATTCAAGTGGATACGGGCTGCGGTGTAATGTAGAGAAGAATGAACATAGAGCTGACAGTATGGAACACCAGTGCGTATAAGAAGAGCACTTTCGTTAAAGGTTCCATCGGAAAAAGGGTCCGATGAATATAACAAATCATAGCCTGAAAAGGGCTGGATAACAGAGGATTGCAATTTGGGTTCTTGCAAACAGACACCAACAGGGGAAAACTGGGAGAGCAACACCTGAAGCTCACCTCGGTTAACCCTGAGGCCTCGGATATTCCACTGCAAATAAGCCATGATTTATGGAGAGAAAGATATGTCAAAGTTAGAGGTATCTATGGACTAGGGTTAGAAAAGTCCACTTGTGGAGGAAGCAGATCTGTAATCAGAGAAGAAGTGGGACGCTGTGAAGGAAGGTGGGGTGTAGACGGAGAAGAGAGAGGAGGAGGAACCGGGGGTGGAGCGGTGTCCATCAACGTTCCAGTCTCTGTAATATATTCTGCAATAGCTTCCAGTGTTTCAGAAGACAAAGATGCAGAATGGGGGACTACATTAGAAATGGAAGGAGGAGGCTGAGCAACCATCGGGGAGACTATAGACTGTACTAAAGTAGAGGGCGAGGAGATGGAAGAGGAAACTGTCAAAAGGGCTTGGGAGGGGACAGGAGTGGAAGCGGCCTGGGGCAGGGCAGTCAAGGAAGGAACATGGGAGGGGACAAGGGATGAAGACATTGAACGAGGAGGAGGATGAACCTCCACACATGTTATATAACTAGTCGGAGGTGAAGAACCCAGCAATGGGGACTTTTTTCCGGACTTATGAGAAGAAGGGGGGGGGGGCGCTGAGGTTTAGGCGGTGAACGAGGGCGTGTAGACACAGAACTGTGCAAGTGAGTAGAGGAAGGGGTGTGGACAGTATGGGATGCCGAGGTAGGGACCTCGGAGCCAAGAACAGCAAAAGGATTCGAGACGGGTGACTGAGGATGGGGCGACCACAGAGGAAGCCGGGGAAGTTGGGACCCCACAAGTGGAGCGATGTGAGAATAGGAAATACAGGGAAGTCTCCCTTGAAGGCGTAGATGAGAGATGGCCATAGCATATGAGAAGCCTTCCGCCTCTTTGAGACAACGGATTTCCAGCTCATTCAAGTAAACCTGACAACGGCGAGAGTATGATGGATGCGCCTCATGACAGTTAAGGCAAGAGGGAGATAGATTACAAGAAGGACTGGCATGGTCGTCAGCAGCACAGACTGGACATTCGGCAATATTTCGCTGGATGACCAAAATGCCAGCAGTTTCTACACTGTTGCGGTGTAGGGGTCACCTTTCGAACTTGTAAACGTTGACCTGCAATGTAGACCGGCAGTCAAATGTTAAACGAGCTATATTGCAAGGATAATGTCTTCGCTTATTGGCAGGGAGGACAAAAGTGTCAACTTTAAGGATAGGGAGTTCTTGGAGCTCAAGCTGCTCCAAAATGTCATCACCACATGTCTGGAAATTCCGTTGGACAATGGTGTGGGGTAAAATGACAGTACCACTACAAGAATTGAGAGAATGTTGCTTGTCAATAGTGATAGGAATAGTATCTATGGTCGTAAGGAGGGAAAGATCGCGAGCTTGGCCAGCATTCTGGACCGTGATGATGCGAGTGCCGCTCTTGAGAGCATGATTATTATTATAATCAAATAGAAGCGCTAAACCACAGGGGTTATACAGCTCTTGAGAGCATGAAATGAGATATCTTTACCTACATGGCATAGGAGAGCTTTACCAATACTATGATCGGAAAGATAGGTATTAAGAGAGGTCGGTTGTAGAGTAAAAAACTTTGTCCATTGAGTAGTGTGAAACAAAGTGTTTAAGGGGAGTGCGTGACATGCTGGTCGTTTCTGAAATGAACGAGAAGGAAGTGTCGAATCGTCATGTAAGGGTCTTGGTCGTTTGGGTGTGGGACTGGAGGTGGTCTGACGTGTGACGGGCGAGCAATCCGAAAATTGCCGCACCGTTGAGGGAGAAGCTGGAATCAAGGTCAGAGAAGAGCGAAGGTCAGACATGTCAAAAAGGCCAGTCAGAACCCTGGTACCTGAAGCAGGTGACGAACCGGCACCAGCAAGAGGTACAGGGGTATTAGAGGTGTCCGAAGAGTTGTCCATTAATGAGATAGGGTCAGAACTGGGTGCGGTATCAAGAAGGGGCCCGGGGGTAGGTTCACGGATTAGGGCATCCATGATTAGGTTACTTCTTTTTATTTTTAAGAAAAAAAAATAAAAAAAAGGGGGAATGTGGAGGAATAGCTCCTAGGAGGAATGAAAGGGGAGTAAATCCCCCTTTGCGCCCAAGGGGACCTCAACACTGCAAGTAGTGCAGATGATGTATGGAACCTGTGCCATACCCTACCCTTCATGCCAGCAAACCAGCAATCCGGGATAGCAATCACACATCCACCGAGCGACCTCAGCGGACAAAAGAGATTGCGGCGGGATACCCGCCACAAAGTATACCACCTTCGGCCACCACCCCCGGAATCCGAAAGGTGGTCTCCAGAGATACACCCGTCGCCCGAAAGATACCCAAGGCCACTCCCCGGGAGACCAGAGAGGGATCGGGACATCCCCAGGTGATCCAGATTCCACGGCAAACTACACCACCGCCAAGAACCTCAACGGAATGGGATGGACCACGGTACCCTTCCCCCTACCTAGGAACTAGAATGCCTGTGGAGAGAAGCTCCCAGGGTAAAAATGTGAAGGGAATAAGGGAGGGAGTAGGAGGAGAAGGAGGAGGAAAGGGAAAAGGGAGGATGGGGAAGATGGGAAAGGGAAGGGGGGATTGGGGGGTAATTAGGTTCGGTCTGAGGAAGAAGACCAAGAGGTCCAATTCCTCTGACCGATAGCCTCTTTACCACAATAAGGAGCCCCCCTTAAAGAGGGACGTCAGGTGGAAAGGGATGGGTAGCAGACGGGGGCATAGTCACTGGTAGGCAGGATTTCCCAGTGGAAGTAGGTCATACCCAAGGGATGGGTTAATGGTGGTAGTAGTTGTAGTAGTCGTGAAGAAGGTTGTGGAGATGTCCTCCGAACCAAGATTTCATGATGTTGCAGTGTCTGACAAGTTGTACATGAATGGTATACAAAACCGACAAGATGAAAATTAACACACATGTGCAACATCTGATGTTGCACATGACGTCAGTATATAAGCGCCAGCCTTCTTGCCTGTGCTCCAGAATCTTCATGATTATGGTGCTCTTCACACAAACTCCAAGGCTGAAGGACTGATATCCTCATATTTTGTATATAGTTCTACTGTCTTCCATTTATGTCCTTGAATTTATATTGATAAAGCCACTGGATGGCGAAACGTCTACAGTAAAGATACCCAGATGTTGCACATGTGTCTTAATTTTCATCTTGTTGGTACTGTATACCATTATTGTACCATGAAGTTGAAACTGGAAAGTTAAAAAAAAAGGTCACAGGAAGAATATAAATTGTGTAATAAAAAATTTAAAAACCTCATAGAGACCTATGAATCATCTCTTGATTTTTGGATGTTTACTAGATCTGCTTAAATTATTGGGATGACCTAAACCATGACAAAAACAAAAAGATTATAGTATTGTCAGGGGACACAATTAAAATACTGAAGTGTGAAACACCTTTGCAGTACTGGTTTAACTTTAAAATGCCCTTTGGCTAAGTAGATGATGAAATGCACAAAAAGAAAAAGCTGATCAGAACATATGATCGAGGAAAACTGTTACATGCAACGGTGGTGTGGCGTGGCGCTAACACTTGAAGAAACATCTGGGAAGGACAAAAAAAAAATCTGACATTAGAAAATTTCTACCAGAACAAACAAGATGTGACATATGAAGCCACAATCCCTCTAGGAAGAACCCTTAGTGCTGGCGAGGGACCTTGATGCTGGCGAGGGACCTTGATGCTGGCGAGGAACCTTGATGCTGGTGAGGGACCTAGAAAATCCCTGGAAACTATCAATATATATATATACATGTATATATGATACTACACATTTTGTACAGCTTCCAACTCGAACAATTATGTAAGTGTATTTTTGTAAGTGCTTTTGTAAGTGTATTTTTGGGGGTCTGAAACTGACTAATCTAATTTACATTTGTCATTATGGGAACAAATTCATTCGGTAATGGCACTCGAACAGCATTCTGGAACGAATTATTGACGAAAACCGGGGTTTAACTTACGAGTTTAATCTGTTCCATGACCTAGCTCGTAACTCAATTTGCTCGTATATCAAATCAATTTTCCTCATTGAAATTAATTGAAATGCCATTAATCCGTTCCAGCGGAATTACTGGCTCTCGAGAGGCATGAGAAAATACTTCAATATGACGCTAATATCAACTCTACGGCTTATTTATCTATCACAATTGATCTAGATATAATAAACAATATAAATAACATAGAAACATGATATATACTCTAGAATGAATAAAATACATATGTCGGTATGTGACGAGTAATTATCGATCTGACCATATCTTCCCATGCTTTCCCTTCTGAGGTCTTATAAGAGAAAAGAGTGTTTGTGAGGCTAACTGCACTAGATCACTAGTTTCATAAGGAAAACACTGAAACAATGTACGTATTTATAAATAAGAAATATTGTATAAAAACATAAAACATAATAGAGAATGTAAAGAAATAAACTGATTTTATAAAGTGTATGTATTTACCTTGGAGAACAGATGCTGGTGGAGGTGGAGGGTGGAAAAGATAGGCAGAGCAGCATATGCTGTCAGTGACCCTATAAACCCCAACAACAAAAACAAAGATAGGCAGAGGAGATTGGAGGAGTTCATTTCGTTTCGTGCTTTTTCTATCACTTAATCGCTTAACTTACTTGCTACACTCTTACTGCTACACTTTATTGCTGAACTTATTTGCTACAATTTTTTTATTTTTTTCACTTCATTGGAGGAGTTCGTTCTGCTTTAGTATGGTACATATCGTAGAAGTACTATGCTGGTACTGCCTCACCAACTCCATCCACTACCCACACACACTCGTGTTTTTCTTTGATTTCATGCTTTAATTCAATGGACATCATCCTCTTCTTCTTAGCACTGTCCTTTGCACTTACTTAGGACGAATGGTTAGAAAAAAGAAATTTGGTAAAATAACTGCACAAAACGCAAGCACAACACAAGAGAAATGCTTCCACGGCAAGGTAAACACATGCACTGCTGAGCGGATGTTGTGGCATTCGCTGTGCCAACTAGTGGTGGTGTTCTGAAGCTCGCTCGTAACTCGGATTTTGGCTCGTAAATCAGAACAAAAAATCTACCAAGTGACGGCTCGTAACTTGAAAAACTCGTACGTTGGGGCAGTTGAGGTTCCCCATATATATATATATATATATATATATATATGGGGAAGTGGAACAGAATTCTTCCTCCGTAAGCCATGCGTGTCGTAAGAGGCGACTAAAATGCCGGGAGCAAGGCGCTAGTAACCCCTTCTCCTGTATATATTACTAAATATAAAAGGAGAAACTTTCGTTTTTCCTTTTGGGCCACCCCGCTTTGGTGGGAAACAGCCGACATGTTGAAAGAAAAAGAAGTATATATATACAGTGGACCCCCGAGTTTCGTAAAAACTTCACTCCTGAAGTCTGCTCAAGTGCCATTACCGAACGAATTTACTCCCTTAAGGAAAAATTTCACGTAGGTTAGTCTATTTCAGACCCCCAAAAATACACTTCCACAAGAACTTATAAAATTATACTTACATAATTGCACGATTTCCGGGGTATTCATTAACCGAGGGTCCACTGTATATATATATATACAGTGGTACCTCGACTTACGATGTTATCATCTTACGTTATATTCGATAACCGATATTTATAACGTAAGAAATTTGAATGCGACTTACGATGTTTGATTCGTCTAACGACATTCGTACCGGACGTGTCCGCTTGGCGCCCAGCTGAGCGCGCACTCCAGGGAGCGTCAGTGCTATTGTTTACAAGCGAGAGCGACCACCCACCCACACCCAAGCATTCATACCAGTATATTGTCATTATTCCACTGTTTTTAGTGCTTGCAACTGCTAAATAAGCTACCATGGGTCCAAGGAAAGCTCCTAGTGCTAAGCCTGTGGTAAAGAATGTGCAGGGAGTGAAGCATTTATGCAGGGAGTGTAGCAGGCATGCAGGGAGTGTAGCAGGCATGCAGGGAGTGTAGCAGGCATGCAGGGAGTGTAGCAAAGATGCAGGGAGTGTAGCAGGGATGCAGGGAGTGTAGCAGGGATGCAGGGAGTGTAGCAAGGATGCAGGGAGTGTAGCAGGGATGCAGGGAGTGTAGCAAGGATGCAGGGAGTGTAGCAAGGATGCAGGGAGTGTAGCAAGGATGCAGGGAGTGTAGTAGGCATGCAGGGAGTGTAGCATTCATGCAGGGAGTGTAGCATTCATGCAGGGAGTGTAGCAAAGATGCAGGGAGTGTAGCAGGGATGCAGGGAGTGTAGCAGGGATGCAGGGAGTGTAGCAAGGATGCAGGGAGTGTAGCAAGGATGCAGGGAGTGTAGTAGGCATGCAGGAGTGTAGCATTCATGCAGGAGTGAGCATTCATGCAGGGAGTGTAGCATTCATGCAGGGAGTGTAGCATTCATGCAGGGAGTGTAGCATTCATGCAGGGAGTGTAGCATTCAAAGAAAAAAGGCCAGTAACCCCAGAAAAGAACTTGGTACCTGCAGTGTTAATGGAAGGGATTCCCCTTCCAAACACTAGCATACTACTCCACCTTCTCCCTCCTCCCGTCCTCCACACATCAACAACTCTTCAATAAATGTAAGTGACATGTTATTGTTCAATATTTACATGTGTATTTAGGTATTTTTTATTAAATTATTTATTATTTAATGTCAAAAAGTTCTAAAAAATATTTTATTTAACTACTTTTGGAAGTCTTGGACGGATTAAATTTATTTCCATTATTTCTTATGGGGAAAATTGATTCGTCTAACGATTGTTTCGCCTTAAGATATGCCCTCTCTGACGGATTAATATCGTAAGTCGAGGTACCACTGTATGTATATGTAAATTGCCGAATCGATATGTAAGTAAATTATTAAACCCGCTGGGCCCTTCAGCATCCCTGCCTCAGCTGACACACCATGATCTGAACTCTGCTCCTGTAATTGGAAATAATCACATGCATAAGAAATACTGTACACGAGTACTAAAATCGAACAGATGAAGAATCTAGTTACTTATGAGGGTAGTGAGCAAGTAAAACTCGCAAAGAGGTAGATTCAGTAGTGAAGACGAGCTTTGTATATAAATTCAAATATAAACCCTTTGTTGGAGTTACAAGCCCCATCATTCATATTGTGGGTAAGAGTTACGTGAGCACTGCATGCATGCACGCACCACTTACTGCAATAATGTGCATAAGATATGGCAATTAAGTGTTAGGTAAGAATAATGTCATTTCTACTTAGCAACTTCAGCTAATATGTACTATAGTAGTAATGTATGATTATCAAAACTTTGGATTAAAAAATACTTTGACAATCATTGCTTAATTTATTAATTTTTTTTACACCTTATGCATGCTTTACAAAAACTTAGTTATTCTTTAACATAAGTATCATAAATAAAATCTATTCCTTTAGAAATAACCAATATAGTAATTATTATAAATAATAAAATTTGCTATTTACAGGTGGTCAGGTGGTTATGAAAGCAGGACGGTGTTAATGCAATCATCATTTTGGGTAACAGTGGTAACTGGCAAGGGTTGACAGTCCCAAGTGCATGCTGGTAATTACTGCCAGTTGTTTTGCTTACACTTATGAGGTTCACAAAAAAAGTCTGTTTGACTAGTGGGTGGGTGACTGTCAGCCCCGGCAAATAGTGTTGTTGCAGAGCTTGGTGAGCAGTGTGAAGGAGCTGCCCTTCCTACCTGCTCCTCTTCCATCCCTTCCCACCTTCCCTGTAGGTAGAGCGGCGCGCACTGACGCCCAATTGACAGGCTTGTGTTTCAGGCTTCTCTCCAGGGCCGGGCTCAGGCCGAGCAGATCCGGGCCCCACTAGGGAAGGAGATAAATACCGTGGGCCTGTATCACCCGCGTCCTCCATGGCCTCCACCTTAGCGTCTTCGGTACTGGGTGGGTCCTATGTGGAAGTGAGGCGGGCGGAACGTGGCATCAGACGCAAACGACAGAACAGTGAAGGAGACTCGTTAGTGTGGGAACGACATCGTGGGTGCGAAAGCGAGAGTGAAATGGTTTCGTCCACATCATCTCTACGACTAAATCAACGGCGAGGTTCAGAAGGCAGTGATGTAGAAGAAGTTAAAAAAGGGGTGTTTATGCAACTTCTTGAAAAAGTACGGTTGCGTGACGAAAAAAAGAAGCATGACTATGAAAGTGACGCCGACGAAGGTCGCGCATCTTCAAGAGAGCGAGGTGCCGTAGGTAGAGTGGTGCACCGACTCTCTCGAACCAAGGTCATGCCTGATCATCACGCTGACCGTTACCTTGACCTCGCGGCCGCTGCTTTTGATGCCTCGGCAATTCCCGAGAGGCCAAAGTCTGCCTGTGATAACACACTGTTGCGTGCAGCTGCTAAGTTGTACTCTGGAATCGGTTCAGTACGAGGTATTAGTAGCGAACCAGAACACAATCATGGCACAAGTGCTGAACGCTTGGACGAAAGCCAAGTTAGGGCAGTGACCGCAGTCTGTCGCTCTCGCGAGAGCTCACTAGGACGAGCACGTTCAGCGGAGCGCGAGGCTGGCATTAGGACTCCGAAAGCTGTGCCAGTGCCTCAGGTGCCTCAGGGAGGTCAAGGTAAACCAGATTTTAATTTAGGGGAAGTAAAAGCCATTGTTCACGCTGAGCAGCTGGGAGGAACCAGCCGCAAATCTCCTGGCCGTAAAGATATTGAGACCATATACGCTGTTGCTACAGTCCCCCGCAAGACCACCTCCAAGAAAGAAAATATATATGAAAATGTCCCAATATCCACGGAAGTGTCCAGCAGGATTTACCGGGATGAATCCCACTCCAGGCCGGTGTTCAAGAAACAAAACTCACTAGATGCTCTGCCGTCAGATGCCGGAAGGGGTGGCACAATGCGGAAAAGTGAGGGCGGCAGTGGCGCAGGCAGACATGGCACCCTGAGGAAGGCAGACAGCTTCGAGGGTCACGAGGAGGCTGTGAAGACCCTGGTGGCTGCTGTTCAGGAAACAAGAATATTAAGGAGAAAGAAGACTAAATGATCATCATTTATAGACTTGATTTTTAAAAGGACGTCTTTTTACAAGTATTTTCAAGCCTGTCATTGCCTGCAGCTGAGAAAACTAGTTTTTCTTCTTTCCAATCCATTTAAGTGCTGGATAAATCAAAATGGTGGCCTGTCTAAGGAAATGAAACTAAGCGCCAAAAGGATGGAAAATGTGTGTGAAATCTGACATTACCAAAGACGTTGTGATGATTTTTTTAAAGTGCTAAGTGTTGTGATAGAAACTAAGTACTGACGAGGTGTTTGCTCAGTGTTAGATATGAGAATGTGTTAGCAGTATTGCCAGTGTAATGTGTCCTGTTGCAGTGAAAAACTACTGAATCTTATATAAGGACTCAGACTGACTGTAAGTGGCAACAGTTCACCATCAGTATGTACCGAGAGGGATCTAGTCTCTAACCAACGGTACATACACTTTGATGGACCAGTGTCTAGTTGATGGTATGTACCATGGGATGACCCAGTCCAGCTGACAGGCATATGCCGCAGACTGAGCCAAACATTTAGTTAACTGATTCAAACTGTAGTACATATCAAACCACAGGGTATGTACCATACCTCTCTGTAGTATATAGCCTACTACACCACAGGATGGACAGGTCTGTAACTGACAGTAGCCTACATACCACAAGATGGTGTGGTATCTAGCTTGCAGTGTGTACCGCAGGATGGACCAGTGCCTGGCTCTTGGTATAGTGCGTATCTTAGGATAAGCAGCATCTTGTTGGGGTGGAACATACTAAAATATGGTCCAAGGTCTACTGAACGGGACCCACCACAAGATAGTGCAGTGATTTCCTACATACTTGTACATGAGTGAAAAAAAAATAAAAGGATAAAGTTTTGCATAATAATTTCATGTAATAAAGTACCAAAGAGCAGACAGGATATGAAAATGCTCTATCATCCAACATTGTCATGAGGTGTTTTGTATAAACGTTGACATGTTCAAGAGGGAGTAAGATATACTGTAGCTGACAGGTGCTTTACTGGCCAACAAACACATTACATTATGTACACTGTTTATGAAAGATAAGAGTGTTCTCCACAAATATGTCCCAAGACAGTCTTTTATACATACAGAAAAAATATATATGTAAACCATTACTTCACCCCCCCCCCTTGAAAAAAATACTAAGAAAACTTTCCAATTTTAGGAGACATAATTACCGGCTTTCTTGTAGGTGCTGATTCAGTAGTTCATGAAGTTCAAAATGGAGTTCATCATAATTATATATTGGCTAACCTCCTTTCTAGAAGACAACACTCAGAATTTAGTAAGTGTAGAGCAGATATAGAGTCACATGGATGTAAAGTTTCATACACAAGGGGAAGTGGGTGGGGTGTTAATTTGCAACTTTGTATCAAAAGCTATATTATTTTAGGCACTACAGGGCTATAGATCAAATGAAATCCTTCAGGCAAAAAAAAAAAAAAAGCAGCAAAATCATAAATGAGAAAGAGCTAGTACTAGAGGTCTTGCATACAGTATATAGTTTTTATCCAGATTTTTAATGTGGATTGACAGTAGGTCTTTATTTTCCTGCACGCTTGTACTACTATATTGGTCTCGGGTCTTGTTCATCTCTACTGCCTCTCTTCTCACCTTCAAGTTGTTTTCAATGCTTCTTGGATATTTTTTATTTTATTTATCTTATTTTCTCCCCTTTCTCATGTGCTTTTTTCAGTATCTTATTCTCTCTGCCTGTTACTCACACATACATACATACAATCATGACAACTCATTGCTGAGTACACACAAGGTATTGTATACATGTGCTGTACGATACACACACAAAGTCATGAACGTTTGTTTTAGGGTACATACACCACACATACACATCCATTCATTTACAAAGAAATGTGTGCTTTTGGTTACATACATATATACAAACTTAGCTGTTTAAACAGATGAATACACATGTAGTACATAATATAGCCATGAACATTCCCTGTTGGGTACACAGGAAATCTCCCTTTTGGGTAGAAAAGGCAAGAATACACCTGGGCACACACTGTAGGGTAAACACAGTTATACAGTCATGAACAATCAATGTAGTGTAAACACACAGTTAAAGTCATGAATACTCACTGTAGCATACACTTATTCTTTCATTAATTTATAAGGTGTTGCGTTGGCTTCCAATATCGTCTAATTTTAATAGTTTTATAATAAATATAGTGCTAGAGAACTGTTGTTGATACAATGTGTTGACTCCGAATCATTGTCAAACAAAATTCTTTTCAGATCAATACACTTGGTCCGTTGAAGGTAAATTTCCATATTATGTATACACACAATATATACTGTATGTATGTATGTATGTATATATATGATTATATATATATATATATATATATATATATATATATATATGTATGTATGTACGTATGTATACATACATACATACATACAGTTATATATATATATATATATATATATATATATACATACGTTATATATATATATATATATATATATATATATATATACAGTGGACCCTCGGTTAATGAATACCCCGGAAATCGTGTAATTATGTAAGTATAATTTTGTAAGTTCTTGTGGAAGTGTATTTTTGGGGGTCTGAAATAGACTAACCTACGTGAAATTTTTCCTTAAGGGAGTAAATTCGTTCGGTAATGGCACTTGAGCAGACTTCAGGAGTGAAGTTTTTACGAAACTCGGGGGTCCACTGTATATATATAACGTTGTGCCGAATAGGTAAAATTTGCAATTTTGGCTTAAATAGCAACGCTCTTCTTGCCGAATAAGGCAGGCGAAAATTTGTGTGTAATTTCGCAAAAATCATTCCGAACTTAACGAAAAAAATATTTTATTGTATTTGTTTATTATTAAATTATTGTAAACTTATCTAAAATATATTTAGTTGGATTAGGCTAAATTAAATTGCACTTGTTATAAGGTTAGGTAAGTTTTCTAAGGTTCTTTTGGTACAAAATTACTAATTTTTACATTAACATAAAGGAAACAAATATGTATTTAAACATAGTATAAGAATTTTTTTTAGAAAGGACTTAGTTTTAAATGAGTTCTTGGTAATTGACCAGTTTTACTTATTCGGCACGACACACAAACACACAGACACACACACACACACACATATATATATATATATATATATATATATATATATATATATATATATATTACAGTACAGTATGTATATATATTAAGCGCACGCGCACACACGTACAGGAATATGCAAGTTGACCACAGTGAAAAGTAAATGAAGTGAGATAACTTTGGTGATGCATCTATTTCAGTGTTCGTCAAGAATGTTATAGATATACTGTATGAGAGAAGCACACACGAGTCTCGGGCCTTGTTTCTTGTCCATTGTGGATGATAACAAATATTGCTCTGTGTCGCCTGGCATCTTCGTGAGTTACACACACACACTACTATGCACACACATTCATTCTGTACACACACACGGGGTGAGGAGCTGTGAATCGACCCCTGCAACCACAAATAGGTGAGTACACACACACACACGCGCACACACACACACACCATACACACACGGTACATACACACAGTACACACACACGGTACACTACACACAATGTACACACACACTGTACACACATACACACACACACATCTTGGTGTGAGTATAACACCAGGCACGTCTCCTGAGGCGCACATCAACCAAATAACTGCTGCAGCATATGGGCGCCTAGCTAACCTAAGAACAGCATTCCGACATCTTAATAAAGAATTGTTCAGGACTCTGTACACTGTGAACGTTAGGACCATACTGGAGTATGCAGCACCAGTTTTGAACCCACATCTAGCCAAGCACGTAAAGAAGCTAGAGAAAGTGCAAAAGTTTGCAACAAGACTAGTCCCAGAGCTAAGGGGTATGTCCTACGAGGAGAGGTTAAGAGAAATCGACGTGACGACACTGGAGGACAGGAGAGATAGGGGGGACATGATAACGACATATAAGATACTGAGAGGAATAGACAAGGTGGACAGAGACAGAATGTTCCAGAGATGGGACACAGCAACAAGGGGACACAGTTGGAAGTTGAAGACTCAAATGAATCACAGGGATGTTAGGAAGTATGTATTTCTTCAGTCATAGAGTGGTCGGGAAGTGGAATAGCTTGGGAAGCGATGTAGTGGAGGCAGGTTCCATACATAGCTTTAAGGAGAGGTATGATAAAGCTCATGGAGCAGGGAGAGTGACCCAGTAGCGGCCAGTGAAGAGGCGGGGCCAGGGGCTATGACTCGACCCCTGCAACCACAACTAGGTGAGTACACACTGCACACACATACATACACACACACACACACACACTGTGCACACACACACACTGTTCACACATACACACACACTGTTCACACATACACACACACACTGTACACACACACTACACACACACTGTACACACACACTACACACACATACTGTACACACACACTACACACACACTGTACACACACACACACACTGTAGCAATCAGTGAAGAGGCAGGGCCAGGAGCTATGACTTGACCCCTGCAACCACAAATAGGTGAGTACAAATAGGTGAGTACACACACACACACACACACACTGTACACACACACACACACACACACACACACACACACACAGGATGTTCCAGAGAGGGAACACAGAAACAAGGGGACACAACTGGAAGCTGAAGACTCAGATGAGTCAAAGGGATGTTAGGAAGCATTTCTTCAGCCACAGAGTAGTCAGGAAGTGGAATAGTCTAGAGAAAGATATAGTGGAGGCAGGAACCATACATAGTTTTAAGACGAGGTATGATAGAGCTCATGGAGCAGGAAGAGCAGAGACCCAGTAGCGGACAGCGAAGAGGCGGGGCCAGGAGCTGAGACTCGACCCCTGCAACCACAATTAGGTGAGTACACACACACTGTACACACACACACACACACACACACACACACACACACTGTACACACACACACACACTGTACACACACACACACACACACACACACACACACACACACTGTACACACACACACTGTACACACACACACACCTATACACACACACTGTACACACACACACACACGCATTGAGGGCCCGGGTTCAATTCCCGGCGGGGCCGAAACATTTTGAAGTGTTTCGTTACACACACACACACACACACACACATACATACAACAGGCCTAGTGTCTAATTGACATGTGCCTAGGACAAAATGGTAACTAACACTACACACACACACACACTGTACACACACACTACACACACACACACACTACACACACACACACTGTACACACACACACTCATATATGTTTTGGTCCTATATGTTAAACTATACTGATCTAGGTCATCTTATATGGAAATAGGCAGCATGTTCCCCCTTTATGTAAGAGAAGTAATATTAGGTCCCTAGCATTTAACTATATGGCATTTAGGGTTATCTATACTATACAGAATTTTGTATATAAAAATAATAATAATATTGAATAAGGTTGGGAGTTTGCTTCTTCAAAAGACCTGTAGAGTGAGGTGGAGAGATTGGTTTGCTGCACCAGTCATAAGTCTACTGTTAGTCCCACAGGTTAATGCAGTGTGTTTGTTGATACACTTAAACCTACCATGGTGGCCATTATGTCTTCTTAACCCTTACAGAAATAATTACTTTTTTAATCCTGGTAAGTGATAACACTGAAGAGTGTTGTATGTTATAACCCATACAACTGCAGTACTCTTTATTGCATGTTACAACATATGACAAGACAGAAATAGACATGCACCTACATTGTCTTCCCCACTCATGATCGTCTGTGGTTCCAGACACTGACTTGTTGTCCACTGGTGTAATTGCTTGTATCACCTATGGATACATTTATCTTACATGGAAAAAAAAATAGATTACACACATTTCTGTATGGGTAATAAGACACTGTGGCCTCCCTGTAGATAAATAAAAGACTGTGTTTGAAGAATCATCTAGGCACTCTTATCTAGTGTGCATAGGATCCAGAAACTTTTGTATTTGTTGATGCACAAGCATTCACTACTATGTTTGTTGATGCTCAAAATGCAAATATTTAATCTTTGTTGATTTTATTTTTTAGACATCCAAGCATAATCTTTGATAATCAAATGTCTCGACCACTGCCTCATGACTGATTTATGAATGTTCAAACAATGGCAAGCTGGTGTTAGCCTTAAGCCCCCAATTGATACATCAAGGAGGCATTTTCTGCTCTCACTTGTAATTCACGGTTCTTGCTACCTTTAGTTGTATGCTGGTGTATTCTTGAGAGTTGCTGAAGGGGCTAAGATTGTGTGTTAATTGTGATGAATGTAAAGCTTCTTGAGCCTCTGACTTAAGACAATCATTTTACTTTTGACTGACATCCCTTTGGATGCTGCTCCACCACCAATGATGCCACCTGCTGTCATTCCTCCTCCTTGTCTACTTTGTCTTACTCTATATTCTGTTTTCAACCTTCCATGCCACTGGTTTCTTACCCTACCTTCCAGATGTTCTCATGATGCACACATACGCCTGGCCACATTCATTAGTAATTCACGTTATTTAGAAGAAAGTGTCAAATTGTAACATAACTCCTCCAGAACTCAAAAACTGCCAGTTTGGGACATTTAAATTTCTGAAGCACCACACACAGATGCTCATATTAAATAAAGTTAAAACCCCAATTCAAACCTGGTAATATTACACCACAAACTATGCTCATAAATAATAAAAATTTAAATGATGTGGTTGGATGTACCATATACGTAGTACCACTAATGTATGACTTAAACGAGGTTTTCTTTGCAAGTGATAATAAAAAAATTAGGTTATATTAAGACAGTATATTGGAGCAAACAATATGAAGCTTAACTTACATAAAAAAAAAGAAGATGCAGGAATGATAGTCTAAAACTAGATGAAAATGGGGAAAACAGTCCTGGATGCTCTTGCCCCCTGTGCCCAATTTGCAAGCTCACTGGGCAAGAGCACACATGCCTGTTGTAATTCATGGAGTCTCCTGGTACAAGGATAAATATTAAGGATAGGTATTTGTTATTAAATAATTCTAAAAGGCTTAGCATAGTTACATAATTTTTCTGAATACCTCTCATTTCCCAGTTGCTATATGACCCTTATGGGTTCACATTTTTCCACGATTATAGTACTGAAATATAGAATTTTTTTCCAGATTTTGGAATATTTTTTTTTTAATTTTAACTGCACTCCTTGGTGCAAAAATGTAATACAGTGGAACCCTGAGTTTCGGTCACCTCGGAAATCGAACAATTATGTAAGTGTAATATTGTAAGTGCTTTTGTAAGTGTATTTTTGGGGGTCTGAAATGGACTAACCTACTTGACATTATTCCTTAAGGGAGTAAATTCATTTGGTAATGGCACTTGAGCAGCCTTCTGGAATGAATTATGACCGAAACTCGGGGGTCCACTGTATATAAGAATAAATATAAACAAATAAAGGATGGTGGGCTGTACCATTGTGGTGGTACGTCCATTCAAAAGCCATTTGAGGCAATGCATACTGTGCTGAGCACTTCTGCCGAGGATGGATCCAGATTAGTACAGTATAAATATAAGGTACACCCTGGGAGTAAAATAGTGACCATCTTCAGAGCTGAAAATTTTATAAGACAAACAAAACATATGGTACTTCAAGATGTGCAATAGTGATTGGTATTCCATAAAACTTTTGTATAAAATTAAGTACATAGGGCTTAGCCCTTTTTTTAATACACATTGACCATCTCTCACCAAAGTAGGGTGACACAAAAAAAAAGAAACATTTACCATCATTCATTCAAATGCTATCTCATCAAAAGTATGCATGCATTCAAATTACCTTGTAATCTGTAGTATCTCCAATGCTCCTTCAGAGTGCAGGCACTCTGCATCCCACTCCAGGATTCAAGTTTGGCTAACCAGTTTTCCCTGATTCCTTTCTGAAATGTTAGCTTGCTCATACTCCAACAGGACATCAAATAATTAAAACTACTAGTCTCTACTCATCCCACTTCAACGTGCTCACATACACCTGCAAGATGATCAAACCCCAACCACTTAAAACCCTCACACCCTCCCTTTAACCCTTCCTGGGACAACCCCTCCCATCCTTCATTTCACCCCAGATTTATACACCCTCTTGGTCATCTTATACTACGCCATCCTCTAAATACCCAAGCTACCTGCACAACCTCTTCTTAACTCTGAAAATATCTTTTGTAACCCCACACTGTCTTTTAATGTCTCTGTTCTAAATTCTTTGTATAATATTCACATATGCATTGCTCTCAAACATGATATATCCACTGCCTCCAACCTCCTCCTCACTGAAAGGTTCAAAGCCCATGCCTCACACCCATATAGCAGAGTTGGTACCACTATACTCTGGTACACAGTTCTTTTTTTTATATATCCATAGATAGACATCTTTCTCCCCACAGATGCTTCAACACTCCTCCTATCTTTTACTCTTCATCTAATCTAAGGTTTGTCTCATCTTTCACAGACCAATCTCCCAACAGATCCACTCTCACCTATATAAAAACATTCACATTCTCCACAGTCCAACTCTTCTAATACAATATCAAAGTTTGCATTTGTTAAGCTAATTGTTTTATCTTATCACCTTTCTCTTTTTCTGTGTTTGCTTCTCATTTCCATCATGAACCCTCCCAAACTCATTCACCAACCTCTGCAACCTCTACTGAAAACCTCCCAAAAGAACTTTCATCAGCAAAGAGCAACTGTGACAACTCCCATTTCTTATAAAATTTTGTTATTCTTTACTCACACACCTCTCTCCAACACCTTACTACAGTGGAACCTCGGTTTTCATCATTAATTCGTTCCAGAAAGTCTGATGAAAACCGAATTCGACAAAAACTGAAGCAGTATTTCCCACAAGAAATAATGTAAATCCAATTAATCTGTTCCAGACACCCAAAAGTATTAACAAAAAATACATTTTATAGAGAATAACTATAGTTTTACATACAGAAAAAATGAGAAATAAATATAAAAGACTAATGAAATGGATAAATGAACATTTAATATCACTTTTACCTTTATTGAAGACTCTTGTTGGCGTATGGAAGACGCGAGGAGGGGAGAGCTAGGAGGAGAGGTTATTGGTTGGAAGGGGAATCCCCCTCCATAAGGACTTCAGGTATCAAGTCCCTATCCGGGGTTACTTCCCTTTGTCTTTTAATGGCACTGGACCCCTGTCGCACAAAAAATCTGTCCAGAGAGGTCTGTTTCTGGCGTCTCTTTAAGATTTGCCTAAAATGGGACAAAGCATTGTCATTGAACATGTTGCAGACATGGCTTGCAACAGCTGTGTTAGGGTGATATTTCTCCACAAAACTTTGCAACTCACTCCACTTTGCACACATGTTCTTAATCACTGAAGAAGGCACATTCTTCCCTCTCTCTTCCTCCTCCTCTGATTCAATTTCCTCAGCTGCGATCTGTTGCTGTTCCAGTTGAAAGTGTTGTAGCTCTTCACAGGTTAGCTCTTCCCTGTGGTCATCCACCAACTCTTCCACTTCCTGGCCACTCACATCCAACCCCATGGACTTCCCCAAAGACACAATTCTATCGTGTTTCTCGCCTTCTTGGAACTTTCTTTGGCTCCCATGGTGGCTTATTTAGCAGTCAAACTCAACAAACAAGCACAAAAAACAATGGATTAGTATTACGAAATGTTTTGGATAAACGCATAGGGTAATGCTCACTCAACGAGAAACAAAGCCAGACTGACTCAGAACACGTGGGATGCTATGTGTGGGCACGGGCAGGCGGACATGTTCGGTACGGCGGACCGACGAAAACCGAGGTGATGAACGAAAACTGGGACAAAATTATGATGAAAAAAATTGTCAAAAACCAAATTCAACGAAAACCAGGGAAAACGAAAACCAAGGTTCCACTGTATTTACTTCCTTTACAACTACATCCATAAGTATATAAAAAAAAATATGATGACATTAATCCCTGTTTAAGGCCTTTTACTGGAAAATTATTCTTTTCTCTCTAACTTACCTTAACCTAAGCCTGTCCTTATAAACACTCTTAAATGGTTTTAGTAATGCTCTGTTTCATACATCTGCAGCATTTGCCACATTGCTTCTTTATGTACCCAATCATATGACTGTTCTAAATCCATAAATGCAACATACAGTTCCTTATCTTCATCAAAGTATTGTTCAGATATACAGTATGCTTCAATGTAATGTAAACACTTGGCCTACACATCCCTACCTTTCCTAAATCTCTGTTCTTCTTCTATAATATTACTTTCTGTTTTACCCCAAACCTTTCAATAATAATTTTATCGTACACTTTACCCAGTATACTCAAAAGGCAAATTTTCTTGTACTTACATTCTCATGTCCCTATTTCCATTATGCAAATGAACTATGCATTCTCTCTGCCAATCCTTAAGTACATTAATTTATTTCATACATATTTTGAACAAATACACCAACCACTCCATAGCTATATCCCCACCTGCTTTTAACATCTCAGTCTTAATTCCATCTGTCCAGTTGAATTACAATACTCATTACACCAACTTTGGTACAACTTGATAAGACACATGTACAACACAAGGAATCATTATTGATGAAACATTCTGTCTGTGCTGCAGGATTAGTCAAATACAGTGGACCCCCGAGTTTCGGTCACCTCGGAAATCGAACAATTATGTAAGTTTAATATTGTAAGTGCTTTTGTATGTGTATTTTTGGGGGTCTGAAAGGACTAATCTAATTTACATTTTTCCTTAAGGGAACAAATTCGTTTGGTAATGGCAACTGAACAGCCTTCTGGAATGAATTATGACCGAAACTCGGGGGTCCACTGTACATATCTGAATCATACTCCTAGAGACATCAGCATTGGTCAAAAATGAAGTCTACCCATCATCCTTTTACCCATCAATATTTAGTCTAGCAAACTGCTGTCATTGCACAGTATATATCTTGAAACTTATTTATCCTCTTTCTTAAAAAGAAGCACAGTATATCCTTGACTTAAGAAACCTTATTTCAGCTGATTCAGAAACAACAAAGTACATTGGCTACTGAATTGTGTGTTGTGACAATCACAGCAAAACAATATCATCTCTAGGCACCACAATTGCTATTACTAGCCACTTGCTTTTCTCTATTAGTCCATTAAATTGAGGGTATACTTTCTATGTACAGTAGACCCTCATTTAGCACGGTAGTTACGGTCCTGAAAACATCGTGTTAGATAAAATCGTGTTAGATAATTAGAAGAACTTATGGGAAAAATAGGGTTATGTTCCTGGGAGTCCCCAAAAAGCCAAACAAGTTTTTTTTAGACCAACAGATTTTGCAAAAATTGAAGGCGAATATGTAATTGTAGTTCATTGTCGTGATATATTACTGCTTAAGACGACAAATGCAATAGAAATAATAGTATTTCTTACCTTAAATTGTGGATGATTGTAAAGAGAGTGGAGAGTTATGCTGTGGCTCTACTGGGCTGAGGTGGATGGTAGAGGTTCTGGTACTGAAGTCGACGGTTGTACTAGAGTGTCTAACTTTAAGTCATTCAGTAAGTCATTCAAGTGATTCAGTAAGTCAGTCAAGTGATTCAGTAAGTCAGTCAAGTGATTCAGTAAGTCAGTCAAGTTATTCAGTAAGTCAGTCAAGTGATTCAGTAAACCAGTCAAGTGATTCAGTAAGTCAGTCAAGTGATTCAGTAAGTCAGTCAAGTGATTCAGTAAGTTAGTCAAGTGATTCAGTAAGTCAGTCAAGTGATTCAGTAAGTCAGTCAAGTGATTCAGTAAGTTAGTCAAGTGATTCAGTAAGTCAGTCAAGTGATTCAGTAAGTCAGTCAAGTGATTCAGTAAGTCAGTCAAGTGATTCAGTAAGTCAGTCAAGTGATTCAGTAAGTCAGTCAAGTGATTCAGTAAGTCAGTCAAGTGATTCAGTAAAGTCAGTGAGTCATTCAGTCAAGTCAGTGAGTCATTCAGTCAAGTCAGTGAGTCATTCAGTCAAGTCAGCGAGTCATTCAGTCAAGTCAGTCAGTCAGACTTATGTTTACCTCTTTTTATGTGTACAAAGATTTATCAAAATGCAATGAAAATGATAAAATGTATGTAAATAAACACAGCGAGCTTCCCGATTATTGTTGTCCTGTACACGTATGAATCAAACTGAACGCTGGGAGGGATGCGTGGGTGGGTGAGGGTGGCTGGGGATAGCAGTAGGACTCCCCCACTGACTCAATGGTTTAACCCACCGCAGGCGACCACGTGCTCAAAAATTTTTCCCCTCCAGCGAATCGCGTAATATAAGGTTTACGTCGTGTTAGATAAAAAATTGCCGCAATTCTTCAATCGCATTATACCCAAAACGTGCAACATAAAGGCGTGCTAAATGAGGGTATACTGTATAAAATTACAGGCCCCATTTATTATTTATCATCAGTATTCAAAACTTACCAACTGTGTCCACTACAACAGTCTCCCTACCTTAGCATTTAAGTCACCCACAACAGTTATGTATTCTCATTTGGTTCAAAACTCACTTAACACCTCCCAAAATCGCTACTCTCACTACCAGGTACCTAAACACTTACTATAACCTCCTTCTCACATCCAGCTTTTACTCTAATCCACATAATTCTTGAATATAAACACTTATACAGTGGACCCCCGAATTTCGGTCATAATTCATTCCAGAAGGCTGTTCAAGTGCCATTACCGAACGAATTTGTTCCCTTAAGGAAAAATGTAAATTAGATTAGTCCTTTCAGACCCCCAAAAATACACATACAAAAGCACTTACAATATTAAACTTACATAATTGTTCGATTTCCGAGGTGACCGAAACTCGGGGGTCCACTGTACTCCCTCATTCCTTTCCGTAATTGATCATTTAATATCACCACTGCTCATACTTTAGCTCTGGTTCTCTCACATACACTCAATTTAACCCCATTTACTCCTTTCCACTGAAATTCTCCCTCCCTTGTAGTTTACTTTCATTCAAAACATTAACAATTATTGCATTTTTGTTATCAACTGCATTACGCTCACCTGCATTCCAACAAACCAACATTAATACTTCCATCTTCATCTCTTTTTAATAATTATACTGGAGTTACTAGCCCCTTGTTTCTGGCATTTTAGTCACCTTGTGTGACAGGCATTGCTTATGGAGGAAGGATTCTAATCTGCTTCTCCCTGAAATTGAAAGGAAACACTAGAAGGGCAAGAACTATTCATAAATTCAGAAGAAAACTTGTGTGTATACACAAACGAGTTTCATGTGTGTGTATACACATGAACACATACATTCACATGCCTGTAATGTATACTGGATGTTAGTATTAGATGCAAGATTTATCTGCCATCATGTGATTATGAGACAAAAAATAAAAGACCAGTAATCCTGCCAGAGTGTAAAACATTTGACTGGCTTCTGTTTCACACTCACAAGATGGTAGTACAGTACCTCCCTGGGTGGTTGGTGCCTACCAGCCTACTACCACTGGCTAGTGACTGACAATAAAGTGATGTACCAATGACTGTATATGTAATTACCTGTATGTAACTATCTATTTGTAGTTACAGGAGCAGAACTATGCTCATGATGTCCCATCTTCAGTGTTTATCATAGAATTATTTTAAATTTCCAGTACATAGTTGTAGCATTCACTATCTTCTATTGTAACCCAATCCACTCTTCTAGCTCTCAATGAAGACCTTGCTTTACTTTCAACATCCCTTCTTAGTTTATAGTTCTAGTGTCTTCTCCCTGTTAATAGCATTAAGAAACTTTTCTTATCTATTATTTGTATTTTTATAGTCTTACATATGGTTATCACAGTTCTTTCCTCACATCAACCACTAAGGATATGTCTTAATGCTGCTTTTTGTTGTTACTTTTTTAAACTTTGGGAGCAATTTTTTAGCTCATCTTTGGAAGCCATACCACTATTATATATTGCAATTTTAGTATATTTTTAAAATTATTTCAACATCCATCTAAAGAAAATTTTAAAGCTGGCTTATTTGAACGTACGTACATGGATGTAGCACAAAATGAGAAAAAAAGAAGTCTGTTAACTTTATGAAAAGAAGCTGGATGTTCTAGCTCTAAATGAAACAAAGCCAGTAGGGATGGAAGAATTTCAGTGGGGAGGAGCAAATGGGGTTATATCTGGTGTATCTGAAACAGAGCTAAAGGAGTAGTGATAATATTAAATGATCAACTGTGAAAAGTAAAGAAGTGGGCATAAGTGTTTAATCATGTGAACTAGAATAAGGGTAGGATGCAAGAAGTGGGTTATAGTAAGTATTTTTTTGCACCTGAGGAACAGAAAGGAGTGTGGAGAGAGATTTTAGAAGGTGTTAAATGAATGTTCTGGGAGTTGTGACCCATGTACAAGAATAATTTTTGTGGGGAATCTAAATGCTAGTGGGAGAAACTGTTGCACAAGGCATAGTAGGAAACTTGGAGGTGCCAGGAGTAAATGATTGGGAGGGCTCTTAATAAATTTACAAAAAAGAGATTTTGCAATAGATAATATTTAAAGACAAAGAAGATATAAGTACACAAGATCTGATACAGGAGATAATGACAGCAGTTTGTTAGACTATGTATTAGTAGATAAAAGGGTGATGAATAGGCTTCTTCATGTGCATGTTTTTAGAGGTGCAACAGTTATGTCAGAGCATTATTTAGTGGTAACTACAGTGAGAATAAAAAGTAGATGGAATACAAGGAGAATGACATCAGTGGGTAAGAGAAAAGTGAAAATGAATAAACTAAAGAAGACAATGGGGGGGGGGATGAAAATTAAGAGAGAAGTGGGCTAGAGAGAGTACAGGTATGGGGTAGATTTAAGAATGCAGTTTTAGTGTGTGCAGCAGAAGTTTGTAGGCACAAGAAGGTGGATGTAGATGGAATGAGGAATGATTGGTAGAATAGTGAGATGAAGAGGGTAAAGGAGAAAAATATTATTATATGAGAGGTTTTTACAATATCAGAATGAAACAGAGAGCAGATTATATGAAGAGAAGAGGTTAAAAAAGTGATGAGGGAGTGCAAAAAGCTAGTCAATGAAATAATGGATAAAGCTTTATCCCAATATTTTGGTGAAATCAGAAACAATTCTAGAGGGAGATTAATAAGTGGAGAAAGTCTGGGGAACATATGGACTTAGCAGTTAAAAATAAAAGGAGAGGGATGCTAGAGAGGGAGGTGATGGTGTGGGAAAGATGGATGGAATATTTCAGGGAGCTGTTAAATGTTGAAGGAGAGCCATTGATTTTATGCACTGGGCAGGGAAACACAGCATCTTACTGGAATAAGGATGTAAGTGTGAGGAGAATTCCTGAGGCAGTAGGTAAAATGAAAAGAAGTAAAGCAGCTGGGATTAAAATAGATGTTTAAAGCAAGTAGTGATATATATTTTGGAGTGGCTGGTACATTTGTTTAGTATATACACGGAAGAAGGGATGTAGTACCTAAGAATTATGAGAGAGCATGCATAGTTCCTTTAACCCTTTGGGGTCGACAGGCCTTCTTGGAAACATGTTCTCAGGGTCGAAATTTTTTTGGAAAAAAAAAAATAATTTTTTCTTATGAAATGATAATCTTTTTTCCGATCATAACGCCACCAAAATTATGAAATTTGATCAAAAACTAACGGAATTATGCTTTCGCGAAGTTAGTGGTATCGATGACATTTACGCATCGGCGATTTCGCCCACTTTGAGCCCTATTTTCGGCAAATTCCAATGTTTCAGTCTACTAAAATTATAGCTATTTCGCTAGAACTCTATTTCTTCTATCGATTGAGTACAAGAAACCGCCTATTTACAAATTTCAACTACCCAAAATAGTGGTCAGAAAATGGCAATTTGGCCAATTTCACACAAATTTCAAACGATCCCAATTTCAAAATAGGGTCTAGAATAAACAAGGCAGACATTCCTGGCACTAAAATAACATCTTCTCTGTTCATTAGTCACGTCTCCTGGCCCCTCTTACATTACTTTTGCTTTTCATTTTGAATTTTTATTCTCACAAAACATAGAAGATTTACTGTTATGTATACAACTGCATCATTGTAAAAATGGTATAAATAATATCAGAGCACTTGTGCATGAATATTAGACTCTCCAGTTGATGTGTATTGGATGCATGGTGTGATTTGTTTACTCTTGAACATCGTCAAAAATCGAACATTTTCGCTACTTTGAGCTCAATTTCAAGGTACAGTGGTACCTCGAGTTACGATATTTTTTCGTTCGAGAATGCTGTTCAAGTGCCATTACCATACGAATTTATCCCTATAAGGAATAATGTAAAATAGACTAGTCCTTTTACACCCCCAAAAATATACTTACAAAAGCATTTAAAAAAATAAACTTACATAAAAGGGCGATTTTGGGGACCATCGTAACTCGAGGTACCACTATACTTGTCATTGTCAAACCAATCAAAATCATCTCTATTTCTGTAATATATCTTCCATTCTATCAAATGAGACCAAGAATACGAGAATACATCAATAAATACCATTAGAAAATAGACTGCAAAGTCGCTGTTTTAAACGAAAAAAACGGTCGGAGTTTTTTTTTTCTCATTATGCAGTGTGTGCTGCAGGATTTTTTTTATACAGCGCACACTGACCACACAGACCCATTCTTTCATATGTAGGCCTACCAGCTGTTTCCCGCTTAATTTGAGGCCGCTAGAATTTACGCGTACTAGTACGGCACCAACCCCTGCTCGTAAAACGTACTAGTACGGCACCAACCCCGAAAGGGTTAAGGAAAAAGGGGACAAGAAGGTGAAAGAATTAAAGTAAAATAAGTCTGTTCAGCTTACTAGGTAAAATAAATAGTACTATAATCATTATTGAAAGAGTAAGGAGTGTAGAGGAACAGGAAGGATTTGGGAAGGGTAGGGGATGTGCAGATCAAGTAATCACATTGAAGAATATTTATCTGAAGGTAAGGCATTGTTTGTTGCATTTATGGATTTAGGAAAGGCATATGATAGGCAATGTGACAGATGTTGCAAATGTATGGAACAGGTAGCAGATTAGTAAAAATAATTTATGCAAATAGTGAAGCTCAGGTTAGGGTATGTAAGAAAGAGGGGACTACCTTCCCTTAAAAAGGGATGAGTGATGTCACCATGGTTGTTTAACATATTTATAGATGGGGTTGTAAATGAAGTGAATGCTAGGAACGGTATGCAATTAAAAGATAATGAATCTGATATAAATTGTGAGTTGTCACAGATGCTTTGTGCTAATGACATGGTTATCTTGACTAGTTGCAAAGATTGGTGGAGGAATTTGGGAGGGTATGTAAAAGGTCAGTAAAAGTATACATAGAAAAGTTGATGAGAGTAACAAAAAGTCTAGGCAATCAAAGACTGGATATCAGATTAAAGGGATGGAGCATGGACGAAGCAAATACATTTAGATATTTAGAAGTGGTAGAAATGTTAAAAGCAGGCAGAGATATAGTTTTGGAGTGGTTGGTGTTATTATTTAATACATGTATGGAAGAGGGTAAGGTACCTAGGGACTGGCAGAGAGCGTGTATTGTTCCTTTGTATAAAGGCAAAGGGGACAAAAGAGAGTGCAAAAATTATAGGGGAATAAGTCTGTTGAGTATACCAGGTAAAGTGTATGGTAGGGTTATTATTGAAAGAATTAAGAGTAAGACGGAGAGCAGAATAGCAGATGAACAAGGTGGCTTTAGGAAAGGTGGGGGGTGTGTAGACCAAGTGTTTGCAGTAAAACATATAGGTGAACAGTATTTGGATAAGGGTAAAGAGGTTTTTTGTGGCATTTATGGATCTGGAAAAGGCGTATGATAGGGTGGATAGGGGGGCAATGTGGCAGATGTTGCAGGTGTATGGAATAGAAGGTAGGTTACTGAAAGCAGTGAAGAGCTTTTATGAGGATAGTGAGGCTCAGGTTAGAGTGTGTAGGAGAGAGGGAGATTATTTCTCAGTAAAAGTAGGCCTTAGACAAGGATGTGTGATGTCACCGTGGTTGTTCAATATATTTATAGATGGGGTTGAAAGAGAAGTGAATGCGAGGGACTTGGCAAGAGGTGTGGGGTTAAAAGACAAAGAATCAAATACAAAGTGGGAGTTGTCACAGTTGCTTTTTGCTGATGACACTGTGCTTTTGGGAGATTCTGAAGAGAAGTTGCAGAGGTTGGTGGATGAATTTGGTAAGGTCTGTAAAAGAAGAAAATTGAAAGTGAATATAGGAAAGAGTAAGGTGATGAGGATAACAAAAAGATTAGGTGATGAAAGATTGGATATCAGATTGGAGGGAGAAAGTATGGAGGAGGTGAATGTATTCAGATATTTGGGAGTGGACATGTCAGCAGATGGGTCTATGAAGGATGAGGTGAACCATAGAATTGATGAGGGGAAAAGGGTGAGTGGTGCACTTCGGAGTCTGTGGAGACAAAGAACTTTGTCCATGGAAGTAAAGAAGGGAATGTATGAGAGTACAGTGGACCCACGAATTTCGTAAAAACTTCACTCCTGAAGTCTGCTCAAGTGCCATTACCGAACGAATTTACTCCCTTAAGGAAAAATGTCACGTAGGTTAGTCTATTTCACACCCCCAAAAATACTTTTCCACAAGCACTTACAATATTATACTTACATAAATGTACAATTTCCGGGGTTTACGAAACTCGGGGGTCCACTGTATAGTTATACCAACACTCTTATATGGGTGTGAAGCATGGGTGATGAATGTCGCAACGAGGAGAAGGCTGGAGGCAGTGGAGATGTCATGTCTGAGGTCAATGTGTGGTGTGAATATAATGCAGAGAATTCGGAGTTTGGAAATTAGGAGGAGGTGCGGGATTACCAAAACTATTATCCAGGGCTGAGGAGGGGTTGTTGAGGTGGTTCGGACATGTAGAGAGAATGGAACGAAATAGAATGACCTCGAGAGTGTATAAATCTGTAGTGGAGGGAAGACGGGGTAGGGGTCGCCCTAGGAAAGGTTGGAGGGAGGGGGTAAAAGAGGTTTTGGGTGCGAGGGGCTTGGATTTCCAGCAAGCATGCATGTGCGTATTTGATAGGAGTGAATGGAGACAAATGGTTTTCAATACTTGACGTGCTGTTGGAGTGTGAGCAAAGTAACATTTATGAAGGGATTCAGGGAAACCGGCAGGCCGGACTTGAGTCCTGGAGATGGGAAGTACAGTGTCTGCACTCTGAAGGAGGGGTGTTAATGTTGCAGTTTTATAACTGTAGTGTAAAGCACCCCTCTGGCAAGACAGTGATGGAGTGAATGATGATGAAAGTTTTTTTTTTCGGGCCACCCTGCCTTGGTGGGAATCGGCCAATGTGTTAATAAAAAAAAAATAATTTAGAAGTGGTCATATTGGCAGATGGGTGTATGGAAGATGAAGTGAACAACAGAACAGACAATGGAAAGGCAAAAGGTGGTGTGCTGAGGCATCTGTAGAAAGAAAAAAGTATATCCCCTGGAGTATAGTGGAACCAATACAGTGGTACCTCTACTTACGAGCAGCTCCCAACTCGAACAAATATGTAAGTGTATTTTTGTAGGTGCTTTTGTAAGTGTATTTTTGGGGGTCTGAAATGGATTAATCTAATTTTCATTATTTCTTATGGTAAAAAATTCCTTCGGTATCGGCCCCTGAATAGCTGTCTGGAATGAATTAAGCTCGTAACTTAAGGTACCACTGTACTTTTATATAGGTGTGAGGCATGGACTTCAAATGTTGCAGCAAGGAGGAAGTTGGAGCATAGATGTCATGTTTGAGGTCAAATTGTAGTGTAAATATTATGCATAGTAGTTCAGAGTGTTGAAATTAGAAGACTTCTATGAGGGTTACCAAATGTATTATTCAGATGGCTGAGGAGAGGTTGCTGAAGTGGTTTGGGCATTTAGAAAGGATAGAGCAGATTAAGATGATCAAGAGGAAGCATCAATCTGTGATGGAAGGTAGGTGAGGTAGAGCTCATCCCAAGAAGGGTTTGAGGGAAGGATAAAGGAGGTTGTGTGTGAGTGTGTTACTGGAGTGAGTGGAGACAAGGTAACAAGCATGAAGGGATTCAGGGAGAATCTGGTTAGCCAAACTCAAGTCCTGTAGCTAGGGAATATAGTGCCTGCACTCTGAAGAAGAGGTGTAGATATTGCATTTCAAAGGGTTAAATGAATTGTTATGTCTGCACATTTCTGGTAAGACAGCTATTTAATGAGTGCTGTTGAATGTGTGTTTTTATGGGGAAAGAATTTGGATCCATCAGTATACACATGGTTATAACATTATATGATTGAGTGTGTTCAAGAAAGAGTGAATGCATGTTCAAATTTAAATTCAAATTTTTATTTCTTTTTGTGGTACAAAAATAATATAGTTTACATGTAATTAAACATTGGTAATGCACAAAAGAAAGCTACTAGTATGCAATGTATTTCAGGCAAACTAATCCTAATGCTTAACCCTTAAACTGTCCACACGTAGATCTACGTTGACGTGCGTAGCGCACTGAATATTTTGAGAAAAAAATAAATTGTTTTTTTTTTTTGTTTAAAATAAAGAGCGCATATTTTTTGGCATCCCCGAATTTTGTAATACTGCGCACACTGAGTGCACAGACCCATTCTCTAATGTCTAGGCAACTCAGGCGTATCGTGGCAAGGTTAAAAGCATTTAAAAAAAAAACGTAGATCTATGTTCGGAGCACTACGCACGTCAACGTAGATCTACGTGTGGACAGTTTAAGGGTTAAAGACTGCTTAAGAATTAGACAAAGACTGTTAAGGAGGATTTCTTATGCAGTTAATTACACTCATGGTACAATAAGAAAGGTGGCTGTTGAACAAGTGGTGCAATTTCAAAAGTATGACTTATTATTTTGAACTGTAGTACAGTAAAACAAACACCTTTATTTCTATAAAGTAGCATCCTGTACAGTATATAATCAGACATGTGAACCTTTGGGCATGAAGTGGGAGGGAGCAAACTTAAATCACTGGAACTTCCCGAGAAGGAAGGAAGGGAGAGGCAGGATACAGGTTGAATGTAAAGAGGAGTTAAATTAAAAGATGTTACTAGAGCACTGATACGGAGATTAAAATGTAATAAATGGACGTGACAATTGAATGACTTGGTCTTTCTAACATCTGTAACTGTACTGTATGTGAAAGGATCATGAGGGTCATGGAGCAGACTAAACTGTGGAGATGGACATCACATTGAGCTTGCAAAGGAACATTTGCCTCTGTATACAAGCTCTCAACTGGGCAAGATCAGAAAAGCCCCTAGACATAAACATAAAACTGATCAAGAATGATACCTAATTAAGAAAGAGAAGCGGGGAGAGGCTGTGGAACATAGTTGGTCTCTGGAGTCTAGCTTAGGTAAAAATAGGAGTGAATAAGCAATAAAGGGTTTACCTATCAGCTTCCCAAGAAAAAGCAGCTTTTAGGGAATTTATGTAAGACTTGCTTGTCATTCGGCAATCAAAGAGATGTCTAAAAAATTTGACTATCCCTTTCAGTGATATGGGAACCATATAAGTTTAGAATGAGATGAGGGATAATAGGGCAATGCATGAAAGTTATCCACTTAAAACCCTGTGAGGTGGCTCAGTTGGAAGCACAAGCAATAATATATTGGAGAGAAGAAGCTATGAGTTCACAGTCTTTGCTTGCACAAGCAATAGCAAAAATGTCTACACAGATGATCAGATATTTTCAGGAATAACAGAGGTGAGTTTGTCAATGATGAGCAGGAACAAGGCTTGCTAACCAAGTGTTCCAGCAACTTACAAATAGTGCTGGTAAGAGTAATAGGTCTATAATGAGAATTGTCTTGAATCTGAGGTGGTTATTGATGTTTTCTATTAACCCTTAAACGGTCCAAACGTATATATATGTTAGTACTGCTACTGCCCCAAACGATATATACGTTTTATTTTTCCTGCCTCCAAATTTAGCATGATTGGCCTGAGATGCCTGGTCAGCATAGAATGGGTCTTAACACTCGGTGTGTGTAATATTAAAAACATCTGGGACCACTTAGTACCTTGTGGGAGCACCAGTTAAATTGAGCGCCAGCTAGAGCAAACAGCGCGGCAAACACCAAGGATTCACTGATGTCATGTCATATTAACACTCCCCTTTTAAGTGGAAAATGATGTCGGCAGGCTGGCCAGCCAGCTGGCTGGCTGCCTGTCTGGCCACCTGGCTGGCCAGCAGCTGGTTGGCCACTTGGCTGGCCAGCCAGCAGCTGGCTGGTCAGCTGGGTACCTGATTGGCTGTCTATCTCTGTCTGTCTGTCTGTATCTATTTGTCTCTATCTGTCTCTGTTTCACAGGAACACATACGTAAATACAATTATACCTAGTGTAAATTACCTAGGATAACTAAAAAAATCAAGACAAAGTGATATAATGTGCTTGTGATCTGTGTAATACCAGTTGGTTTATGAGCTACTCTCTGAGACAAGCAGACAGAAAGGATACAACACACAGGCAGACAGAAAGACAGACAGGTTTGTGTAACAAATAAAGGGAAGCAGTGTAAGCTCACCAAATGTCATCACTGTAATTACTGGACTGATTAGAAAATATAAGACTACCCTCACCCCTCATCAAATGTCACTAGTCATCATTAGTGGAGATCACATGAGATAAGGCAGTGACACACATCTTACATAATGCTTCAAGGGAACTTCATTATTATTATTATTCACTATCATTATTATTATTATTACAGTGGTCCCCCGCCTAACGAGCACCCCGGAAATCGTACAATTATGTAAGTATAATATTGTAAGTGCTTGTGGAAGTGCATTTTTGGGGGTCTGAAATAGACTAACCTACGTGACATTATTTCTTAAGGAAGTAAATTCGTTCGGTAATGGCACTTGAGCAGGCTTCTGGAATGAATTTTGCTCGTTAGGCGGGGGACCACTGTATTATTATTATGCACTATCATTATTATTATTATGCACTATCATTATTATTATTATATGAGTACAATTTCAGTACCTAATATTAGTGTCAGAACAAAGATTGGCTATGAAATCACAAAAACTACTATAAATTGTAATCATCAGAACATAAAAATTACATAAATTAACAAAAAAAAAAAGAGAAAAAAGGTATATCGGCAACAATTCTGCAAGCGGCAGGAATCCTGTTGCTGTCAGGTGAGCATCCAGTGCCATCTTCTCTGCCTCATATCTCGGTAAGTACTGACCCAAAAATTTTTTTTTATCCTATAACACTTAAAAAAGTGTGCTCTTTATTTCTATAAAAAAAAAATTCAAAATATTCGGGGCACTGGGCGTGCAAACGTATACTATATACGTTTGGACAGTTTAACCCTTTGACTGTTTCGGACGTATATTTACGTCTTACGAGCCAATGTTTCGGACGTATTTATATGCCTAAATTCTAGCGGCCTCAAATCAAGCAGGAGAAAGCTGGTAGGCCCACATGTGAGAGAATGGGTCTGTGTGGTCAGTGTGCGCAGTATAAAAAAAATCGGGCAGCCACTGGTGCATTGTGGGAACACCATTTCAGTAGTCCTTGTTCAGCATGCCTAGCGGTAAGAATTATTTGACTCCTTGGCTCATCTGGGACATTTCTCTTCCTCAATGATAGTTCTAACACAGATGGAAGTGTCTCTGAAGATAAATTTCATGGTTTTGATGAGTTTGTGACCGAAAGCAATGCCCAGGATACCAGAAGGAAGGAAGGAAGAAAGAAAGTAAGTAAGGAAGGAAGAGATGTGAGGAAGGAATGAAGGAAAGAAGAGATGAGAGGAAGGAAAGAAGAGATGAGAGGAAGGAAGGAAAGAAGTAAGGAGGAAAGGAAGAAGGAAGGAAGTAAGAAAGAAAGAAAGAGAGAAAGGAAGGAAGGAAGGAAGAGATGAGAGGAAGGAAGAGATGAGAGGAAGGAAGGAACAAAAGAAGTAAGAAAGGAAGGAAGAAATAAAGGAAGAAATAAAGGAAGGAATGAAGGAAGGAAGAGATGAGAGGAAGGAAGGAAGGAAATATGTAAGAAAGGAAGGCAGAAAGAAAGGAAGGAATGAAGGAAAAAAGGAAGCTAGGAAGGTAGGTATGAAGGAGAGGAAGGAGGTTGTGGAGAAGAAGATATGGGTCCCCTTTTGTGTTGACAGGTTGACAGGCAGTGTGGGGGTGGTGAGTAATGGTATAATATGTCATTTTGACAGCTGCCTTACCCTGACTCAGCAAATTTAGATGTCCCCCCCCCACACACACACACATAGCTTGGAGCTTTGAAGTGCTAATTGCAGTTGATGGAAAGTGTCTAGTCATTATATATGTGTATATATATTATAGAACAATAGTAATAAACATTTTTTTTATTGTTGGTTGGTGTAAACAAGTTTTGTAAACAATATAATGATACTAATGTTTGTGCGATTATTGTGTTGCATACAACGAGTGTATATATATATACATTGCACCTTACTTTGGTCTCACAGGCCACATAAGTTATGTAAAAAAATAAAATAGTGAAAAAAACAAGAAACCTACGAAAGGAAGTAAACCAAAGTTTACCGGGTGAGCGGCATTCGCCGCTGTTGCCATATGCGGCTAATTTTTTGCCAACTTTACGCCTCTATATCTCGGTAAATACTGATCGCAAAAAAAAATTTTGGGGATTTAAACAATCAGAAAAATAATCTTAACATTTTGATAAGAAAAAATAATTTTTTTTTTTTTCGAATATTTCCAGACATAGAATGACAGTTTCAGAGAGGGGCCTCCGACAGTCAAAGGGTTAAGGGTTAAAGAGGTATCAAATGAGATTGACAAGGAGAAAGACAAAGACTAGTGCTGTAGGGTGTATGTTGAAGCATAAACATTGATTTTTATGCTTCAACACTTCACTTACACACAGGACCAGCTGCTGTTGGTTGGCACACTGATACCACTGATATGAGTTCAGGGAATGTGAAAGGAATGATGCAAGGTTCCTCAGTGTGAGCCGTAAAATCTAGTGGGGTGAACTCCTGCTTGGGTTTGAAAGAAAGGAAGGGGATAAATTTACCCCATGAAATGGAGGGGTCTATGTGGGTATACTAGATGGAGTAGTGGTAGTATTGCATTTGGGGATGAATGTATTTCTGCAACTACCATGGATGAAGGCATCAATGGCTGAGGTAGCTTGTTAGAAAAGGAAAGCATGAAGGGATAGTACACTGTTAAAGCATTTTGGAGACTGCTGTTTTCTTTAATCTGAGGTTGTGGTGGAAGTGTCAAATAAAAAGCTTAACCCTTTCGGGGTCGGTGCCGTACTAGTACGTTTTACGCGCCAGGGTCGGTGCCATACTAGTACGCGTAAATTCTAGCGGCCTCAAATTAAGCGGGAAACGGCTGGTAGGCCTACATATGAAAGAATGAGTCTGTGTGCTCAGTGTGCGCAGTATAAAAAAAATTCCTGCAGCGCACACTGCATAATGAGAATAAAAAACTCCGACCGTTTTTTTCGTTTAACCCTTAAACTGTCCAAACATAGATATACGTTCGCGTGCGTACTGCCCCGAACGTAGATCTACGTTTTTTTTTCAAATGCTTTTAACCTTGCCACGATAAGCCTGAGTTGCCTAGAGATTAGAGAATGGGTCTGTGCACTCATTGTGTGCAGTATTACAACATGTGGGAATGACAAACAAAATGCACTCTTCATTTTAAAGAAAAAGAACAATTTATTTTTTTCTCAAAATAATTGGTCAGCTACGCACGTGAACGTATATCTACGTGTGGACAGTTTAAGGGTTAAAACAGCGACTTTGCAGTCTATTTTCGTGTGGTATTTATTGATGTATTCTCGTTTTCTTGGTCTCATTTGATAGAATGGAATATATATTACAGAAATAGAGATGATTTTGATTGGTTTGACAATGATAAGTACCTTGAAATTGAGCTCAAAGTAGCGAAAATGTTCGATTTTTGCCGATGTTCAAGAGTAAACAAATCATACCATGCGTCCAATATACATCAACTGGCGAGTCTAATATTCTTGCACAAGTGCGCTGATATTATTTATACCGTTTTTACAATGATGCAGTTGTATACATAACAGTAAATCTTCTATTTTTTGTGAGAATAAAAATTCAAAATGGAAAGCAAAAGTAATGTAAGAGGGGCCTGGAGATGTTACTAATGAACAGAGAAGATTTTATTTTAGTGCCAGGAATGTCTGCCTTGCTTATTCTGGACCCATTTTGAAATTGGCATCGTTTGAAATTTGTGTGAAATTGGCCAAATTCCCATTTTCTGACCACTTTTTTGGGTAGTTGAAATTGGTAAATGGGCGGTTTCTTGTACTCAATCGATAGACAAAATGGAGTTCTAGCAAAATAGCTATGATTTTAGTAGACTGGAACATTGGAATTGGCCAAACATAGGGCTCAAAGTGGGTGAAATCGCTGATGCGTAAATATCGTTGAGACCGATAACTTCGCGAGAGCATAATTCTGTAAGATTTCCATCAAATTTCATTCTTTTGGTGTTGTTATGATCGTAAAAAGATTTTCTATCATTTCATAAGAAAAAAATAATTTTTTTTTTCCAAAAATTTTTCGACCTTGAGAACGAGTTTGGGAGAGGGCCTGTCGACCCCCAAAGGGTTAAGAAGACAGAAGGCTGAGAGGCAGTGAAGATGGCAGTGTGTGAAGATGTAGGAGCATCAGAGGTGAGTACAGTGGTACCCCGAGTTTCGTACTGCTCACAACTCGAACAATTATGAAAGTGTATTATTGTAAGTGCTTTTGTAAGTGTATTTTTGGGGGTCTGAATTGGACTAATCTAATTTACATTATTCCTTATGGGTACAAATTCGTTCGGTAACGGCACTCGAACAGCCTTCTGGAATGAATAAAGTACGAAACTCGGGGTACCACTGTATACTTCATTAGGGTTGAACATAGCGGTTACTATGTTAGAGGTTTCTACTAGGTGGTAAGGGTGTTGGGCAGCTCTAGAGTAGGATATTAATGGTATTTTTCCTAGGAAACAAAGCCACATTGTATGACAGACCCTCTTTTCCCTGTAAACTGTATATTTTGTTTTCTCTAAGGAAAATAGGAAAACATAGGTCATTCTTCACCCCAGACAAGTAGGAGGATGGTCACAGGATGGATTATTATGGTATGCTTCTCCACAAACTTGACATTAGGATGGATTATTTTGATATGCTTCTCCACAAACTTGACATTCTGCCTCTGATCTGCAATATTTTGCCAGGTGGCCAAAGTGCCAGCAATGTCAGTATAGTTGGGATCCTTGTTTAAAGTGACTTATACTTCTAAGCAGCGCCCAGCAACATGGACTTGTCCTGGCAATTGAAGATTAGTTTAGCCTCATTACTCAGATATTGTCTCTGTCTGCAAGCTGGAAGTTTCCCACTTTCGTGAATTCCATCTCCTAGACAGATAAAAAAAAAAAAAAAAAAAAGAGACCACTATCAGCCCTGTTCTAATGTAGTTTCAAAGGGGGATGCTGCAGTGGTCATGTCACTTCTCCTAAAGGACACTTGATTGTTTTAGAGCATGTTAAGTGACCCTCCAATGAGACATCTGGTGGCCTTCTGGCAGGCACTCTGATGACATTAGTACTACTGCAGATTGCCTGCATATCCAGGCATGACAACTAAAGATTTAAGACTCCCTGACATTCTTGCCAGTTTGCCCACCATCATTATTAGCTGAAAAACAGTTGCAGAATTTGTGCCTGTCTAAATAGGTTTCACCAAACTTAGCTCGGTCAGTTCTGGAGGTGCCATTCTGATGTTATACACCATGTAGGGTAAACAGTGGTTTCCAGGAAACAACAGCACTACTTGTCACAGTGGAAGTGGCCGTGGCTCAGGGTGGGTACGTGGTTTTTTTTTTATTCTCCAAGCTGCCTCTCACCCTCCTCTTCCCATTTTTCTATCTTATGCTGAGAAAGAGGTCCTCATTCCAGTATCCCTAGTGACTGCTATACCCTTTATTAACCCATGCCTAGCTATAGATTCTCCTCAGAACCCAGAATCGCTCTTTGGGCAATCCCTAATTGCACAAACCTGGTACCAGTGTTCTACCTGACCCCTCTGAAACCTCTGGTCCCAACATGACCTGGACTGTGAAAGTGGTTTTGCCCACGACACAACAGCAATTCACAAAATGTCATAATGCTCAAGGGCAAAGTGGCTTGAAGCCATCTACTAACTGAGACTGACAAGCTACAACACTTGACACAGCACATGCACCACAGTTACACACTAAGAAAAACACAACCTGGAAACCCCTCCCACTAACAGATATCTTCCAAACACAACACTGAATAACATTCAAAACTCATGATTCACGCTCTTACAACAGTGATGGTACCACTATACTCTGTTACATTTCCCTTTTTGCCTCCATGGATGAGTCTCTGTCTCCAGAGGTGCCTCAATGCACCACCCACCTTTTTTCCTTTGCCAATTCTTCAGCCGTCACTTTGAAACTTATGCCTCAACCATAGAAACCTACAATTACTTCACAAACAACATGCTTTAAGCAAATACAGTGGACCCTCGGTTAACGAATACCCCGGAAATCGTGCAATTATGTAAGTATAATTTTGTAAGTTCTTGTAGAAGTGTATTTTTGGGGGTCTGAAATAGACTAACCTACGTGAAATTTTTCCTTAAGGGAGTAAATTCGTTCGGTAATGGCACTTGAGCAGACTTCAGGAGTGAAGTTTTTACGAAACTCGGGGGTCCACTGTACCTATGACTTTTAACTACTGCTACATGCAGAAATACGCAAGTCCAACACTTTCCCTACTCTCCTCACACACACGATAGTTCTATTTATCTAGTTCTATCTTTACTGTCTCCTACATCACTTAAGCCAATTAGCTGCTCATTCCTCCTACCTTCATCCCTTGAGTCACCAATATCTCTACACTACTGTTTTCACCTGTCCCACACATTACACTTCCATTTCCATGCCTCCAGAGACGCTTGCAACCATAATTGAGTATCTCGAAGAGAGTCAGAAATGGTCTTGAATAAACCCTCCTAACAGAGAAGTTCAGTGGGACCCCTAATCTAAACTAAATTGCACAAACACAGCATGACTCTGACTGCAATCCTACACTAACACTAACATTCTAGATGCATGATCCCATCCCTTATACTGTCCATACCTTACCAACCCACCTTCACTTGCATCACAGGTGCTCCTTGACTTATGATGGGGTTACGTTCTGATGAACCAATCGTAAGTTGAAAATATAAAATGAATATGATAAATAAGTAGAAACTTTCGTTTTTCCTTTTGGGCCACCCTGCCTCGGTGAGAAATGGCCGATGTGTTGAAAGAAAGAAAGAAGAAAGTACACACACAACAATCATCACTGAATAAATAAACAAATAATTACTGTAACTAACTAAATTCCAGTATTGAAAAGTAAATAAATGAAAAAAGGTTTATCCTATCAACAAATGTACAGTACTTGGTTTAGCGCTTCTTTTGATTATAATAATAATAATGTACAGTACTGTACAGTAATATACAATGGTGATATTTCGATTTTACAATGGTGTGAGAGTACCATTGTAAAGTTGAAATAAGGAGAAGCATCTGTACTTACTATACCACTACTCATGGCAAAAATTATCACTATGCCCCTAACATTTTTTAACCACTGGTTAATGATATCCATACTTGGTTAATATGTTTATGATTTTTCTGTAATGTAATCACAGCAATACCAGTGATTTATTTTCCTGGAAACTACAAAAAAAAAATGACATCAAATTTTGAAAACAGGACAACACAAATATATATACGTAGCTCTTTTCTGTAAATACAAATTCTGTAATTATATTATAAATAGTGAATTTTGACAACTCAAGAAATCTTCAGTATAGGCTGACTTAACCCTTTGGGGGTCAACAGGCCTTCTCGGAAACATGTTCTCAGGGTCAAAATTTAAAAAAAAAAAAACTTTTCTTATGAAATGATAATCTTTTTCCAATCACAACACCACCAAAATTATGAAATTTGATCGAAAACTAACGGAATTATTCTTTCGTGAAGTTAGCGGTATTGTTGACATTGACGCATCGTTGATTTCACCCACTTCAAGCCCTATTTTCGGCAAATTCCAATGTTTCAGTCTACTAAAATTATAGATATTTCGCTAGAACTCCATTTCTTCTATCGATTGAGTACAAGAAACCGCCTATTTACCAATTTCAACTACCCAAAATAGTGGTCAGAAAATGGCAATTTTCCAATTTCACACAAATTTCAAACGATGCCAATTTCAAAATAGGGTCCAGAATAAACAAGACAGACATTTCTGGCACTAAAACAACATCTTCTCTGTTCATTAGTCACATCTCCAGGCCCCTCTTACATTATTTTTCCTTTTCATTTTGAATTTTTATTCTCACAAAAAATAGAAGATTTACTGTTATGTATACAACTGCATCATTGTAAAAATGGTATAAATAATATCAGAGCACTTGTGCATGAATATTAGACTTGCCAGTTGATGTGTATTGGACGCATGGTGTGATTTGTTTACTCTTGAACATCGTCAAACATCAAACATTTTCGCTACTTTGAGCTCAATTTCAAGGTACTTGTCATTGTCAAACCAATCAAAATCATCTCTATTTCTGTAATATATATTCCATTCTAGCAAATGAGACCAAGAAAACGGAGTTTTTTTTTTTCTCATTATGCAGTGTGTGCTGCAGGATTTTTTTTATACTGTGCACACTGACCACACAGACCCATTCTTTCATATGTAGGCCTACCAGACGTTTCCTGCTTAATTTGAGGCCGCTAGAATTTGGGCGTACTAGTACGGCACCAACCCCTGCTCGTAAAAGTACTAGTACGGCACCGACCCCCAAAGGGTTAAACCTCTTGAGAAGGAATACGGTGTCATAAAGATAATATATTGTAAGCAATAAATTATGACTAAGAGGAATAAAAAGGAAAATAAAAATAATACAAATTGAATTATGAATTTGAAAAACATACTGGACTGAAGCACTAATAATAATAATAATAATATTTTTATTTCACTGCAAGTTTACATCAAGATTTTGTAATTACAATCATGAACTGAAGTGCAAAGAGAGCCACTATCATGCCATGGCATTATGGGCAGACTAAATCTAATGGCTTATAGACTACTTAATACTAGAGAAATTGATTGAGTTTGTTTTAGTTAAACATTAGCTTATGTTTATAACAGATAACAAGTTTACTCAAATTACAATCTGAGGATATTACATTGTGACAAAGTGAAAGTGTTTTGTAGGATGGTTACATCAATAGTAAATATTGAAATTATATTATGGGAAAATAACCCTGAGCATTGTTGAAAGTAGTTTACAGTACGAGTATTTAGTTTAGGGTGAGTGGGTGGTTTTTGAGAAGAGTCTTAAATTGGTGTTCAGACCAGGTTATTTTAGTATTTACTGGTAATGAATTCCAGATTTTGGGGCCCTTTATGTGCATAGAATTTTTACACAGGGTGATATGGACATGGGGTATATCAAAAAGTGTTGTGTGTCTTGTGTTATGGTCATGGGTCCTGTTAAAGTTGGTGAGGAGAATTTTGAGCAGAGGGTTTATATTTGAGTGTAGAGTTCTATGTAGTAGGCACAAGAATAAGTGTGAATGTTCTTTACGGTGAGTAGTTTTAGACTTTTGAATATTGGTGGAGTATGCTGTCTAGAGTGGGAATTTGTTATCACTCTGAATGCAGCCTTTTGCTGGGTTATTAGTGGTCTCAAGTGATTTATTGTTGTTGATCCCCATGCACAAATTCCATAGGTGATATAAGAGTAGATGAGTGAATGATACAATGCAAGGAGAGCTGATTGAGGCACATAGTAGCATATCTTTGATAGTATGCCTACTGTCTTTGAGATTTTCTTGGAAATTTGCTGTGTGTGTTTGGAATTTAAGGCTACTGTCAAGGTGGATTCCTAGGAATTTTCCCTCTGTGAGTCTTGTGATGGGTGATCCATTGAGCGTTATGTTAAGTGGAACATTTGTAGCTCTGTTTCCAAACTGAATGAAATAGGTTTTGTCAGTATTAAGAGTTAGCTTATTAGTCATCATCCAGGTACAGTGGTACCCCGGTTTACGATATTTTTTCATTCCAGAATGCTGTTCAAGTGCCATTACCAAACGAATTTATCTCCTTAAGAAAAGTTGTAAAATAGACTAGTCCTTTAGACCCCAAAATTACACTTACAAAGCATTTAAAATAAACTACATAAGGGTGAGTTTGGGGACCATCGTAAACCGGGGTACCACTGTAGATATTTTCTGTAATTCAGTATTAACAGTGTTGGCCAGTATGACTGGGTTTGGGTGAGAGAAGACACATGTAGTGTCATCTGCAAATAATATGGGTTTGAGTAGTTGTGATGCATTTGGTAGGTCAATGATGTAAATGAGGAATAGGAGTGGTCCAAGGACACTTCCTTGTGGGACACCGACTGTAATTTGTTGTGTGGAAGAGTTAGCGCCATTTGTGTACACGTATTGGCTTCTGTTACTAAGGTATGACTTTAGGTAGTTGAGTGAGTGCCCTCTTATACCATAGTGTGCTAATTTTGTAAGCAGTAAATCATGATCGACTGTATCAAAAGCTTTACGTAAATCAATGAAGATTCCCAGTTGGACTCCTTTCTTCTCAAGAGCAGTGTATATTAGCTCTAGCATGTGTATAATAGCATCATTTGTGCTTTTATTAGTCCTGAATCCAAACTGACAGGGGGTGAGTATGTTGTGTGAGACAAGGTAGGAATAGATCTGCCTATGAATTAATTTTTCAAAGATTTTAGAGAGCAGAGGTAAGTTAGATATTGATCTATAATTATTCAAGTCTGCTTGATCACCTCCTTTGTGAATTGGGGTGACCCTCGCTATTTTGAGAATTGATGGGAAGGTGGAGTGTTGCAATAATTGGTGATAGTACTTGAGAAACTTTTTTGTACATAAAAGGTGGTAAGCTGTTTATGTCTCCTGCCTTGTTTTTAAGGGTGTTGATGATGAGCGAGACTTCTATTGAGTTGGTTGGAGCTAAGAATAGTGTATTCGGGTAGGTGTTGGTGAGGTAATCTGATGGACAGGTGTTCGAGCTTGGGATCTTACTTGCTAGATTCTTTCCTATGGTGAAGAAGAAAACATTAAGTCCGTTTGCTGTTTCAGTTGGTGGGAGTAGGCGTTCATCTGATTTTGTTAATTTGATAGTTTTGTTTTTGGATATCTTTTTATTTCCTAGAATTTCAGATAGGGTTTTCCAGGTCTTTTTCATATCACCTTTTATGTTATGTAGTCTGTTCTCATAATACAATTTTTTTGACCTTCTTATCAGGCTGGTAAGGATTGACGAGTAGCGTTTGGATTTGTCTCTGGTCATTTGACCCCTTCTGTACTGTTTTTCATATTGGTGCTTTTTGTTAATGGATTTAAGGATGCTGGGTGTTAGCCAGGGACTGTTAAGCTGTGATCTGTTTATTTTTTTTAGGGCAATGCTTGTTATAGAGGAAGCGGGTTTTTTTTAAGGAAATTCTTAATACATTACACAAATAACCCGCAATTGAAGAAAGGAGCTTACGACGACGTTTCGGTCCAACTTGGACCATTTACAAAGTGAATTGTTCCAGTCACGGTATTGTGCCTTTTTTTTTTTATTCTTAATACATTCATTAGTATCTGAATATGTTTCTATCTCATTATGCCAGTCAATGTTAATCATAACTGTTATAAAGTTATTAACAGCTGACTCGTTATGTAGTCTGAAGGTAAGTTTAGTAGTGTCTTGGGGCAATTTACCTAGGTTGGTTATGAGAAAGGTAGGGTAGTGGTCTGTGGTGTTGTCTGTGATTATGCCTGATTTTAAAGGGGATATAGTGTTAGTCCAGATGTGGTCTAATAAGGAGATACAGTCATCCCTTGGTTTTCGCGTTTAATCCATTCCAGATGGATCAACTAAAACCAAAATCGGCGAGCACCAAAACTATTTTCCCCATATGAAATAATGGAAATTCAATTAATCCATTCCAGAAACCCAGAAGTTTGGAAAAAAAAAATTTGGGGGGGGGCCTTAAAGATAGATTTACATGCACAAATGAATGGATGGAAGAGAGGGAGGAGGAGAGAGGGAAGAGACCCTATTTTTTGGAAGGGGAATCCCCCTCCATAAGGACTCTAGGTACCAAGTCCTCATCTGGGGTCACTTCCCTTCTTTGCCTTTTAATCCCACTAGGACCAGCTTGAGAGTCACTGCACACCTGTGGCACTAAATATCTGTCCAGAGAGCTCTGTGTCTGGCGCTCTTAAAAATGTCCCTAAAATGGGAAAAGAGATTGTCATTGAACATGTTGATGAAACGGATTGCAACATCTTTGTCAGGGTGATGTTCCTCCACAAATGAATGCACCCTACTCCACATTCCACAAATCTCCTTAATCTCTGAAGAAGGCACCTTACATCTCTCTTCCTCCACTGAAGCAATTTCCTGAGTTGTGGTTTGATGGTGTTACAGCTCAAGCTCTTGCAGCTCTTCAGTGGTTAGATCTTCATTGTGGTCCTCCACCAACTCTTCCACATCCTGGCTACTCACATCCAACCCCATGCAATTCCCCAATGCCACAATATTTTCCACAACTTCCATAGGCTCCTCAGGGTCAGCCCCAAACCCTTCAAAATCCCTCTCTGGGACACAATCTGGCCACAACTTTCTCCAAGCAGAGTTCATCGTTCTGGAAGTCACTCCCTGCCAAGCTTTATCTATAAGGCCTATGCAATGGAAGATATCGAAGTGATCCTTCCAGAACTCTTTTAGGGTCAATGCTGTGTCATTGGTCACATCAAAGCACCTTTGAAACATTGCTTTGGTGTACAGTTTTTTGAAGTTTGCAATGACCTGCTGGTCCATGGGCTGGAGGAGAGGAGTGGTGTTAGGAGGCAAGAACTTCACTGTTACAAATTTGAAATCCTTAGACAATTGGTCTTCCAAGTCTCGAGGATGAGCAGGAGCATTGTCCATTACCAGGAGGCACTTAAGTGGCAATTTATTGTCCAATAGATATTTCTTCACACTGGGGCCAAACACTTGATTAAACCATTCCAGGAAAATTTCCCTAGTGACCCATGCCTTAGCATTAGACTTCCACATCACACACAATTTACTTTTGTCAACACTGTATTTCTTGAACACTCTGGGATTTTCAGAGTGATACACCAGTAAAGGCTTCACTTTGAAATCCCCACTAGCATTACCACACAACATTAGAGTTAGCCTGTCTTTCATAGGCTTGTGTCCTGGCATTGCCTTTTCCTCCTGCTTGATGTAGGTCCTCCTTGGCATTTTCTTCCAAAAGAGGCCTGTTTTGTCACAATTAAACACTTGTTGGGGTTGGAATTCTTCTGCCTCTACATATTCTTTAAAGTCATGCACAAATTTTTCAGCCCCATGTTTATCTGAACTGGCACCCTCACCATGCCTTACAACACTGTGTATGCCACTTTGCTTTTGAAGTTTTCGAACCAGCCTTTGCTGGCCTTAAATTCATCAACATCAACACTGGTTTCAGTCATTTTCTTGACAAGATCGGCATGCAACTGCTTTGCTTTTTCACATATGATGGATTGCACAACACTCACCCGCTAGCAGTTTTTGGTTTATCCACAACAACAACAATTTCTCCATATTTTTCAATTGTTTGTGATGTCTGTTTCATTATCATATTCACCCCTTTTGCAACATTAGCTTCCGTGATTTCTTTTCTCTTTGCCACAATGGAACTGATGGTTGATGGGTTTTTCTTGTATATCCTGGCGAGCTCGGCAATACGTACACCACTATCATATTTTTCTATTATTTCTTTCTTCATTTCTACAGTGTTCCTCACTTTCTTTACCAAAGAAGTGGCACTAGGAGCTTTCTTTGGGCCCATGGTAGCTTATTTAGTAGTCACACACAATAATCAAGGGCCAAAAACAATGAATTGTTAATAAATGTTTTGTATGAACTCCTGGGGTGATGTTCACTCAAGCATAAACAATGCTAGACTGCGTGACAATGTGCGTGGGAGGTGTGTGGGTGGCAGGCCTACAGCCTGTACACTGGTGTACAGGTTCCATACCATCGGCGAAAACTGAGACAATTTTTCCACAAAAAAGTGAGCGAAAACCAAAATCTGCGAAAACTGAGACAATCGAAAACCAAGGGATGACTGTACTAGTCTCAGAAATTCTTGTAGGTTTTGATATTGTTGGTAGCAACAAGCAGTTGCTCATAATGTTTGTGAATTCGGTTACAAGTGGGTCCTGGTCATGTAGGAGATTTATGTTGAAATCTGTGTGAGCAGCAAATGGTCTTTGTTCATGTGTGCATCAGTTATCAGGTTTTCTAATTTTTCACTAAAGTGGTGAATGTTTGACTGTGGTACTCTGTAGATGTTTATCACTTACAAAATCAATTGCAACCAGTTATTACAAGAAATAAGATACAAAGCAAGTTAACCCCTGATCAATGACCAGGAGAGTGACCAGAAAAATAGTTTGTGTATAAAACATTAACTCTTCTAACTCGTCACCTGGTTGGTTACTGAGAGGTGCCAGCACTGGTGCTCCATCAGATAAGATAATGGTTGTTTCAGCTTCTTATATATTTGTTAACCCCTTTCTGTTAGAAAAAATATTAAAATTAAAATTGCAAATTGAAAAAATGTTAGAAATATTAAAGCAAAAATTTGGAGTTACAGTCAATGATGAGGCTTGACTGTCTTGATATAGAGTTATCACTTTACACTGATAGGCGAGTGCAGAAACATGCATAATGTACAGTGGTCCCTCGGTTTTCGTGCATCTCCAAACTCGAACATTTATGTAAGTGTATTTTCGTAAGTGCTGTTGCAAGTGTATTTTTGGGGATCTGAAATAGACTAACCTACGTGACATTATTTCTTAAGGAAGTAAATTCGTTCTGTAATGGCACTTGAGCAGCATTCTGGAACGAATTTTCGGCAAAAACCGAGGGACCACTGTACATTAGGCTACAATTGGAATCTTGTGGTAATGTAGCTTCTGTACCTAAAAAAAAAAAGAATGTGAGTATACAGTAGAACCTCGGTTTTCGTGATTAATTCATTCCAGAAAGTCTGACGAAAACCGAATTGTATGAAAACTGAAGTAATATTTCCCATAAGAAATAATGTAAATCCAATTAATCCATTCCAGACACCCAAAAATATTAACAAAAAATACATTTTATAGAGAATAACTATAGTTTTACATACAGAAAACAATGAGAAATAAATATAAATAACTAATGAAATGGATAACTGAACATTTAACATCACTTTTACCTTTATTGAAGACTCTTATTGGCGTATGGAAGACGACAAGGAGGGGAGAGGGAGGAGAGGTTATTGTTTGGGAGGGGAATCCCCTTCCATAAGGACTTCAGGTATCAAGGCCCTATCCAGGGTTACTTCCCTTCTTTGTCTTTTACTGGCACTAGCACCAGCTTGAGAGTCACTGTACCCCTGTCGCACAAAAAATCTGTCCAGAGAGGTCTGTTTCTGGCATCTCTTTAAGATTTGCCTAAAATGGGACAAGGCATTGTCATTGAACATGTTGCAGACACGGCTTGCAACAACTTTGTTAGGGTGATATTTCTCCACAAAACTTTGCAACTCACTCAGCTTCCTTGATTTCTTTTTTCTTCGCCAAGATGGACCTGATCGTTGATTTGGATTTCCTGTACATCCTGGCGAGATCGGCCACCCATACACCACTTTCATACTTAGCTACGGCTTCTTTTTTTGAATTCTATCATGTTTCTCACCTTCTTTATCAAAGGGTTGGCACTTGGAACTTTCTTTGGCCCCATAGTGGCTTATTTAGCAGTCGCACTCAATAAACAAGCACAAAAAACAATGGATTATTACGAAATGTTTCGGCTGAACGCACGAGGTGATGCTCACTCAACGATAAACAAAGGCAGACTGAGTTACTCGGCGCTTGATTGGCCGAGTGACGCAGGCGGGTAGGCGGACGTGTTTGGTATGGACCATTGTCAACTGTACAAAAACTGAGGTGATGTACGAAAACTGGGACAAAATTTTGACAGAAAAATTTGTCAAAAACTGAATCCTACGAAAACTGGGGTGTACGAAAACCGACGTTCCACTGTACGTATTTGAAAAAGTCCGAAGAAAAGCTACACAATGGCTCCCAAAGCTGAAACACTAAAAAATATGTTGTTAGCTTATAGAAGGAAAAGAAAAGACATGATAGATGCATATAAGGTCATAAAAAAAAAAGATGAGAAAAAAGAGGGACAAGATTTCTTAGCATCATAAACAAGGTGAACAAGAAGCTACAATTGTAGTGAGGAAAAGTGGTGGTAATGTTAGAAGGCATTTCTTCACAACTACAGTGGGATCCAAGAGGATCTCCTTTTATAAGGTAAGACTTACACTGAATTGTTTTATAAATTACTTTATATGAGAAATTAAATACGTACTGAAGATGGCACCCCACTAAAAGGTGATAATCACATACAATATCATAAAAACATATAACTCTTGAATTGGAGTGCCTTGATGCATGCGAAGGGTTCTTGATCTAAAGAATTGTAACTACCCTCCACTTCCTTGGATCAAACTAGATTACTTCCCATTGCATGACTCCTATGGGTTTAACTGTCTCCCATGATGATGTTAATAATAAAAACACATGATATAATTGGTAAAGAAAACTTCAGCACCATCAATAGGTTAGAACATGGAGCCACAACGGCAATCTGAGCCAGTGAAAGGTTCTTGATCCAAGGAATTGGAACTATCCTCCCTTTCCTTGGATCGAACCTGATTTCTTGTCATTCTCCCAGGTGCTTTATGACATCTATGGTTTAGCGCTTCCCATAGTGAATGTAATAATAAATGCAATCTGAAGAAAATATACCAAAGGGACACAAAAAACAAATATACATTTTTTTTTTTTTTTTTACACATCGGCCGATTCCCACCAAGGCAGGGTGGCCCGAAAAAGAAAAACTTTCATCATCATTCACGCCATCACTGTCTTGCCAGAAGGGTGCTTTACACTACAGTTATAAAACTGCAACATTAACACCCCTCCTTCAGAGTGCCGGCACTGTACTTCCCATCTCCAGAACTCAAGTCCGGCCTGCCGGTTTCCCTGAATCCCTTCATAAATGTTACTTTGCTCACACTCCAACAGCACGTCAAGTATTAAAACCATATGCCTCCATTCACTCCTATCAAATACGCTCACACATGCTTGCTGGAAGTCCAAGCCCTCGCACACAAAACTTCCTTTACCCCTCCTCCAACCTTTCCTAGGCCGACCCCTACCCGCCTTCCTCCACTACAGATTTATACACTCTCGAAGTCACTCTGTCTCGTTCCATTCTCTCTACATGTCCAAACCACCTCAACAACCCCTCCTCAGCTCTCTGGACAATCGTTTTGGTAATCCGCACCTCCTCCTAATTTCCAAACTCCGAATTCTCTGCATTATATTCCACCACACATTGACCTCAGACATGACATCTCCACTGCCTCCAGCCTTCTCCTCGTTGCAACATTCATCACCCATGCTTCACACCCATATAAGAGCGTTGGTATAACTATACTCTCATACATTCCCTCTTTACTTCCATGGACAAGGTTCTTTGTCTCCACAGACTCCGAAGTGCTCCACTCACCCTTTTCCCCTCATCAATTCTATGATTCACCTCATCCTTCATAGACCCATCCGCGACATGTCCACTCCCAAATATCTGAATACATTCACCTCCTCCATACTCTCTCCTCCAATCTGATATCCAATCTTTAGTCACCTATTCTTTTTGTTATCCTCATCACCTTACTCTTTCCTATATTCACTTTCAATTTTCTTCTTTTACACACCCTACCAAATTCATCCACCAACCTCTGCAGCTTCTCTTCAGAATCTCCCAAAGCACAGTGTCATCAGCAAAAAGCAACTGTGACAACTCCCACTTTGTATTTGCTTCTTTATCTTTTAGACCAACACCTTTTGCCAAGACCCTTGCATTCACTTCTCTTACAACCCCATCTATAAATATATTGAACAACCACGGTGACATCACACATCCTTGTCTAAGGCCCACTTTTACTGGGAAATAGTCCCTTCCCTCCTACACACTCTAACCTGAGCCTCACTATCCTCATAAAAACTCTTCACTGCTTTCAGTAACCTTCCTCCTATTCCATACACCTGCAACATCTGCCACATTGCCCCCTATCTACCCTATCATACGCCTTTTCCAAATCCATAAATGCCACAAAAACATCTTTACCCTTATCCAAATACTGTTCACCTATATGTTTCACTGTAAACACTTGGTCTACACACCCCTACCTTTCCTAAAGCCCCCTTGTTCATCTGCTATCCTGCTTTCTGTTTTACTCTTAATTCTTTCAATAATAACTCTACCATACACTTTACCAGGTACACTCAACAGACTTATTCCCCTATAATTTTTGCACTCTCTTTTGTCCCCTTTGCCTTTATACAAAGGAACAATACACGCTCTCTGCCAATCCTAGGTACCTTACCCTCTTCCATACATTTATTAAATAATAGCACCAACCACTCCAAAATTATATCCCCACCTGCTTTTAACATTTCTATCTTTATCCCATCAATCCCAGCTGCCTTACCCCTTTCATTCTACCCACTGCTTCACGAACTTCCCTACACCCACAACTGGCTCTTCCACACTCCTACAAGATGTTATTCCTCCTTGCCCTACACACGAAATCACAGCTTCCCTGTCTTCATCAACATTTAACAAATCCTCAAAATATTCTCTCCATCTTCCCGATACCTCTAACTCTCCATTTAATAACTCTCCTCTCCTATTTTTAACTGTCAAATCCATTTGTTCTCTAGGCTTCCTCAACTTATTAATCTCATTCCAAAACTTTTTCTTATTTTCAACAAAATTTGCTGATAACATCTCACCCACTCTCTCATCTGCTCTCTTTTTACATTGCTTCACCACTCTTTAACCTCTCTTTTCTCTCCATATACTCTTCCCTCCTTGCATCACTTCTACTTTGTAAAAACCTCTCATATGCTAACTTTTCTCCCTTACTACTCTCTTTACATCATCATTCCACCAATCGCTCCTCTTCCCTCCGCACCCACTCGCCTGTAACCACAAACTTCTGCTGAACACTCTAACACTACATTTTTAAATCTACCCCATACATTTTCGACCCCATTTCCTACACTCTCACTAGCCCATCTATCCTCCAATAGTTGTTTATATCTTACCCTAACTGCCTCCTCTTTTAGTTTATAAACCTTCACCTCTCTTTTACTTACTGATTCTATTTTCCTTGTATCCCATCTACCTTTTACTCCCACTGTAGCTATAACTAAAAAGTGATCTGATATATCTGTAGCCCCTCTATAAACATGTACATCCTGAATTCTACTCAACAGTCTTTTATCTACCAATACATAGTCTAACAAACTACTGTCATTACGCCCTACATCATATCTTGTATACTTATTTATCCTCTTTTTCTTAAAATATGTATTACCTATAACTAAACCCCTTTCTATACAAAGTTCAATCAAAGGGCTCCCATTATCATTTACACCTGGCACCCCAAACTTACCTACTACACCCTCTCTGCATGTTTCTCCCACTTTAGCATTTAGGTCCCCTACCACAATTACTCTCTCATTTGGTTCAAAAGTTCCTATACATTCGCTTAACATCTCCCAAAATCTCTCTCTCTCCTCTACACTCCTCTCTTCTCCAGGTGCATACACGCTTATTATGACCCACTTTTCGCATCCGACCCTTATTTTAATCCACATAATCCTTGAATTTACACATTTATATTCCCTCTTTTCCTTCCATAACTGATCCTTCAACATTATTGCTACCCTTCCTTAGCTCTAACTCTCTCAGATACTCCCGACTTAATCCCATTTATTTCTCCCCACTGAAACTCGCCTACCCCCTTCAGCTTTGTTTCGCTTAGGGCCAGGACATCCAACTTCTTTTCATTCATAACATCGGCAATCATCTCTTTCTTATCATCCGCACTACATCCACGCACATTCAGACAACCCAATTTTATAAAGTTTTTCTTCTTCTCGTTTTAGTAGATTTGTACAGGAGAAGGGGTTACTAGCCCATTGCTCCCGGCATCTTAGTCGCCTCATCGACACGCATGGCTTACGGAGGAAAGATTCTTTTCCACTTCCCCATGGACAATAGAGAAAATAAAAAGAACAAGAGCTATTAAGAAAAGAAGAAAAACCTAGGATTGTGTATGTATATATATGCATGTGTATGCCAGTGTAGTGTGACCTAAAGTGTAAGTAGAAGTAGCTAGATATACCTGTTTTCCAGCGTGTTTATGAGACAGAAAAAAGACACCAGCAATCCTACCATCATGTAAAACAGTTTCAGGTTTCTGTTTCACAGTCACCTGGCAGGACGGTAGTACCTCCCTGGGTGGTTGCTGTCTACCAACCTACTACTACATACCAGGTATATATTATTTTATGAAAAGGTAAAGTAAACTCTTAATTTAAAGGACTAAAAGGAGGGAAGCAAGTAGTCAGTAATGACAAATGTAGTGGGCAGAGGTGAGATTTTTTTGCCATGATCCTGACAATGGACAATTCTGTAATCAGCAAACTTTGTTTGGTGTTTCTGAATCAATCGACCCAGCAAATATTGTCCTATTTTTCCAAAGTTGGTTAAATGAAGTTCCTTTAAATTGAGGGTTTACTGTATGACCCCAGTAGGTTAAGCACTTCCATGCGAATGTATATACGTAATGAAAAAAATACATGCATGTCTGAAGATGTGTGCAAGCACATGAAAGCACTCAGGTTTAATTTCCTGTTTTCACAGTGGTATTTTTTTCAAATTTGTAATCATGTTTTTTATTGTGATTTCTTCCATGAATGTACAGTACAGTGGTCCCTCGGTTTTCGTTCATCTCCAAACTCGAACATTTATGTAAGTGTATTTTCGTAAGTGCTGTTGCAAGTGTATTTTTGGGGGTCTGAAATAGACTAAACTACGTGACATTATTTCTTAAGGAAGTAAATTCGTTCGGTAATGGCACTTGAGCAGCATTCTGGAACGAATTTTAGGCGAAAACCGAGGGACCACTGTATATAATATTTAAAAATAAAGATGAGGCTTCTGTAATAGGATAAAAGAAGAAGTAATAAATACGTATATTATAATCACTAAAATTTAAACAAATTATATGACAAACTAATAAAGGCAGGACACTATCAGAAAACCTCTTGAACATTTCCATGCCTACAAATTTATTTCTAATTTACTGTATATGGATAACATGAATAACATTACAACAGGAATAAATTCCTACATAGCTTTATTTGTGGATAATGCCAAAATTCATGTATGATGAGAATTTGAAATGAAGATATTATGAGAAATCTACAGAAGCTCATTCAAGAAAAGGGTTACTTGTAAATTTCAGATCCTGGGTTGAGGGAAAAGGGATCATTGTCTGTCCCATTGCTTAGAGGACCTCGGTGGTGGTGGTGTTTGTTGTGGGAGCTGAATTGTCTGGGGATGTGCTGGGCTGCCCTCTGGGGTCCCAGTGGGACTTCAATTGTCCTTTAATGATGGGAGTATCTCTGGCGGCTGCCTGTCTGTTCTGGGTGGTGGCCAAAGGTGGTATGACTTGTCAAGTTTCTGGTCTTTCATCTCCTTTGTTAGCTGCACTTGGCTCAGTTGCTGCTGGAGGTACCATCCTGGAATGCTGGTTTACTGGCATAAAGGGTAGGGTAGTGAAAGGTTTCCATGTAGCATCAGCACTACATGTCACACCAAGATTACTCTTGAATGCAAAGGGAATGGTCTTCCCCCTTTCCCTCAGAGCTGCACTTTCTCCCTTTTATTTAACAAAAAAATAAACAAAAACAAAACCTTAATTCACGAATAATTCATTTCATGTTTTTCCTACTCTTGGACCCCTTACCCCTGTAGTGCCCTTAGCTGACCCCAACCTTCCCACAGACCTTTATTTGAACCCAGTACCATTTTTTTGCAACACCTCATTGCCTAACATCAGTGCTGGTGTTCTTGCTGACCCTTTCAATACCTCCGACCTTTGCTCTACCTTGACCATGCACATGGCTTTTCCCATGATGGAGGTGTCAATTTTGAGATCAGTCGCACATCACAAGACTGTTTGGCTTGAATCCATCATCCAAATACCCTCAACCCATACCTGGTGAACCTGATACTACTGATATTACTAACACTCCTCAATTCTACCCTAAGAAGAATGCCACCTGGAAACCTCTTTCCCTTTAAGCTGTATTTCAATGATACTCTTGGACAAAATTATTTTCTCTTCACCCAATAAATACTGATTATGTACCTCACTAACTATGGCATCAGCAAAGCACTTATAAGGCATGTAGTTCAAAACATGTTCTTTCATATCCTCAAGAGTGGGATGCACATTATCACTGTGAAAGACACTGAGCAAGCTGACAATCTTTCCCTCCTCCACTCTACTGACGACAGCCCTCTCACAATACACATAACAGTTCAGAAGCAACTTGAGCTACAAAACCTTCCAGTCAACAAAGTGGAGACTTATGTCTGCCCTGCCTGGGATTGGAGACATTATCTTAGCAACATGTTAAACTTACTTTCAACTGCTAGGAGCTTCCAGCTTGTCTGCTGTTATCTTAGAGAGACTGCTCTCCCTCATCTACATACAGGCCACATGCCCTTCCTTTTATAAGGTGATTTTAATGTTCATCATTACGTCTAGGAGGGTCTCATTGTGACTCTCATGGCAACCAGTTAAGAGGCTTTTCTTGGGTCTTTGCCTCTCCATGCTTTAAATGCCGGCAACCCTACTCATTGAGATCCTTGCACTTGTTCTCTTTCCTGTATAGATCTCTCTATATTTGCTCTTCTATAGCACTGAACTTTTGATTGGTCTGTTGTACTTGACCTTTATGACAACAATCATATCTTGATTCTCCTTGCTTCTCATTCTTACACCCAACACCCCTCCATCACTCCTGTTGGTAGTTTGAGTGGGAAGATTGAGCACTTTATTTATGCTATATTTCTTTTTTTGCCTTCCTTCCTTCCAGCATCCTCTTCAGAAGGGTTCTTACAACTTTTTACCACCGCTGTTCTTAGTGCAGCAGTTTCAAGATGTACAAGACCTCCAGGAACCTAGCCCTCATGAACTCGGGTTTCAACTGCAATTCACATAAAAAATACTGTTTAATAAAGTTACCTATAACATAAGATGTATAATAAACTAGTAAGAAATCAATGGGGCAAAAACATTTACATATGAGAGAATATGTGTAAATCAAAATCAAACTAAAGTTAAGAGTTTCACTTACATTGAAAAGGTTGTGGTGGACAAGCAAAGAAAGAAGCCAAAAGTCTTTGCCATAGGACAGAGCCTCTGGAGACATCTCGGTGAGAAGGGAGTGGTAATGTGGGAATACTTGATTGAAGACCAAGTACACTTACAAAAAAAAAAAAAAAAAAAAAGAAACTAAATTTGTGTGGGTCATTCAGTGCTGTCTAAGCAAAACTTTTAAACAAGGTCTTAACCATTGTTTATACTTTAGTGGTATCTTAATCCGAGAAATTAGAGCTACCCTCCCATTCCTCAAATTAAATCTGATTCCCTTGCATTCCCCAGGTGCTGTATGACCCCAACAGGTTAAGTGCATCTCCATGACTATAATATAATGATAATCATTTTATATATCTTGTATGACAAGGCAAAGACAATGGCTGCCAAGAATTGTGTCCACCGACCTACTCAGTGCCCTCTTACCATTTTTGTTTCTGTTTTCTCCTTTGCTAAGTACAGTGGACCCCCGGAAATCGAACATTCTTCATTCCAGAATGCTGTTCAAGTGCTGTTACCAAACAAATTTATTCCCATAACGAATGATGTAAATTAGATTAGTCCATTTCAGACCCCCAAAAATACACCTATAAAAGCACTTACAATAATAAACTTACATAATAGGGCGAGTTGGGAGTGTTCGATTTCCAGGGGTCCACTGTACCTCCAGAAAAATCTTGTGAATACGTACAGTACACATTACTGTATGCTATACATTTTAACCAGAATGCATGAAAGAACAAACTAATAATTTTGGTAGTTTTGGAGTGAGATTAATAAGTTGAGGAAGCCTAGGGAACAAATGGATTTGATTGTTAAAAATAGGAGAGGGAAGTTATTAAATGCAGAGTTAGAGGTATCAGGAAGATGGAGGGAATATTTTGAGGAATTGTTAAATGTTGATGAAGATAGGGAAGCTGTGATTTTGTGTATAGAGCAAAGAGGAATAACATTAAGTAGGAGTGAGGAGGAGCGAGTTGTGAGTGTGCAAGAAGTTCGTGAGGCAGTGAGTAGAATGAAAGGGGGTAAAGCAGCTGGGATTGATGGGATAAAGATAGAAATCTTAAAAGCAGGTGGGGATATAGTTTTGGAGTGGTTGGTGCTTTTATTTAATAAATGCATGGAAGAAGGTAAGGTACCTAGGGATTAGCAGAGAGCATGCATAGTTCCTTTGTATAAAAGAAAAGGGGACAAATAAATCTGTTGAGTATACCTAGTAAAGTGTGTGGTAGAGTGATTTTTGAAAGAAGCGTAAGACGGAGAGAAGGATAGCAGATGAACAAGGAGGCTTTAGGAAGGGTAGAGGGTGTATAGACCAAGTGTTTACAGTGAAACGTATAGGTGAACAGTATCTACATAAGGGTAAAGAGGTTTTTGTGGCATTTGTGGATTTGGAAAAGGCGTATGACAGGTTGGATAGGGGGACAATGTGGCAGATGTTGCAAATGTATGGAATAAGAGGTAGGTTATTGAAAGCAGTGAAAAGCTTTTACGAGGATATTGAGGCTCAGGTTAGAGTATGTAGGAGAGAGGGAGATTATTTCCCAGTAAAAGTAGGCCTTAGACAAGGATGTGTGATGTCACTATGGTTGTTCAATATACAGTGAAACCTCGGTTTTCATTTGCCTCTGTTTTCGTCGTTTTCGGTTATCGATGACTTTTTTCATCAAAATATTGTCACTGTTTTGGATTTCGTCGGATGTACCGAGCGTGATTCTACGGTATGCATGATACTAAAGGAGCAGGAGTCAATAAAGGCTATAGTGCCAGCCAGCGATAAAGTTTAGCATTAACAGTGTAGCAAGTAAGTTAAGCAATTAAGCGATACAGAAAGGACGACATGAAACTAACTCCTCGAATGTTGTTGGAGGTATATAGGGCCACTGACACCATACACCGCCCTGCGTATCTTCCACCACCCTAAACCTCTGCCAATATATTTCTTATTTATAAATTAAAGTGTAAATATTTCTTACACACACAACCCGCACATATAAAAAAGAGAGGAGCTTACGACGACGTTTCGGTCCGACTTGGACCATTTACAAAGTCACACTAACACAGGACAGGAAGAAGGGGTATTTATAGGCAGGCAGACAGGGAAGGGCACAAGAAAGTGGTGGAGAGGTAATAATGGAGGTAGTAGTGGTAGTAGTAGTAGTAGTGGAGTCAGTCATATACTAGGAAAGGAGCACTGCAATGAAGCCAGGGCTAAGATTCATACAGGGAAAGTTGTGTATAAGGGAGGATTCAACCAGACGGCAACTGTGAAAGTTGGACGTTGGGTAGACAGTTTTAGCAGAAGACCAATCAATAGGATGACTGTGATCTCTGACATGACAGAAAAGAGCATTATTAGTGTCGGCAAGCCTAACACTATTTTTGTGCTCCCTAAGTTTCTCCAAAGTACTGAAGAGGACAGGAGGAGCAAGAAATAGAGTAGACACCAGGAGAATCTATCGAGGGAGCGGAGGTATGAACTAGATTAGTGCGAAGAGTGTTAGTCTGGCGAAAGGTAAGTTTGATATCTAAGGAACGGAGAGAGCTCCTTTCCTAGTACTTTGTATATGACTGACTCCACCACTACTACTACTACTACTACTACCACTACTACCTCCATTATTACCCCTCCACCACTTTCTTGTGCCCTCCCCTGTCTGCCTGCCTATAAATACCCCTTCTTCCTGTCCTGTGTGTTAGTGTGACTTTGTAAATGGTCCAAGTCGGACCGAAACGTTGTCGTAAGCTCCTCTCTTTTTTATATGTGTGGGTTGTGTGTGTATTGTTCCAGTCACAGTATTGTGCCTTTTTTTGTTATTTATGGACCCCGCAGGTAAGCGTCTCATTCTTTCTAACTTTTTTAATGTTCTTCCTTCTTTTAAACCCCTCTTTCGTTCTTATGAGGCTGCTCTTATTGCCACCAGGCGTCGTAAGAATCAGCTTTGCTTTCTATGTGACTGTGTTGCTGAGCAGGTTCTACCCCCTTCCTTTTCCCATTTTCTGAAACCCAACCCACTGGGCACTTCCTTTCCTGATCATGCCTGTCTCCTACTCCAACAGCTCATTATTTCTACTAAGTCTCAGGTTGAAGATGCCTTCTTTACTCTCCGTCAGCATCAACATGCTCTCTTTGCTTCTCTTCCACAAGATCTCTGTAACCTTCTCACTACCATCACTTTTGACACTGCTCGCATGAATTCACAAATGCATTCTTTTAAACTACAGAACAAACTTCTACGTCTCATCTCAGATAGCCCTTGGTCCAAATTCTCCCTTACCGACTTTGTTACTAATCTGTCTTCTGTCACACTCTCCCAACATGAGCTGGAACTGCTTGGTTTTGGTCTTTCCTTTGCCACTTCACCTACCCCTCGCGCTGGTATTGACATGATTAGCTCTTTTGATTCTTTTCGCCAGTCTCGCTCTCGTAATAATAATCTTCCTGATTTATCCACTTTTCGTGGCGCTCTCCTTCCTGCTCTTGATAGCCTGTTTTCTAAGAACCATCACCTTCCTCGTCGCTATCAACTTGCCCTTTCTTCTCTTAAAACCAATGCTAACATTGTCATACTCTCTTCTGACAAAGGTAATTCGGAAGTTATCCTTGATCGTGAGGATTACCTCCATAAAGCCGATGTCTTGCTCTCTGACTCACGTACCTACACTCTTCTCGTTTCCATCCCTCTTGATCGCATCAAGAGAACTTTCAACAAGAAACTTAAGACTCTCTCCGACCTCTGTCCTTCTGACTTTAACCTTGTTCAACGTTTTTGTGTCATCTGTCCCTCTCTGCCCTATTTCTATGGCCTTCCCAAAACTCACAAACCTGATATTCCTCTGCGTCCCATCATATCTTCTAGAGGTTCTCTGTCTCTTATTCTCTTGCTTCTTGGCTAGCCAAAACCCTCACTCCCTTTCTTGGTACATTTTCTCCTGCCCACCTTTGTCACTCTCAAGACTTCATTGAACGGGTTCGCTCTCTCCCGACCTGTAAGATGCTTAGTCTTGATGTCGAGTCCCTCTTCACTAATGTCCCTTTGGATGATGTCCTTAATTTTCTTAGAGAGAAGGCCTATGAAGGGTTACTTCATCTCCCTATACCTACTGATGTCTTTCTTGACCTTATCTGCCTTTGTGTGGACTCTAATTCCTTTTCTTTTCAAGGTAAATATTATTCTCAAACCTTTGGTGTCGCCATGGGCTCTCCTCTATCTCCTGTTCTTGCTAATCTTTACATGGAATACTTCGAGACTGTTCTTCTTCCCACTATTGATGTAAGTCCTTCACTCTGGCTCCGCTATGTAGATGACATCTTTGCTCTTTGGCCGCATGACTTAAGTCTCTTCCAACCATTTCTTGATGCTCTTAATAATCTTGCCCCTTCCATTAAGTTTAAAGCTGATTGGGAATCTAATTCTTTGCTTCCTTTCCTTGATGTTCATGTCCACCGCTCAGTTACAGGTTTTGCCTTTCCCGTGTACCGCAAGCCTATGCACAGTGGCATGTACATTCACTACTTTTCTTATCATGCCTCCTCTGTCAAGAGAAGTGTTCTTATCTCCCTCTTCCTCCGTGCTCTCCGCATTTGTGATCCTCAGTTCCTTGTCAAACCAATCAAAATCATCTCTATTCTGTAATATATCTTCCGTCTATCAAATGAACCAAGAAAACGAGAATACATCAATAAATACCATACCAAAATAGACTGCAAAGTCGCTGTTTTAAACAAAAACACGGTCAGAGTTTTATTTTCCTCATTATGCACGTGTGGTGCAGGAATTCTTTTATACGCGCAACTGACCGCACAGACCCATTCTATTCATCTAGGCCTCTACAGCCTGTTTCTGCTTATTTAGGAGGCTGAATTGGCGTACTAGCACGTCAATAACCCCGGGCGTAAGCCGTACTGTATCGCTCAATAACCGAAGGGTTAAAGCAGAAATTTCCACTCTTCATAATTCATTTTCCCGCCTTGGCTACCCTTCCCATTTCATTGACTCTGCTTTCTCTCATGCCAAACAGACTTTCTTCTCTCCTAAACCCTCTACTCCTGGGAACTCTCCTGTCCTCTGCCTTCCCTACATCTCTGGTCTCTCTAATCTCAACAACTCTCCGTTCCTTAGACATCAAACTTACCTTTCGCCAGACTAACACTCTTCGCACTAATCTAGTTCATACCTCCCCTACCTCGATAGATTCTCCTGGTGTCTACTCTATTTCTTGCTCCTCCTGTCCTCTTCAGTACTTTGGAGAAACTGGCCGATCTCTTTCTGACAGACTTAGGGAGCACAAAAATAGTGTTAGGCTTGCCGACACTAATAATGCTCTTTTCTGTCATTTCAGAGATCACAGTCATCCTATTGATTGGTCTTCTGCTAAAACTGTCTACCCTACGTCCAACTTTCACATTCGCCGTCTGGTTGAATCCTCCCTTATACACAACTTTCCCTGTATGAATCTTAGCCCTGGCTTTGTCTCTGTAGATGCTTTCCTCTCCCATTACATTGTTAAATGCTCCAAACTTCAGAACACCCATGACTTAACCTGATTCCTTACCCTTCTATCTCTTCCCCCTTCTCCTCTTTCTCCTTTCTCCTCTGTGTTTTCTTTTGCCTTGTTATTTGTCCTTCTTTTTATTTTATTTTCATTTTCCTCCCTCTGTGTTGTTGTCCTTACCCTATGTGGGCCTCCAGTTTCATTGCAGTGCTCCTTTCCTAGTATATGACTGACTCCACTACTACTACAACTACCACTAGTACCTCCATTATTACCCCTCCACCACTTTCTTGTGCCCTCCCTTGTCTGCCTGCCTATAAATACCCCTTCTTCCTATCCTGTGTTTTAAGTGTGACTTTGTAAATGGTCCAAGTTGGACCGAAACGTCGTCGTAAGCTCCTCTTTTTTTTATATGTGCGGGTTGTGTGTGTATTGTTCCAGTCACGGTATTGTGCCTTTTTTTGTTATTTAGTAAATATTTCTTATTTATAAATTACATACATTGTTTCAGTGTGACTTGTGGTGTTTCAGTGTGACTAGTAGTGTGATTAGTGGTGGTGGCCGCTGCCGCCGCCTATGCTGTCAGTGGCCCTGATAAACCCAACAACACCACCACCACCACCACCACTAGTCACATACGTAATGACATATTTTATTCATTCTAGAGTATATATCATGTTTCTATGTAATTAATATTGTTTATTATGTCATATTAGTTGAATTGTAATAGATAAATAAGTCATAGAACTGATATTAGCATCATATTGAAGCATTTTGTCTAGTCTCCAAACAATAAATTCTCCTCTCTCTTCCCTCCTCGCCATTTTCCATATGCCAACAAGAGTCTTCAATAAAGGTAAAAGTTATTTAAATGTTCATTTATCCATTTCATTTGTGCTTTATATTTATTTCTCATTGTTTTCTGTATGTAAAACTATAGTTATTCTCTATAAAATGTATTTTTTGTTAATACTTTTGGGAGTCTGGACAGATTAATTGGATTTACATTATTTCTTATGGGAAATATTGCTTCGGTTTTCGTTGAATTTGGTTTTCGTCAGACTCTCTGGAATGGATTAATGACAAAAACTGAGGTTCCACTGTATTCATAGATGGGTTTGTAAGAGAAGTGAATGCTTAGGTGTTGGCAAGAGGTTTGGGGTTAAAAGATAAAGAATCTAACACAAAGTGGGAATTGTCACAGTTGCTTTTTGCTGATGACACTGTCCTTTTGGGAGATTCTGAAGAGGTTGCAGGATGAGTTTGGTAGGGTATGTAAAAGAAGAAAATTGAAAGTGAACACAGGAAAAGTAAGGTGATGAGGATAACAAAAAAATTAGGTAACGAAAGAATGGATATCAGGTTAGAGGGAGAGAGTATGGAGGAGGTGAATGTGTTCAGATATTTAGGAGTTGACGTGTCAGCAGATGGGTCTATGAAAGATGAGGTGAATCATAGAATTGACGAGGGGAAAAAGGCGAGTGGTGCACCGAGGAGTGTGCAGACAAAGAAATTTGTCAGTGGAAGCAAAGAGGGGAATGTATGAGAGTATAGTTATACCAACACTCTTATATGGGTATGAAGCATGAGTGGTGAATGTTGCAACAAGGAGAAGGCTGGAGGCAGTAGAGATGTCATGTCTGAGGGCAATGTGTGGTGTGAATATAATGCAGAGAATTCTTAGTTTGAAAATTAGGAGGAGGTGCGGGATTACCAAAACTATTATTCAGAAGGCTGAGGAGGGGTTGTTGAGATGGTTCGGACATGTAGAGAGGATGGAACAAAATAGAATGACTTAGAGAGTATAAAAATCTGTAGTGGAGGGAAGGAGAGGTAGAGATCAGCCTATGAAAGGTTGGAGGGAGGGGGTAAAGGAGGTTTTGTTTGCGAGGGGCTTGGACTTCCAGAAAGCATGCATGAGCATGTTAGATAGAAGTGTATAAGGCCAAATGGTGTTTAGGACTTGATGTGCAGTTGGAGTGTGAAAAGGGTAATATTTATGAAGGGATTCAGGAAAACCACCAGGCCGGACTTGGGTCCTGGAGATGGGAGGTACAGTGCCGGCACTCTGAAGGAGGGGTGTTAATGTTGCAGTTTTATAACTGTAGTGTAAGGGTGCCTCTGGCAAGACAGTAACAGAGTGAATCATGGTGAAAGTTTTTCTTTTTTGGGCCACCCTGCCTTGGTGGGAGACGGCTGATGTGTTAATAAAAAAAAAATAATAGCAATTAAGATGTATGACATCGAAACATTATGAGAACATGTATAAATATACAGTACCATCTACTGCAGCCTGGAATATATGTATAGCATAATCAGTCATAGTTAACAGTGTTCAGCAGTACGTATATAATTACAGAGACAATCTCTAGATAATTTATGGTAGTTATGATGTCAGTATACTTGACCTTTAACTTTTTCACTCTCTAGACCTCAGAAATTAATACGTAGTGCTCTCAAAGTCCTCTTTTCTAAAAAAAAAAAATTGATAGAAAACTTACGGAATTATGCAAGTGCAAAGTTAGCATTGACGGCGCAATTTAAGCATGGCAATTTCACTGAATTTGAGTCCTATTTTACACCAATTCCTTTGCTTTAAGTGAACAAATTCTTAGCTATTTCTCTAGTATGCCTTCCATTCTATCGACTGAGTACAGTAGTCCCCCCATATCTGTGGGGGATATGTTCTAGACCTACCGTGGACACCTGAAACCATGGATAGTAGCAAACCCTATACAGTGGACCCCCGGTGTTCGTCCATTTTTCGTAACAGAATGCTGTTCAATTGCCATTACCAACCGAATTTATTCCCTTAAGAAATAATGTAACATAGACTAGTCCTTTTAGATCCCCAAAACTACACTTATAAAAGCATTTAAAAAAATAAACTTACATAAAAGGGCCTGTTTTGAGCAGGACGAACACCGGGGTTCCACTGTACATAAGTCATTATTCGTTTACATAAATAGCTATGATGAAGTTTAATTAATAAATTATGCAAAACATATCTAGAATTTTTCATTGATGGGAAGCATTTCACAGCTTCTCTTAGGCTTTGAAGAACTGCCAGCATCACTACTTCTGTGCTTTAGGGCCATTATTAAGCAAAATTAAGTTATTTTTGGGCCACAGTAAACCGTAGATAACTGAAATTACAGATACCAAATCCGTGGATAAGGGGATTCTACTGTACAAGAAATCGTCCATTCATCAATTTCAACTATTCTATAGAGTCCACAGAAGTTAGAAATTTGGCCAATTTTACACAAAATTAAAAAAATACCAATTTAAAAATGAAGTCCAAATAAACAATGTAAACATTCCTGGCACTAAAACAATATCTTCTCTGTTCATTAATCATGTCCCTATGCCTCACCTTACAGTGGTACCTAATATTTTTATTCCAGAATGCTGTTTATGCCATTACAACAATTATTCATAAGATGAAATAGACTAGTCCTTAACCTAAATTACACTTACAAACATTTAAAAAAAATAAAAAGGGTGTGTTTGGGGACCATCTGACTTTAACTTTCCTTCCATTTGAATTCATAATCACAAAAAAAAATGTACTTATTCTTAATAAAATATAACCAGGAATTATTGGTCATGGTTTACAGTGTCCCAAAAATAGGCTGGAGGATGTAGAGGGGCCTTACCTATCCTCAGAAAATTGGAAAAAATTAATATTTCTGCTACTTAAGAGTTCAATTTCAAGCTACTTTCGGTCCTGAAACCAACGAAAATCATCTTTATTTATGTTTGTCATTCTATCAAATGATACCAAGAAACTGAAAATAAAACCATCTAAGAAAACATCTCAGAGCTGCTATTTTAAACAATATACACAGTCACAATTTTGCTTTTCCTATCATGGACTGCATGAGGCAGGATTTTTTTATATTGTGCACTCTCACCACACAACCTATTCTTTCATATCTAGGCCAAAATTTACTGCTTACAGCTTACCTGAGTGAGCTAAGCTCATGATGAGGCACTACATCGGACCCTGGCCTCAATGACAGTACTATGTGATGGACAGCGAAAGGGTTAAATAAGCAATGTACTGTATACTATGTATTGGTAGTTTGGAGGGACATCTAAACTGTCGTATCTGAGTGCCTCTGCAAAGACAGCGATTATGTATGAGTGATGATGAAAGTTTTTTCTTTCTTTTTGGGTTTTTCTTTCTTTTTGGGTCACCCTGCCTTGGTGGGAAACAGCCAACGTGTTAAAAAAAATAATTCCTAGGATAAAATAGTTTTATTAAGATTAGACCATATTTGTTTTGTTTTTTACATGCTGGCCATCTCCCACCGAGACAGGGTGACCCACAAAAATGTTGGCACATGTGAGAAACAATTGCATCAGTAAACCCTCAATAAAACGCACTAATAGAGGATTGTTTGAGTGTCCATTAAATCAGAATGTTAAAAAGTAGCAGACAAAGCACTAAAGTACTCTATACCTAATACGTGTAATACTGCATACACAATTTACATATGTACTGCAATAAGCATTGGAATTAAGGAGGTTAAAAGTAAAATTTACCCAGTGGATTTTCTCTATTACTTCAGAAATCTGTTTTATCAAGGTTCATTATACCAAGGATTTACTAGCTTGTTTATACAGTATTTCCAGTACAAATTGTTTTTCTTTGACATATCATTGTTTAATTAAGAATTAATCAGGCACAACTCACTTGAATTAAGGCATCCCACTATTTGACAAGGCAACCAGTATGTGATGAGGCATGCCACTATAAGATGAAGCATTATGTATATCTATCATTGCTCGGTGTGGTATCCACTGCATATCCTTATATATATACATTACACAAAAAAATAAAACATTTAGAAAATCCATTATGTGTGGAATATCAAACTTTCCTTGAGGTCTGTTCTCAATTAAACCAGAAAATTAAAATTATAGTTTCTTCTTTTAATAATAAAGTAGTCCAAATTGGAAAAATGTGTTAACTATTAATTAATGATGTAAAAAATTGTCAATTTTCAAATTGTGGCATTTAACCTTTTCAGGGTTAAGAGGCCCTCTCCCAAACTCGTTCTCAGGGTCGAAAATTTTCGGAAAAAAAATTTATTTTTTCTTATGAAATGATAGAGAATCGTTTTCCGATCATATAGACACCAAAAGTATGAAATTTGGTGGAAAACTAACAGAATTATGCTCTCGCGAAGTTAATGGTATCAACAATATTTTCACATCGGCGATTTCGCCCACTTTGAGCCCTATTTTCGGCCAATTCCAATGTTTCAGTCTACTAAAATTTTAGCTATTTCGCTAGAATTCCATTTGTTCTATCAATTGAGTACAAGAAACCACCAATTTACCGATTTGAACTACCAAATAAAGTGGTCAGAAATTGGCAATTTGGCCAATTTCACACAAATTTCAAAAGATGCCAAGTTCAAAATAGGGTCCAGAATAAACGAGACAGACATTCCTGGCACTAAAATAACATTTTATCTGTTCATTAGTCACATCTCCAGGCCCCTCTTACATTACTTTTGCTTTCCATTTTGAATTTTTCTCACAAAAAATAGAATATTTTATGTTATGTATACTATTGCATCATTGTAAAAATGGTATAAATAATATCAGCACATTAGACTTGCCAGTTGATATGTATTGGACGCATGGTGTGATTTGTTTACTCTTGAACATCGGCAAAAATCAAACATTTTTGCTACTTTGTGCTCAGTTTCAAGGTACAGTGGTCCCTCGGTTTTCGTGTATCTCCAAACTCGAACATTTATGTAAGTGTATTTTCGTAAGTGCTGTTGCAAGTGTAATTTTGGGGGTCTGAAATAGACTAACCTACGTGACATTATTTCTTAAGGAAGTAAATTCGTTCGGTAATGGCACTTGAGCAGCATTCTGGAACGAATTTTCGGCAAAAACCGAGGGACCACTGTACTTGTCATCGAGAAACCAATCAAAATTATCTCTATTTCTGTAATATATCTTCCATTCTATCAAATGAGACCAAGAAAACGAGAATACAGTGGTCCCTCGGTTTTCGTGTTTAATCCATTCCAGAGGGAGGCACTAAAACTGAAACACACGAAAACTGAAACCATTTTCCCCATAAGAAATAATGGAAATTCAATTAATCCGTTCCAGAAGCGCAGAAGTTTGGAAAAAAAAAATTTGGGGGGGCCTTAAAGATAGATTTACATGCACAAATGAATGAAATGAATGTGGCACTTACCCTTACTGAAGACTGATGTTGCTGGATGGAAGAGAGATAGGAAGGGAGAGGGTAGAGTCCCTAATTTTTGGAAGGGGAATCCCCCTCCATAAGGACTCTAGGTACCAAGTCCTCATCTGGGGTCACTTCCCTTCTTTGTCTTTTAATCCCACTAGGACCAGCTTGAGAGTCACTGCACACCTGTGGCACTAAATATCTCTCCAGAGAGCTCTGTGTCTGGCGTCTCTTTAAAATGTCCCTAAAATGGGAAAACAGATTGTCATTGAACATGTTGATGAGATGGATTCCAACATCTTTGTCAGGGTGATGTTCCTCCACAAATGATTGCACCCTACTCCACATTGCACAAATCTCCTTAATCTCTGAAGAAGGCACCTTACATCTCTGTTCCTCCACTGAAGCAATTTCCTCAGATCTGTTTTGTTGTTGTTGCAGCTCAAGCTCTTGCAGCTCTTCAGTGGTTAGATCTTCATTGTGGTCCTCCACCAACTCTTCCACATCCTCTCCATTCACATCCAACCCCATGGAAGTCCCCAATTCCACAATATTTTCCACAACTTCCATAGGCTCCTCAGGGTTAGCTTCAAACGCTTCAAAATCCCTATCTGGGACACAATCTGGCCACAACTTTCCAAGCAGAGTTCATCGTCCTGGAGGTCACTCCTGCCAAGCTTTATCTATAAGGCCTATGCAATGGAAGATATCGAAGTGACCCTTCCAGAACTCTTTTAGGGTCAATTTAGTGTCATTGGTCACATCAAAACACCTTTGAAACATTGCTTTTGTGTACAGTTTTTGAAGTTTGAAATGACCTGCTGGTCCATGGGCTGGAGGAGAGGAGTGGTGTTAGGAGGCAAGAACTTCACTTTTACAAATCTGAAATCCTTAGACATTTGGTCGTCCAAGTCTTGAGGATGACCAGGAGCATTGTCCATTACCAGGAGGCACTTAAGTGGCAATTTATTCTCCAATAAATATTTCTTCACACTGGGGCCAAACACTTGATTAAACCATTCCAGGAAAATTTCCCTAGTGACCCATGCCTTAGCATTAGACTTCCAAAACACACACAATTTACTCTTGTCAACACTGTAGTCCCTGAACACTCTGGGATTTTCAGAGTGATACACGAGTAAAGGCTTCACTTTGAAATCCCCACTAGCGTTACCACACAACATTAGAGTTAGCCTGTCTTTCATAGGCTTGTGTCCTCGCATTGCCTTTTCCTCCTGCGTGATGTAGGTCCTCCTTGGCATTTTCTTCCAAAAGAGGCCTGTTTTGTCACAATTAAACACTTGTTGGGGTTTGAAATTTTCAGCCTCTACATATTTTTTAAAGTCGCGCACAAATTTTTCAGCCCTATTTTTATCTGAACTGGCACCCTCACCATGCCTTACAACACTGTGATGCCAGTTCGCTCTTAAATTTTTCGAACCAGCCTTTGCTGGCCTTAAATTCATCAACATCAACATCACTGGTTCCAGGCATTTTCTTGACAAGATCGGCATGCAACTGCCTTGCTTTTTCACGTATGATGGATTGCACAATACTATCACCCGCTAGCAGTTTTTGGTTTATCCACAGCAACAACAATTTCTCCATATTTTCTATTGTTTGTGATCTCTGTTTGGTTATTGTATTCACCCTTTCGCAACATTAGCTTCAGTGATTGCTTTTCTCTTATACACAATGGAACCGATGGTTGTTGGGGCTTTCTTGTATATCCTGGTGAGCTCGGCAATACATACACCACTATCATATTTTTCTATTATTTCTTTCTTCAGTTCTATGGTGTTCCTCACTTTCTTTACCAAAGAAGTGGCACTAGGAGCTTTCTTTGGGCCCATGGTAGCTTATTTAGTAGTCACACACAATAATCAAGGCCCAAAAACAATGAATTGTTAATAAATATTTTGTATAAACTCCTGGGGTGATGTTCACTCAAGCGTAAACAATGCTAGACTGCGTGGCAATGTGCGTGGGAGGTGCGTGGGTGGTGGCCTACGGCCTTTGTATGTGCGCGGCACTGGTGGACAGGTTCCGGACCGAGCACGAAAACGGAGGGAACACACGAAAACAGAGGGCAATTTTCCACGAAAAAACTACACGAAAACTGAAATACACGAAAACAGAGATACATGAAAACCGAGGGACCACTGTACAACCATAAATACCATACAAAAATAGACTGCAAATTCTCTGTTTTAAACCAAAAACACGGTCAGAGTTTTTTTTTCCTCATTACGCACTGTGTGGTGCAGGATTTTTTTATATTGCGCACACTGACTGCACAGACCAATTCTCTCACATCTAGGCCTACCAGCCTGTTTCCACTTGATTTGAGGGCGCTAGAATTTAGGCATACAAGTACGTCAAAAACCCTGGCGCGTAAGCCATACTAGTACGGCCAAAACCCTGAAAGGGTTAATAACCTTGCATCACACACACTAAGAACCTGAATACAGGTATAAATACATTATATCGAATCTGTAAATACTTTTAAGTCTCAGCTGAAAGCTCATTTCTTTTCTAGAGCTTGTGATGCTGCTGATCGTACTGTCACTCCTGAATATAAACTTTTCACATTCTTTTTTATTGTTGGTGCTGTACAGTAGGGCCCCACTTATATGACAGGTTAGGTTCTAGGCTACCGCCGTAAAGTGGAACACCCTTTTTTTCTTTTCTTTTTTCAACTTCTAAATGCATATAAATGCTAGATAACAGGTTTACACTAACATATATTAAGTTAGCAATAGAACTAGGTATTAAAAACAAAATAAAAAATAAAATACACACACTATACAGTGGACCCTTGGTTTTCATCGATAATTCTTTCCAGAATGCTGTTCGAGTACCATTACCGAACGAATTTGTTCCCATAAGGACGAATGTAAATTAGATTAGTCGTTTCAGACCCCCAAAAATACACTTACAAAAGCACTTACAAAAATAGTTACATAATTGTTCGAGGTGGGAGCTGTACGAAAACTGAGGGTCCACCGTACTTGTTACTTACCTTAAAATATTAATATGAATGTGTGAAAGGTGAGTGGCCATGTAAAAGTTTTTCCATGTCAGCAATAAGTCACTTTGTCTGACTTTTTTGGGTTATCCTAGGTTCTCTACACATATACTGCTATATGTAACTGTATTTGATGGCTATCTCAGCCATCGCCATACCTTTTTAGTACAGTAGACCCTTGAAAATCGGCAAATTTGAAAATCGTCCCCTTTTTTTCGGCAAAATATTGACTTGAAATTCGTCCGTTGGTTTAAAAATCGACGGTCGTCTGAAACGCGTCTGTGTGGCCTCCCAGCTGCCTGGGCACATAAACACCACATTGAGCGTCAGTGTGCCATTGTTTACCAGCGAGTGACCGCCACCCACGCATTCATACCATACATTTTGTCATTATTCCATTCATTTTAGTGCTTGCAACTGCTAAATAAGCCACCATGGGCCCAAAGAAAGCTCCTAGTGCCAGCTTTTTGCTAAAGAATGCGAGAAACACGATAGAATTCAAGAAAGAACACACCAGACAGGGTACTTCCCAACACCAGGCAGGGTACTTCCCCACACCAGGCAGGATACTTCCCCACACCAGGCAATGTACTTCCCCACACAAATCAGCCAGGGTACTTCCCCACACCAGGCAGGATACTTCCCCACACAAATCAGCCAGGGTACTTCCCCACACCAAGCTCAAACAAATGTCTTATTTTAGGTTAAATGTTTTATTTTAGGTGCCATCTATGATATTTTCTTCAAAATTATATAAGAAACATGTTACATATCATATAGCATATAAACATTGATACAATGTTTATATGCTATCGAGTGGTGAGTTGGGTGGAGAGTAAACATTACGTTTTTTCTGATGCACCGTTAGAGAAAACTGTAAATCTGGTGTCTGGTGCAGTAACCGCCCATCATACTCATTTGTTTACAATTCTCGGCATGATTTATTCATTACTTCTCCCTTTGTTTATGATGGCATCTAAAGGTAGTTGTTAGAAATTATTAAACTCAGTGAACATGGTAATAATATGGCTGTGTAGTGTAATAATATGGCTGTGTAGTGTAATAATATGGCTGTGTAGTGTAATAATATGGCTGTGTAGTGTAATAATATGGCTGTGTAGTGTAATAATATGGCTGTGTAGTGTAATAATATGGCTGTGTAGTGTAATAATATGGCTGTGTAGTGTAATAATATGGCTGTGTAGTGTAATAATATGGCTGTGTAGTGTAATAATATGGCTGTGTAGTGTAATAATATGGCTGTGTAGTGTAATAATGGTGTGTAGTAAAGCCCGGGTGGGGCTACATACGTGTACCTACGTCTACAGGCTACCTACACTGAATTCCTACAAATAAATACTACACACCTCTCTCCCTACATTAAGACTAACAAATATTTTAAAGTAAGTAATGAATGTACTGTGGCAGTAAAAGACAAAGAAGGGAAGTAACCCCGAAAAGGATTTGGTACTTGAAGTCTATGGAAGGGAATTCCTATTCCAAACAATAGTAACTCTTAAATCCTCTACCCTCCTCCTGTCTTCCACACATCAACAACTCTTCAATAAAGGTAAGTGTCAAGTTATTACTGTTTTATACTTCATGTCTCATTGTTTTCTGTGTAGATAAATGTACATTTTATGTAAAAAAAAATATTTTTTTAAATACTTTTGGATGTCTGGAACGGATTAATTATATTTACATTATTTCTTATGGGGAAAATGGTTTTGAAAATCGTCCATTTTGAAAATAGGCAGACTCTCAGGAAAGGATTAATCGCGATTTTCAAGGATCCACTGTAAGTAAGCTTATTCAGGTATACACAAATACAGTTACATAGATTATCATAAATAGCAGCATATGTGTAGAGAACCTAGGATAACCTAAAAAAGTCAGTTCACTAAGTTTAATCATTTCTAACTTGGCATTTAAAATAAGAGGCTTACGACTCTTCTTTTTATCACAACTAAGCTTAGACTCCATCGTCGACAAGAGCCAACTAGTTAATGAAATAGTAAACGAGAGAGAACGAGATATAGTTTAGACAACGTAAAACCACAACTGAACAGGTGGCGGGTGATCACTCACCCGCCACCTGTTCGCTCTAGTGATCGCGCGTGCCCTAGAGCGATAAAATGCATATACAGTACACTCATTACTTACCTTAAAATATTTGTAGTCTTAATGTAGGGTGTGAGGTGAGTAAACAATATAAAAACGAATAAACGAGAGAGAGAGAGAGAGAATGAATAAATGAGAGATTAAAGTCACGGAGGATGTAAAGAAACAGACGGCGTCTGGTTTTGGTTGATACACGTTCATCTACACCTAACATCTCATATTTATGTTAATTTATTCTACTGTGGGGTGTATTTATCATGTTTATATGTTACGTAGCATGTTAATTATATAATTTTGAAAAAAATATCATAGATAGATTAATGAAAATGTTTATATTAATGAAATATATGACATTTAATGCGCCTCAGAGTACTCACCTATTTGTGGTTGCAGGGGTCAAGACTTATTATTAATAGGTATGGTGTTCTCAAGACTAATAAGACACTCTTAGTGATTTTAATGTGTACCTGCATGCCAGCACACTGTGTAATTTTATTTAGGTACAGGTACACAAGTATAATTATCAGAGTACAGTGGTACCCTGAGTTTCGTTCCAGAAGGCTGTTCGAGAGCCGTTACCGAACAAATTTGTTTCCATAAGGAATAATGTAAATTAGATTAGTCTGTTTCAGACCCCCAAAAATACACTTACAATAATACATTTGCATAATTGTTCAAGTTGGGAGCAGTATGAAACTTGGGGTAACACTGCATATATAAAACATGAAATAACTTTAAAACACTTGAAATTTTGGAAAGTTTCCAGACATAATGGAGAGACGCGGTGCTTACGAGCTCACAGAGAATGTAAACAAACCGGGTGGGGTGTGGTGACCGTATTAGAAAGTCAGGTGGGGGGGCCGTATAGCGAGTTTTCGTCATAATTTGAAATGTCCGTGACTCACGAAATCGTAATGACTCTCTGACCCCGGGTTTGAACCCCACCCGTGGTATGGTTTGAAATGTCCATATTAGTGGAACATTGTAAAGCGAAATGCCGTAAAGTGGGGCCCTGCTGTATTTATGGGTTAGTGTGTGAGTGCTAGTGAATTCTTTGAAAGAACAGGTTCTCAAGAATTATACAATCCCAAATTATTATTACTGTTATTATTATTAAATGAGGTGTGGAACACGATCGGCTTTTGCACTGCTGCAAATATTTGCAGACACTGTAGTCTTTTTGGAAGACTATAATGACTAGAGTTTACCACATAAAAAAATCCTGTAAAGGCACATTTATCTATCAAATTACATGGTACTATAAAAGGCACATTCATCAACTGTACCAAGTTATATGGTACTGTATGACAGGTGTATTCATCTACCAAGTTACATGGTACAATAATAGGTAGATTCATCTACCAAATTACATGGTACAATAATACATTCATCTACCTAGTTACATGGTACAATAATAGGTGTATTCATCTACCAAGTTACATGGAACAATAATAGATACAGTGGACCCCCGGATTACGTCATTTTTTCGTTTCAGAATGCTGTTCAAGTGCCGTTACCGAACAAATTTGTTCCCATAAGGCATAATGTAAATTAGATTAGTCTTTTTAGACCCCCCAAAAATACACTTACAAAAGCACTTACAAAAATAAACTTACATAAAAGGGCGAGTTTGGAGACTAACATAAACCGGGGGTCCACTGTACATTCATCCTCCAAGTTACATGGAACTATAGTAAAAGAACATTCATCTACCAAGTTACATGGTAATCTGATTTTTTATAAAAATTCAGTTCATTATAAAATAAGCCACAATTCTAAGAAGGCTATCTGATGATGCACCCACATTATTTCCTTTTTTCTTATTTTCTACAACTCTTGTATTGATCCCCAAAAATGACTAGACAAGCAATATGCAGAATTAATACCAGTGAGAGATGTGGAGCTGAGAGAGCCTTGGGACAAAAAGATCATTCAACACAATTTACTAAGCTTCTTACATCCCATCCATTCACAACATATGCACATTAAAACTTATTTATTCACACCATACATACATCAGCACTTACATCCATTCACAATATACACACATTCAAGCTCCAAAATGTAAAATAGCACCAGAGTCCTAAAAACAATAAATAAATAAATAAAATAATAATAAATTCAAACCATTTCAGTTATTAAATAAAAGGTATCAAGTCAATCACTCTAAAAGTTTCATCTAAAATGTCACCGACGCCTCTACGGACACTCAGGTTATTATAAAATCCATGACTAAAATGGTAAGACTGGAGCCAAGGAAATGTTATTAAAATGTGGTTCACAGTCAGCAACAATAAGATGCACAGAAAAGGCAAAGGATTATCTTCAAGCAGGTGTCTATGGGTTAACTGTGTGTGATCTATCTTTAAGGTGAAGAAACTGATCTCATAGTGGCAATTTCTGTGTAATGAGGGTTAGACACCCACATCCTGCCAAACCCTATACAGTTGGCTTCTTGTCTCAATACCCAATAGAGACTACTACTTTCCCATTCCAAAATCCTACAAAGGCAGCCATCACTGATCCAGCAATCACTAATCTGGCCCCATCACTAAACCGGTACTAATTTCGACTAGCATAATTTCAAATTTCCTGGGTCACTGCACTAACCTGCGGTGACAAGAAACAAAAAAATGAACGTTTACATGCTGCAGGATAAACTAATCAAAAAAGGCCAAAATATATGAAACAGCTCAGCTTGCAAGATATGTTAAAAAAAAAATAGCTAAAAAGCATGCAACAGAGGAGTCACCACTTTAAAATCAAGTGCCTTCAACATCTGCTCACCCATATGTGCTGATGCCACCATCATCAGCTCCTCATATCTCAGTCACCTTCCAAGATGAAGAAGATGAAAATCCTGACAGCCCTTCACCTCAAGAAGATGGCAATCCTGACAGCTCTTCACCTCAAGATGGCAATCCTGACAGCCCTTCAAGACATGTAAATGTGCTTACTTGTGAATTTCAGCACTTCACTTTGGAAGCAGCAGTGATGAACTTTCTTGTGTAAGTCAAGTTGGTTAACTTTATTAACCAACTTATACTGATTTACAGGGTATTTTAAAGGTAGGATGAGGTGGTTAGCTGTTGGGTTAAGTGTATTCTAACCTAATCACCCTGTGATCCGGCAAAGTCACTAATCCGGCACCCTACAGGTCCCACTGATGCCAGATTAGTGATGGTCAACCTGTATTCAGCTCAAAAAAAGTCACCAGCTCAAAAAAATTCACCAGGGTAAAAGTCTACAGTAGAGAACAATGAATGCAGTAGCTTTTACCTTTATATTAATATCAGAGAGCAACATGAAACATCCTCATTAATTTTCAAGATACTGTACATCATAATATGCATAGATCTAATTGTGCTCTACCCCAATGAAATATTTTTATATTCACAAAAATGTGCTCAACCCAGGTGGGTCGTTTTGTGCTGTTTCTTCACATTGGAGCTGCCCTGGCATGTTTAGTGTGTCTAAAGAGCTACAGTATATTGGCAAAGTCATCTCCTGATAGGGCTTCCAATAGTGGACTAAACTAAATGGCATACATGCATGATTACCTTCTTGTGATTTTCTATAATGCCTTCACACCCATTCAACACATTTTAAAGTTACCTACTTCACTGCTTGTGGTTTCTCTTTCTAAGTGTTGTATGGGCATCAGTAATTTGATATCTGTGCATTTTAGGCAAGACAGCTATTGAATGAGTGAAGGTGAATGTGTCCTCAATTAGGTCCCGCTACCTTGGTGAGAAACACCTGATTGGTAAAAAAAAAAAAAATCATTCAAGGAAGGTATCAGGATGCAAGTGAGGGGCTCCTGGTTCATGGAATTAGACCTAACTACCCCTTCAAGCAAACCTGATTGCCTTCCAAAGCTGTGTGTGACCCCTACAAGTTTACCATTTCCCCATGAATATAATAACACTAACAAGAAACAATAAAAGTATAATGGATGGAAAAAGTTATAATGGAAAACAAACAAAATACAAAAGCAAAAATTTTGGATCTCAGAGGTGTAAAAATACCAACACCCTTCAACACCAATTAACTCCCATGTCCCAAGCACTGTATGACCCCTACTGGGTTAGTGCTTCTCTACGATTATAGTAATAATACATATCAACATTTTGTACTGCAAGATGGAACAATCATTACAGTTCCTCCATATATGATCAAACCAGTCAGTTTCCAAGCAGATGAAGAATAATTTATGAAAAGAGCACTGATCTCGATGGGATATGGCCGGTTTGTTGAAAGAAGAAGAGCACTGATACAATGCATATCTTTAAGTGCAAAGAACTACTGTAATAATCCAAGCTTATATTTTCACTATGAACTTTGAATTTCATAAAAAAGCACACTATGTCATGACTCACGAAATTGAAACAATATGATTGCAGACAAATTAGGGACTAGGTGGAACTTGAACCCATGCCATGGGTTCACACCCCACCTGTTCCCTGATTTGTCACTATATTATTACTGACAAATGGACTAACAATCATAAAAAATATTTAAAGCTACACTATTTTGTTTTCCTGTTCACATTACTAAAACATTAATGATTCACTGAATGCAAATATTTATTAGTACAAAAAATATACAGTAGACCCTCATTTAGCACGAATTTATGTTGCACGTTATGGGTATTGCACGATTGAAGAATTGCGGCACATTCTTATCTAACACGACGTAAAACTGATATTACACAGTTCGGCTGAAGGGGAAAAAATTTTGAGTGTGAGGTCGCCCGCGGTGGGTTAAACCATTGAGTCAGTGGGGGAGTCCTACTGAGGGTGGCTATGAGCCACATCAAGTGTTTAATGCTGATGAGACAAGTGTTTTCTGGAAGAAAATGCCAACACGAACTTATATCAGTCAGCAAGAGAAAAGTGCACCAGGCTTCAAGACAGCAAAGGATCGCTTCACCTTGCTCCTTTGCGGTAATGCATCAGGTGATTTCAAGTGTAAGCCCAATCCTTGTGCTTAGAGGAAAAGAGAATTTGTTTTTCCTTCCCACAAACTGTAAGTAAGTTTATTCAGGTATACACAGATACAGTTACATTGATTATCATACATAGCAGTATATGTGTAGAGAACCTAGGTTCTCTACACATATGCTGCTATGTATGATAATCTTTGTAACTGTATCTGTGTATACCTGAATAAACTTACAGTTTGTGGGAAGAAAAAACAAATTCCCATTTCCTCAAGCGGCCGCCATGTTGTGGTTCAGCGGGGAAGACCACCCGCCTTCCCTCGCTACCCCTCCCCGACACCACCCCACCATCCCAGCAATCGTAGTTCATACACGTCAAGCCAGCTGTTTGTGAAGAATAAGAGAGAGTGAATTGTGTTTTGATCTTTAAATTACTATATCTTGTATCTGGCAAGCAATCATGACACCCAGTAGGCATACCAGTGTTGCTCAAAGTGGCAAGGAAAGGTATAAGCATTTAAGTCTTAGAATTAACGAAGAAAACAAAGATATTAGACAAGACATAACCTGTGGCCGTAATGAAGTGTTACTTTGTTACTTTGTACACAGAAAAAGATGTAAACATAAGTTTGTGTGACTGACTGACTTACTGACTGACTTACTGAATGACTTACTGAATGACTGACTGACTGAATGACTTGACTGACTTACTGAATGACTTGACTGACTTACTGAATGGCTTGACTGACTTACTGAATGGCTTGACTGACTTACTGAATGACTTGACTGACTTACTGAATGACTTGACTGACTTCCTGAATGACTTGACTGACTTACTGAATGACTTGACTGACTGACTTACTGAATGACTTGACTGACTGACTTACTGAATGACTTGACTGACTGACTTACTGAATGACTTGACTGACTGACTTACTGAATGACTTGACTGACTGACCTACTGAATGACTTGACTGACTGACTTACTGAATGACTTGACTGACTGACTTACTGAATGACTTGACTGACTTACTGAATGACTTGACTGACTTACTGAATGACTTGACTGACTGACTTACTGAATGACTTGACTGACTTACTTACTGAATGACTTGACTGACTGACTTACTGAATGACTTGACTGACTGACTTACTGAATGACTTGACTGACTGACTTACTGAATGACTTGACTGACTGACTTACTGAATGACTTGACTGACTGACCTACTGAATGACTTGACTGACTGACTTACTGAATGACTTGACTGACTGACTTACTGAATGACTTGACTGACTTACTGAATGACTTGACTGACTTACTGAATGACTTGACTGACTGACTTACTGAATGACTTGACTGACTGACTTACTGAATGACTTGACTGACTGACTTACTGAATGACTTGACTGACTGACTTACTGAATGACTTGACTGACTGACTTACTGAATGACTTGACTGACTGACTTACTGAATGACTTGACTGACTGACTTACTGAATGACTTGACTGACTGACTTACTGAATGACTTGACTGACTGACTTACTGAATGACTTGACTGACTGACTTACTGAATGACTTGACTGACTGACTTACTGAATGACTTGACTGACTGACTTACTGAATGACTTGACTGACTGTACTGATGACTTGACATGACTTACTGAATGACTTGACTGACTGACTTACTGAATGACTTGACTGACTGACTTACTGAATGACTTGACTGACTGACTTACTGAATGACTTGACTGACTGACTTACTGAATGACTTGACTGACTGACTTACTGAATGACTTGACTGACTGACTTACTGAATGACTTGACTGACTGACTTACTGAATGACTTGACTGACTGACTTACTGAATGACTTGACTGACTGACTTACTGAATGACTTGACTGACTGACTTACTGAAAGACTTGACTGACTGACTACTGAATGACTTGATGACTGACTTACTGAATGACTTGACTGACTGACTTACTGAATGACTGACTGACTTACTGAATGACTTGACTGACTTACTGAATGACTTGACTGACTTACTGAATGACTTGACTTACTGAATGACTTGACTGACTTACTGAATGACTTGACTGACTTACTGAATGACTTGACTGACTTACTGAATGACTTAAAGTTAGAAACACTCAGTACAACCATTGACTTCAGTTCCAGAACCTCTACTATCCACCTCAGCCCAGTAGGGCCACAGCATAACTCTCCACACTCTTCACAATCATCCACAAACACCAGCACCCACAATTTAAGGTAAATACTATTATTTCTGTTACATTTGTAGACTTAAGCAGTAAAAACATAATACATCACGATAATGAACTACAATTACATATTCACTTTTATTTTTGTAAGATCTGTTGGTCTAAAAAAAACTTGTTTGGCTTTTTGGGGACACCCAGGAACGTAACCCTATTTTTCCCATAAGTTCTTTTAATTATCTAACACTATTTTATATAACACGTTTTCAGGAACATAACTACAGTGCTAAATGAGGGTCTACTGTATAAATATACGTATGTGTTGCCTATCTCCGTAAGCCATGCGTGTCATAAGAGGCGACTAAAATGCCGGGAGCAAGGGGCTAGTAACACCTTCTCCTGTATATATTACTAAATGTAAAAGGAGAAACTTTCGTTTTTCCTTTTGGGCCACCCCGCTTCGGTGGGAAACGGCCGACGTGTTGAAAGAAAGAAAGATGTGTTGCCTATATATTTGTCATGCTACCTTGGTGGGAAATGGCTGATTGGTAGGGTGGTCCCTAAGGATTTAGCCCTTCCCCTCCCCTGAATAAAATAATAATATCTCAAGAGAGTAATACCACATCATTTGATTATGGTTTTGTGCCACCATAACCACATCATTTTTCTCTTTTGCCAAGGTAGGAAATGGCAAAAGCCAACAAATGGAAATAAAGATTCTCTGCTACCAGTGTCTTTATTTCCTTTTATTTGCCTTTTGGGGTTGAAGTAGTCATCTTCGATGGTAAGACTTTGGCTCTGTGTCTGCGAGCACGTGCTTTGCTTGGGGTGCCTTCAATGTCAGATATAAAGCTGATGTCTCCGGATCTTGATGGAACTGCAATAACCTGTAAGATTTAAATTAAATATTTGTTTAATATACATTATACTCATAAATAACTAAAAGTGAAAGAAGTAATAAGATATTTGTAAAATGCACAACAATATCAACTCCCACCTATCACCATCCTCAAAACTGTATGTACTCTTAGTCTTTATAACTAACTGTCTCTTTTTGTGTTTTTTAATTTATCAGCCTGGACAGAAATTATTCAGCAATTATAAGACTTTGGATCAAGCCTCTACCACTCCTTGCACTTCATGAAATATGAATACAAATTTTTGCATTTATGACTATGTTCCTCATGAAAATATATACTAATTATTTACCATAATTCTCCTTAACCCTTTCAGGGTCCGTGCCGTAGTTCTATGTCATAAGCTCAGCTCACTCAGATAAGCAGTGAGCGGTAAATTTGGGTCTAGATATGAGAGAATACATCTATGTGGTAAGTGTGCACTACATAAAACAAATCCTGCAGCACACAGTGCATAATAAGAGAAAAAAAACTGAAACCGTAATTTTAGATTAAAACAGCGACTTTGCAGTGTTTTTACGTATACTATTTATAGTTTTATTTGCGATTTCTTGGTCTCATTTGATAGAATGGAAGATATATTACAGATATAGAGATGATTTTGATTGATTTTAGTACTGGAAATGGCTTGAAACTGAGCTCAAAGTAGCGGAAATGTTAAATTTTTTGCCGATGTTCAAGAGTAAACAAATGACCTCACACGTCTAATACGCGCCAGCTGGTGGGTCTAATATACATTCACAAATGTGGTGATATTATTTGTACAATTATTACAATATTGCATAACAGTAAATCTTCCATTTTTTGGTTTGAATAAAAATTCATTATGTGAATAAAAAATAAAAATGGAATTCATTTGTAAAGACTGAAAACGTAACTAATGAACAGAATAAATGTTACTTTAGTGCCAGGAATGCCTGCATTGTTTATTCTGCACCCTATTTTGAAATTGGAATATTTTGAACTTTGAGTTAAATTGGCTAAATTACCAATTTCCAATCACTTTATTTTGTAGTTGAAACAGTTGACTGGGCGATTTCTTGTGCTCAATCGATAGAATAGAAGAAATACTAGTGAAATAGGTAAGAATTTGGTCGACTGGAATAATGTAATTGGCCTAAAATGGGAGTCAAAGTCGGCAAAATCGCCGATGAGTATATATCACTGACGCATCAAAATTTGCGAGAGCATAATTTTGTCAATTTTCAATCAAATTTCGTACTTTTTGTTTTATTACCTTCAGAAAAAGATTCTCTACCATTTCATAAGAAAAAATAAGAATTTTTTTTTTTTTAATTCTTGGACACTGGTGCACCCTGAACTTTGACCTCTGGACCCTGAAAGGGTTAATTTCCAATAATTATTTGTCTTTTCATCAATCAAACCTACAATTCCAATGTCTGGAGGGAAATGAGGATCCATTTCTATAATAAAATTACGGTAAAAAGATTTGATTCTGATCAGTTTCATTACCTAGAATTTTAATTTATTTATTTTAACTCATTCATAGCATAATAAAGATACTGTTTGTCTATAGCATTTATATTAAATAAGGAAATGAACAAGTAATTTGCAAATGAAGAAAATAGTCTTGTGGAACTTTGGTGTGACACCTCACTGAGGTCAAGTTTCATTCAGTACAACTTATCAGACTTTTGGTTGCATGTGAAAAATGATTAGCCAGAGCTGGAATCCAAAGCACTGAGATATTTAATGTCATTCCCCACTACATATTGATGTGAGCAGGCTTTCTCTTAGCTTTTTTTTTTTTAACACACTGGCTGTCTCCCACTGAGGAAGGGTGACCCAAAAAAGAAACACTTTCACCATCATTCACACACAATCACTATCTTTGCAGAGGTGCCCAGATACGACAGTTCAGATGTCACTTCAAACAGCCAGTATCCCAAACCTTCCCTTTAAAGTGCAGGCAATATACTTTCCACCTCCAGGACTCAAGTCCGGCTAACCGGTTTCCCTGAATCCCTTCATAAAATATTATCCTGCTCACACTCTAACAGCTTGTCAAGTCCCAAAAACCATTCATCTCCATTCACTCAGTTGTTTATATAAACTCAAAATACAGAAACAGGATGAATGTGGAGCCTGATCTATGCTTTAACCCTTTCACTGTTGAGACCCCTGATCCTGAACTCCCTCTCAGTGTCGAAGAATTTAACCCTTTGACTGTTTCGGTCGTATATATACGTCTTACGAGCCAGTGTTTCAGACATATATACAGTGGTCCCTCGTGTTTCGGTCATAATCCGTTCCAGGAGCTAGACCTTAACACAAATTGCTCGAAAGTCGAAACCTTATTTCCCATAAGAAATAATGTAAATACAATTAATCCGTTCCACCCAAAAATATTCACAAAAAATTCATTTTTTTAAAGAATAAATACTATAGTTTTACATACACAAAACAATTATAAAGTAATAAATTTATAATTAAACATTTAAAATAACATTTATTTACCTTTATTGAAGAGAGTTGCTGGCATCTGGAAGATAGGGAGGATAGTGAGGGAGGGCTTAGTGTTTGGAAGGGGAATCCCCACTCCCTGCCTTCCTGCTACACTCCCTACATGCCTGCTACACTCCCTGCATGCCTGCTACACTCCCTGCATGCCTGCTACACTCCCTGCATGCCTGCTACACTCCCTGCATGCCTGCTACACTCCCTGCATGAATGCTACACTCCCTGCATGAATACTACACTCCCTGCATGAATGCTACACTTCCTGCATGAATGCTACACTCCCTGCATGAATGCTACACTCCCTGCATGAATGCTACACTCCCTGCATGAATGCTACACTCCCTGCATGAATGCTACACTCCCTGCATGAATGCTACACTCCCTGCATGAATGCTACACTCCCTGCATGAATGCTACACTCCCTGCATGAATGCTACACTCCCTACATGCCTGCTACCACTGGGGTGCCACTAGGAAGCTTCTTTGGACCCATGGTGACTTATTTCACAGTGACAATCACTAAACCAGCAATAAACAGAATAAACTTATTGTGAAATGTTTGAAAGAGCACACTGGGTAATGTTCTCTCAATGGTAAACAACGCTAGACTGGCGTCCTGTGCGGCGAGGCACGCAAGCACGGGCAGGCGGACAGGTCTGGTACGGACTGATACACGAGGGAAAAATTGACTGAAAAAAGCGCTCGAAACTCAAAATCACCGATATTCGGAATCATCAAAACACGAGGGACCACTGTATACTCAAAAATTCTAGTGGCTTCAAATCAAGCAGGAGAAAGCTGATAGGCCCACATATGAGAGAATGGGTCTGTGTGGTCAGTGTGTGCTGTATAAAAAAAATCCTGCAGCATGCAGTGCATAATGAGAAAAAAAACTGACCGTGTTTTTGGATTAAAACGCCGACTTTGAGGTGTAGTTTCGTATAGTATTTATGGTTGTATTCTCTTTTTCGTGGTCTCATTTGATAGAATGGAATATATATTACAGAAATAGAGATGATTTTGATTAGTTTCATGATGAAAACGACCTTGAAATTGTGCTCAAAGTAGCGGAAATGTTCGATTTTTGCCAATGTTTGAGAGTAAACAAATCACGCCACGCGTCCAATACACGTCAACTGGTGAGTCTAATATTCTTACACAAGTGCACTGATATTATTTATACCATTTTTACAATAATGCAGTAGTCTGCATAACAGTAAATCTATTTTTTGTGTGAATAAAAAATCAAAATAGAAAGCAAGAGTAATATAAGAGGGGCCTAAAGACGTGACTAATGAACAGAGAAAATCTTATTTAAGTGCCAGGAATGTCTGCCTTATTTATTCTGGACCCTATTTTGAAATTGACATCTTTTTTATTTTGCATGAAATTGGCCAAATTGCTAATTTCTGACCACTTTATTGGGTAGTTGAAATCGGTAAATTGGTGGTTTCTTGTACTCAATCGATAGAACAAATGGAGTTCTAAAGGAATAGCTATGAGTTTGGTCGACTGTAACAATGGAATTGGCCGAAAATAGGGTTCAAAGTCGGCGAAATCGTCGATGCGTATATATCGCCGAGATCACTAACTTTGCAAGAGCGTAATTCCGTAAGTTTTCCATCAAATTTCAAACTTTTGGTGTCATTACCATTGGGAAAAGATTCTCTATTATTTCATAAGAAAAATAAAAAAATTTCGAATATTCTGCGACACCAGGTGACACCTCAGGATTTGGGGTTGCGACAGTCAAAGGGTTAAAAAAAAAATTCCTATGAAATGATAGAGAATCTTTTTCCGATGGTAATGACACCAAAAGTACGAAATTTGATGGAAAACTTACGGAATTACACTCTTGTGAAGTTAGTGGTCTCGGCGAAATATACGCATCAGCGATTTGGCTCACTTTGAGCCCTATTTTCGGCCAATTCCATTGTTCCAGTTGACCAAACTCATAGCTATTTCTTTAGAACTCAATTTGTTCTATCGATTGAGTACAAGAAACCGCCCATTTACCGATTTTAACTACCCAATAAAGTGGTCAGAAATTGGCATTTTGGCCAATTTCACTCAAATTTCAAAAGATGCCAATTTCAAAATAGGGTCCAGAATAAACAATGCAGATATTCCTGGCACTAAAATAACATTTTCTCTGTTCATTAGTCATGTCTCCAGGCCCCTCTTATATTACTCTTGCTTTCCATTTTGAATTTTTATTCACACAAAAAATAGAAGATTTACTGTTATGCAGACTACTGCATTATTACATATGTAATTGTATAAATAATGTCAACCCATTTGTGACTGCGTATTAGACTGGCCAGTTGGAGACGCATTGGACGGTGACGTCATTTGTTTACTCTTGAACATCGGCAAAAATTTAATATTTCTGTTACTTCGAGCTCAATTACAAGGTACTTTCATCGTGAAACCAATCAAAATCATCTCTATTTCTGTAATATATCTCCCATTCTATCAAATGAGACCAAGAAAACGAGAATACAATCATAAATACCATACGAAAATACACCTCAAAGTCAGAGTTTTTTTTTCTCATTATGCACTGCGTGTTGCAGGATTTTTTTATACACTGACCACACAAACCCATTCTCTCACATGTAGGTCTACTAGCTTTCTCCTGCTTGATTTGAAGTCGCTAGAATTTTGGGATATAAATACGTCACCAACACTGGCTCGTGAAAGGGTTAAACTATCTGCCACTGAAACTAAAATTCAGAACATAGTGTTAACAAAGCAGCATCAACCATCTCTTTAAATAATTTTTTTTAATACAGTAGACCCTCATATTACATGGTAGTTACGTTCCTGAAAATGCCGTGTTAGATAAATCTGTGTTATATAAAATGAAGAACTTATGGGGAAAATAGAGTTACATTCCTGGGACCCCCCAAAAGCCAAACAAGTTTTATTTAAGACATCCAGATCTTACAAAAATAAAAATGATAATGTTTTTGTTGCTTAAGACTACAAATGCAAAAGAAATAATATTATTTACCTTAATTTGTGGTGTATGTCAGTGATTGTGAAAAGAGTGGAGATGCATGGTGTGGCCCTACTGGGCTGAGGTGGATGGTTGTTGGTTGTCAGCAGAAGTGGATGGTTGAGGTTCTGGTACTAAAGTCGATGGCTGTATTGGAGTGTGCATAAATTTTGTAATGAATCTCTAGCTTCTTTTACCATGCAGTACATTATACATTATTCCAGAAGCTTGGTACTGCCAGGTTGGAGTCAAGAGTCCATTGATGCAACTAGTTTTTTCATCACTTTTCTTGTGTAGTTGCACTTGAATTATTTAATAACTCACTGATCCAGTGGTTGTATTAAAGATGTCATATTTGGAGGTAAAAATACAACTTTTACATGTGGGGTCACATCCAGCAAAGCTTCTGGATGAGTACAGGAATTATCAAGAATGAAGAGAGCCTTGAATGCAAGGTTCTTGCTGTGCGGGTAAAACTTATTTTCAGGAATAAAGTGATGCTTAAACCAGTCAATAAATATTTCCTCTGTCATCCATGCTGACTGGTTTGACCTCCAAATTACTAGTAAGATGTTTTTATCTACACCTTTCAAAGCACGAGGATTCTTGGAGCGGTAAATAACCATGGGCTTACACGCAAAATCACCTGACACATTACTGAAAAGGAGCAAGGTGAAGCGATCCTTTGCTGCCTTGAAGCCCGGTGCAGCCAAGCGGAGACAGTGGTCTCACTCACAGCCAGGCGGCAGCCTGGCTATGAGTGAAATATTCTGCGGGCGACGCTCCCAATTTTTTCCCCTCCCACAAACCGAACAGTGCTAAGTTAATTTTATGAAATGTTGTATAAAATTATGCTGCAATTTTTCAATAGTGTAATAACCAAAATGTGCCAAATAAATCTGTGTAATATGAGGGTCTACTGTACTGCCATTTATTTAATTACATAATCAGTTATGTAGATCTGTCAAATGAGAGATGAAACTGTGAAAACGAGTTTGTTGTTAGTTAATAAAATGGGCTTGCTGAGTAGAGAGACCTTTCAAAAACCTGTGGTCTGTGGGAAAAATAATTTAAATAAAAGGGGTCCTTGGTAGTGAAAAGGTTGGGAATGACTGGTCTAGTCAATTAGGCTGTTGTTGCAGTGTTCCTTTTAACCCTTTGACCGTCGCAACTCCCAATCCTGAGTGCTCTCCTGTTGTCGCAAAATATTCGAAAAAAAAAAAAATTCTTATCAAAATGTTAAGATTATTTTTCTGATTGTTTTTATCCTAAAAAAAAAAAATTGCGATCAATACTTACCGAGATATGAAGGCGTAAAGTTGGCAGAAAATGAGCCACATATGGCAACAGCGGTGCATGCCGCTCACTGGTACACTTATATTTACTCCCATTCGAAGGTTTCTTGTATTTTCCAATATTTTTTTTCCAAATAACTTATGTGGCCTGTGAGACCAAAGTAAGATGCAGTGTACATATACAGTGGTCCCTCGGTTTTCGCCGAAAATTTGTTCCAGAATGCTGCTCAAGTGCCATTACCGAACGAATTTACTTTCTTAAGAAATAATGTCACATAGATTAGTCTATTTCAGATCCCCAAAAATACACTTGCAACAGCACTTACGAAAATACACTTACATAAATGTTCGAGTTTGGAGATGCACGAAAACCGAGGGACCACTGTATACACTCGTTGTATGCAACACAATAACTGCACAAACATTATTATCATTATATTGTTTACAAAACTTGTTTACACAAACCAACAATGAATTTTTTTTTTTATTACTATTGTTCTATCAGGGTAAGGCAGGGTAAGGCAGCTGTCAAAATGATGTATTATACCATTACTCACCACCCTCACTGCTGTCAACCTGTCAACACAAAAGGGGTTGCATGTCTTCTTCCCCACAACCTCCTTCCTAGCTTCCTTTCTTCCTTCATTCCTTCCTTACTTATTCCTTTCCTTCCTTCCTTACTTACTTATTCCCTTCCTTCCTTCCTTCCTCTCATCTCTTCCTTCCTTCTTCTCATCTCTTCCTTCCTTCCTCTCATCTCTTCCTTCCTTCCTCTCATCTCTTCCTTCCTTCCTCTCATCTCTTCCTTCCTTCCTCTCCTCTCTTCCTTCCTCTCATCTCTTCCTTCCTTCCTCTCATCTCTTCCTTCCTGCCTTCCTTTCTTACTTCTTTTGTTCCTTCCTTCCTCTCATCTCTCCTTCCTTCCTCTCATCTCTTCTTTCCTTCCTTCCTTTCGTCTCTTCTTTCCTTCCTTAGTGCTTGAAGCTGTGTGTGTGTGGACATCTAAATTTGCCGAGTCAGGGTAAGGCAGCTGTCAAAATGACATATTACACCATTACTCACCACCCTCACTGCTGTCAACCTGTCAACACAAAAGGGGTTGCAAGTCTTCTTCCCCACAACCTCCTTCCTAGCTTCCTTTCTTCCTTCATTCCTTCCTTATTTTCTTACTTATTTCCTTCCTTCCTTCCTCTCATCTCTTCCTTCCTGCCTTCCTTTCTTCCTTCCTGCCTTCCTTCATTCCTTCCTTTTTTTCTTCCTTCCTTTCTTACTTCTTTTGTTCCTTCCTTCCTCTCATCTCTCCTTCCTTTCTTTCTCTCTTCCTTTCTTCTTTCCTTCCTTTCCTCATTCTTTCCTTCCTTCCTTTCCTCCTTCTTTCCTTTCCTCCTTCTTTCCTTCCATCCTCTCATCTCTTCTTTCCTTCCTTCCTTCCTTTCATCTCTTCTTTCCTTCCTTCCTCTCATCTAGTCCTTCCTTCCTTACTTTCTTTCTTTCTTCCTTCCTTCCTTCTGGTATCCTGGGCATTGCTTTCGGTCACAAACTCCTCAAAACCATGAAATTCATCTTCAGAGACACTTCCATCTGTGTTAGAGCTATCACTGGGGAAGAGAAGAGTCCCAGATTCGCCGGGGAGTCAGATACCACTAGGCATGCTGAACATGGACTACTGAAATGGCGTTCCCACAATGCAACACTGGCTCCCTGATTTTTTTTTATACTGCTCACACTGACCACACAGACCCATTCTCTCACATGTGGGCCTACCAGCTTTCTCCCACTTGATTTGAGGCGTTTTAATACATCCGAAACAGTGACTCGTAAGACGTATATATACGACCAAAACAGTCAAAGGGTTAAACAATATACTACCATAATAATTAAAACACAACAATTTTTGTAATCATAAACCAATTGTTGTACAACAGGAAAAAGTGTTCAATGCGTTCAATGCATTCAAAGCTACAGAGCCAAGAGCTCACTTAAATATTGCTAAGAAGGGATTACAGTACTAGTAACTCTCTCTCATGAATACTCAAAAGGTAAAAGTTCTCAAGAGAAAATTAGACCACCACCTGCTTTAAGTGTTTCACCAGTTAGGTCGCAATAACTATGAAGGTTTGACGGCCGCTAACAGCAATAGTCTAGTTGACCAAATAGCCATCAAGCAAGTCTGACCTTAGACCAGACTCTGAGGGTAAAAGAATACTCAAAACTGATAACTGGTGTGTTTAAAGTAATATATGAATACAAGGAACAACTAATTAAGAAAGCCTAGGGAACGAATGGATTTGTCAGTTAAAAACCGAGTAGGGGAGTTAGTAGATGGGGAGCTGGAGGTATTGGGTAGATGGCGGGAATATTTTGAGGAACTTTTAAATGTCGATGAAGAAAGGGAGGCGGTAATTTCATGCACTGGTCAGGGAGGTCTAACATCTTTTAGAAGTGAGGAAGAGCAGGATGTGAGTGTGGGTGAGGTATGTGAGGCATTACGTAGAATGAAAGGGGGTAAAGCAGCAGGAACTGACAGGATCATGACAGAAATGTTAAAACCAGGGGGAGATATTGTGTTGGAGTGGTTGGTATTTTTGTTTAATAAATGTGTGAAAGTACAGTGTCTGCACTCTGAAGGAGGGGTGTTAATGTTGCAGTTTTATAACTGTAGTGTAAAGCACCCCTCTGGCAAGACAGTGATGGAGTGAATGATGATGAAAGTTTTTCTTTTTCGGGCCACCCTGCCTTGGTGGGAATCAGCCGATGTGTTAATAAAAAAAAAATGAATGTGTGAAAGAGGGAAAGGTACCTAAGGATTGGCAGAGAGCATGTATAGTTCCTTTATATAAAGGGAAGGGTGACAAAAGAGATTGTAAAAATTATAGGGGAATAAGTTTACTGAGTTCTAGGTAGTAGGTTGGTAGACAGCAACTGCCCAGGGAGGTACTACCGTCCTGCCAAGTGAGTGTAAAACGAAAGCCTGTAATTGTTTTACATGATGGTAGGATTGCTGGTGTCTTTTTTCTGTCTCATGAACATGCAAGATTTCAGGTACATCTTGCTACTTCTACTTACACTTAGGTCACACTACACATTCATGTACAAGCATATATATACACACCCCTCTGGGTTTTCTTCTATTTTCTTACTAGTTCTTATTCTTATCCATGGGGAAGTGGAACAGAATTCTTCCTCCGTAAGCCATGCGTGTCGTACGAGGCGACTAAAATGCCAGGAGCAAGGGGCTAGTAACCCCTTCTCCTGAATATACATATTACTAAATGTAAAAGGAGACACTTTCGTTTTTCCTTTTGGGCCACCCTGCCTCGGTGGGAAACGGCCGACGTGTTGAAAGAAGAAAGAAGAAGTTTACTGAGTTCTAGATAGTAGGTTGGTAGACAGCAACTGCCCAGGGAGGTACTACCGTCCTGCCAAGTGAGTGTAAAACGAAAGCCTGTACTGTAATTGTTTTACATGATGGTAGGATTGCTGGTGTCTTTTTTCTGTCTCATAAACATGCAAGATTTCAGGTACATCTTGCTACTTCTACTTACACTTAGTCACACTACACATTCATGTACAAGCATATATATATATATACACACCCCTCTGGGTTTTCTTCTATTTTCTTACTAGTTCTTGTTCTTATTTCCTCTTATCTCCATGGGGAAGTGGAACAGAATTCTTCCTTCGTAAGCCATGAGTGTCATAAGAGGCGACTAAAATGCCAGGAGCAAGGGGCTAGTAACCCCTTCTCCTGTATATATTACTAAATGTAAAAGGAGAAACTTTAGTTTTTTTCTTTTGGGCCACCCTGCCTTGGTGGGAAACGGCCTACGTGCTGAAAGAAGAAGAAGTTTACTGAGTATACCAGGTAAAGTGTATGGTAGGGTTATTATTGAAAGAATTAGAGGTAAGACAGAGAGTAGGATCACAGATGAGCAAGGTTTTAGAGTGGGTAGGGGATGTGTAGATCAAGTGTTTACATTGAAGCATATATGTGAACAGAAAAATTTAGATAAAGGTAGGGAAGTTTTCATTGCATTTATGGATTTAGAAAAAGCATATGATAGAGTGGATAGGGGAGCAATGTGGCAGATGTTGCAAGTGTATGGAATAGGTAGTGAGTTATTGAATGCTGTAAAGAGTTTTTATGAGGATAGTGAGGCTCAGGTTAGGGTGTGTAGGAGAGAGGGAGATTACTTCCCAGTAAAAGTAGGTCTTAGACAGGAATGTGTGATGTCACCATGGTTGTTTAATATATTTATAGATGGGGTTGTAAAAGAAGTAAATGCTAGGGTGTTGGGGAGAGGAGTGGGATTAAAATATGGGGAATCAAGTAGGTAGTAGGTTGGTAGACAGCAACCGCCCAGGGAGGTACTACCGTCCTGCCAAGTGAGTGTAAAACAAAAGCCTGTAATTGTTTTACATGATGGTAGGATTGCTGGTGTCTTTTTTTCTGTCTCATAAACATGCAAGATTTCAGGTACATCTTACTACTACTACTTACACTTAGGTCACACTACACATTCATGTACAAGCATATATATATACACCCCTCTGGGTTTTCTTCTATTTTCTTACTAGTTCTTGTTCTTATTTCCTCTTATCTCCATGGGGAAGTGGAACAGAATTCTTCTTCCGTAAGCCATGCGTGTCGTAAGAGGCGACTAAAATGCCGGGAGCAAGGGACTAGTAACCCCTTCTCCTGTATATGTTACTAAATGTGAAAGGAGAAACTTTCGTTTTTTCTTTTGGGCCACCCTGCCTCGGTGGGAAACGGCCGACATGTTGAAAAAAAGAAGAAAGAATCAAGTACAAAATGGGAGTTGACACAGTTACTTTTTGCTGATGATACTATGCTTATAGGAGATTCTAAAGAAAAGTTGAAAAGTTTAAAGGTTAGTGGACGAGTTTGGGAGAGTGTGTAAAGGTAGAAAGTAGAAAGCGAACAAAGATAAGAGTAAGGTGATGAAGGTATCAAATGATTTAGATAAAGAAAAATTGGATATCACATTGGAGAGAGGGAGTATGGAAGAAGTGAATGTTTTCAGATATTTGGGAGTTGACTTGTCAGCGGATGTGTTTATGAAGGATGAGGTTAACCACAGAATTGATGAAGGAAAAAAGGTGAGTGGTGCGTTGAGGTATCTGTGGAGACAAAAAACGTTATCTAAGGAGGCAAAGAAGGGAATGTATAAAAGTATAGTGGTACCAACACTCTTATATGGGTGTGAAGCTTGGGTTGTAAATGCTGCAGCGAGGAGGCAGCTGGAGGCAGTAGAGATGTCCTGTCTAAGGGCAATGTATGGTGTAAATATTATGCATAGAATTCGGAGTGTGGAAATTAGGAGGAGGTGTGGAGTTACTAAAAGTATTAGTCAGAGGGCTGAAGAGGGGTTGTTTAGGTGGTTTGGTCATTTAGAGAGAATGGATCAAAGTAGAATGACTTGGAGAGCGTATAAATCTGTAGGGAAAGGAAGGAGGGGTAGGGGTCGTCCTCGAAAAGGTTGGAGGTAGGGGGTAAAGGAGGTTTTGTGGGCGACAGGCTTTGGTCTTCCAGCAAGCGTGTGTGAGCGTGTTTGATAGGAGTGAATGGAGACGAATGGTTTTTGGGACCTGACGAGCTGTTGGAGTGTGAGCAGGGTAATATTTAGTGAAGGGATTCAGGAAAACCGGTTACGTATTATAGATTTAGCCGGACTTGAGTCCTGGAAATGGGAAGTACAATGTCTGCACTTGAAAGGAGGGGTCTGGGATAGTAACAGTTTGGAGGGACTGTTCTAAACTGTAGTATCTGAGTGCCTCTGCAAAGACAGTGATTATGTTTGAGTGAGGTGAAAGTGTTGAATGATGATGAATATTTTCTTTTTGGGGATTTTCTTTCTCACCCTGCCTCGGTGGAAGACGGCCAACTTGATGAAAAAAAAAAAAAAGGAACAAAGTTCACAAGAGGATTAACAGTCAAATAATCTACTCAAGTATCAACAGATACAATTTGTTGTACAAGAAGGCCCTGTATATTAGGCACCCTCTTTTTGATGTTCCACATTTTTGGTGGTTTTCAAATGAGCTATGCTAAGTTTACTTGGCTAACTACTTCCCTTAAGGAGGGAGATATTGTGTAAGGTAATGATTGTAGTTGTAAGAAACGGTATTCTTGAAGGGGAGTTACTGTTTTAACAATACAGTGGACCCCCGGTGTTCGTTATGCTCCAAACTCGAACAATTATGTAAGTGTATTTTTGTAAGTGCTTTTGTAAGTGTATTTTTGGGGGTCTAAAAGGACTAGTCTAATTTACATTATTCCTCATGGGAATAAATTCGTTTGGTAATGGCACTTGAACAGCATTCTGGAACGAATAAATTACGAAAATTGGGGGTCCACTGTATTTAGTACTTTTTCTGCTTTTCCGCTGCTTTTGCACATCAGTTGTGTAAGGGAAGGGCAACTGGTGCCATATTTTAAGGTACCGTATTTCGCAGCTTATTAGACACATTTTTTCTCCATAAAATGTCTCCAAAACCACTCACTGCGTAAGCCCCCATATAAACTTAAGATTTTTGTCAGTGGGACCAGGAGCTATAAGTTTGGGTTGTGGGGTGGGCTGTAGCTCTCCCAGTTACATCCAATGCCGAGCCACTGAAACTAAAACAAGTCTTACAAGCCTCGAAATACGGTAAGTATTGTGTGTACTTTGTATTTCTTTTACATTTGTATCTGCTTTTTTATGCCTAGCTTTATTGAGCACTTAATATATGATAGTGTAAACTTGTTATTAGGCATTTTAGATGCATTCAATATTGAAAAAAAAATGCTCTTTTCCACCTGCCAGCGATTTTCACCAATAACAGCCGTAGAAAGAGGGCCCTCCTGTATACATGAAAATTTCTTCATATTTGACAAGCAAATGCTTACTGATATAAATTTAAAAGTGCAAACTAGCTGTTTTAAATATCTCACCACATTAATTAAAGTCTCCATGGGGAAGTGGAACAGAATTCTTCCTCCGTAAGCCATGCGTGTCGTAAAAGGCGACTAAAATGCCGGGAGCAAGGGGCTAGTAACCCCTTCTCCTGTATATATTACTAAATGTAAAAGGAGAAACTTTTGTTTTTCCTTTTGGGCCACCCCGCTTCAGTGGGAAATGGCCGATGTGTTGAAAATAGAAATAGATTAATTAAAGTATGTATATCTTAAAGGGAGAAATTAAGCACAGGGAATACTCATTATTAAAAGTTCCAGAGAAAATAATGCTAAAATAACAATCCACTGACAATAATAAATAACATACTTTTCCAGAATCCATTTTGTCTTCTTGTTCTTGCCTAAACCCTCCTGGCAAGTGCTGAAGATATGATGCAGGTACTAGACCTGTGGTCCTCATGTCTGCAGTGCGAACAAGCCACCAGTCTCCATTCATCTCCTGTACTACATTCACATAATCACCTGTAAATCAAACAAGAAAGAATAGTACACAAAATTCTGAACATTTTTTCAGAAATGATCTTTGGAGTATGGCTGTGAGCCAACAAGAAGTGGAAAAAAGACAAGTATAACAACAGGAGACCTTTTATTATTGCATGACTTTTTTTTCTTATCTAGGTGTATCTAACTTTTTTAATATGTACTGGTAGTTAAATAATTTTTAATAGAATGTATGAAAGTATAGTGGTACCAACACTCTTATATGGGTGTGAAGCATGGGTTGTAAATGCTGCAGCAAGGAGGAGGCTGGATGTAGTGGAGATGTCATGTCTAAGTGCAGTGTGTGGTGTAAATATTATGCAGAGAATTCATAGTGTGGAAATTAGGAGGAGGTGTGGAGTTACTAAAAGTATTATTCAGAGGGCTGAAGAGGTGTTGTTGAGGTGATTTGGTCATTTGGAGAGTATGGAGTAAAACAGGATAACTTGGAGGGTATATAAATCTGTAGTGGAGGGAAGGAGGGGTAGGGGTCGTCCTAGTAAAGGATGGAGGGAGGGGGTAAAAGAGGTTTTGTATGCAAGGGGCTTGGACATGCAGCAGGCATATGTGAGCATGTTAGATAGGAGTGAATGGAGACGAATGGTTTTTGGGACCTGACAAGCTGTTGGAGTGTAACAGGGTAATATTTTGTGAAGGGATTCAGGGAAACCAGTTAGCTGGACTTGAATCCTGGAGGTGGGAAGTACAATACTGGCTTGCACTTTAAAGAGGGTTTTGGGATATTGGCTGTTTGGAGTGACAGTTAAACTGTTGTATCTGAGTGCCTCTGCAAAGACAGTGATTATATGTGAATGATGGTGAAAGTATTGAATGATGGTGAAAGTGTTTCTTTCTTTTTTGGGTCACCCTGCCTCGGTGGGAGAGAACCGACGTGTTAAAAAAAATTATAGAAAGAAGGCATTTCAAAGATGTTTTGGTTCTTGGCTCTGGTATGCTGACAATATCCTGGGTCTCTATCCCAGACATTTTGAACATACAAGAACTATAGTTATTCTCTATAAAATTTATTTTTTGTTAATATTTTTGGGTGTCTGGAACGGATTAATTGGATTTACATTATTTCTTATGGGAAATATTACTTCAGTTTTCGTTCAAATCGGTTTTCGGCCAACCTGGAACGGATTAAAGACAAAAACCGGGGTTCCACTGTACTTAAAATTTATAGGTTTATTTAAAGGGCTAACATAGAGGCATGTATGAGGCTATATTTTTCCACAACTCTGGCTTGTAATAAGGGTGTTGGAGAAAGTAATTACAAATTGTAATGTCTAACTCTTTTATGCTAAATAGTCATGTAGTTTAGAAAGTGGAGTGGTTACATAGATTGTTAGTGTATTGATAAGTCATCCTAACTGGCTGTCCAACTATCTTCTGGGGTGTCTATATAACTTGATCATCCTTCTTATCCTATAATATTTATTCTAATCAAGGAAGCTTATACTACTACTGCTATGTAATGAGTTATTTTAACACAAGAACAGCCCATACATTTTAAATGTTAATATTTTTTTTTTTTTTTATTAACACATCGGCCGATTCCCACCAAGGCAGGGTGGCCCGAAAAAGAAAAACTTTCATCATCATTCACTCCATCACTGTCTTGCCAGAAGGGTGCTTTACACTACAGTTATAAAACTGCAACATTAACACCCCTCCTTCAGAGTGCCGGCACTGTACTTCCCATCTCCAGAACTCAAGTCCGGCCTGCCGGTTTCCCTGAATCCCTTCATAAATGTTACTTTGCTCACACTCCAACAGCACGTCAAGTATTAAAAACCATATGCCTCCATTCACTCCTATCAAATACGCTCACACATGCTTGCTGGAAGTCCAAGCCCTCGCACACAAAACTTCCTTTACCCCTCCCTCCAACCTTTCCTAGGCCGACCCCTACCCCGCCTTCCCTCCACTACAGATTTATACACTCTCGAAGTCACTCTGTCTCGTTCCATTCTCTCTACATGTCCAAACCACCTCAACAACCCCTCCTCAGCTCTCTGAACAATCGTTTTGGTAATCCCGCACCTCCTCCTAATTTCCAAACTCCGATTTCTCTGCATTATATTCACACCACACATTGACCTCAGACATGACATCTCCACTGCCTCCAGCCTTCTCCTCGTTGCAACATTCATCACCCATGCTTCACACCCATATAAGAGCGTTGGTATAACTATACTCTCATACATTCCCCTCTTTACTTCCATGGACAAGGTTCTTTGTCTCCACAGACTCCGAAGTGCTCCACTCACCCTTTTCCCCTCATCAATTCTATGATTCACCTCATCCTTCATAGACCCATCCGCCGACATGTCCACTCCCAATATAATATACATATTATAGTCAGTGTACCTAATATCTGCCCTGATACTTGGACTAGTTTATCTATTGATATTGCCATAATGCAACAAGCAATGATTCCTCAACAGTATCTTACTGCCAATAGATTGTTTGACTGTCTTAGAACAATAGAACAAATCCTCATTTAATGTCCTGAGGACACTTAACAGCCCTTTATTTGTCATAGAGACTGAACACTGAATATGTCTATCACTTTCCTCTAAACTGGAGAAACAAAAGAGCTTAATAAAGACAACCTTCTCATCTAAGCCTACTAACTCACTCTCCAATAGTGTTAACAATCAATGCATTGTCTCTACAGAAATACAAATAAGCAGAGTCTAATCATAATAGCTTTTGGTGTATTATTAGTTTTTGGGTCATCAGGATAGTACATACCAAGACATAAAAAACTGGCATCTGTTTTGGAGAATGGAAGGTGGAAAAAGGCATGGAAGTCCAAAACTGGTGACTCAGGGGTACAACTGACAGATGGGAATCCCTGAGTGGTTCATCAGAATCAATGTGTAAAAATGTTCAGTAAGTCAACATTAGTTTCTAAAAGTCAAGTAAAAGCTTTATAGCATTATATTTATCTTATGTAAAGTGGGAAAAAAAGAAACATGAAAAAAAAAGAGGATGCAGTAAGGATGTTTCAAATCCCTTTATAAGTCCTGTAAGATTAATTATATTTTGTACCTTGCTTAACTGACAGCTCATCTGGCTCAGAGCTGGTGAAATCATACAAAACAGTAGCAAGTTGTCCCAAAGGTAAAAGCCTTTCACCCCAGCTGCTTCTGAAAATAAAACAGACAAATTAAAAATTTCTCCATGGGGAAGTGGAACAGAATTCTTCCTCCGTAAGCCATGCATGTCGTACAAGGCATCTAACATACCGAGAGCAAGGGGCTAGTAACCCCTTCTAATGTACACATTACTAAATTTAAAAGGAGAAAATTTAGCTTTTCCTTTTGGGCCACCCTTCCTCAATGGGATACAGCCAGTTTGTTGAAAGAAGAAGAAATTAAAAATAAGCACACCTAGGTTGAGTACACTCAATAGTCAGTCATCTGGGTATAATCCCAGGTGAAGAATAAATTTAATTTACTCAACTTGCTAACACAAACAAATACAGTGGTACCCCGACTTACGATATTTTTTCATTCCAGAATGCTGTTCAAGTGCCATTACCAAACGAATTTATCTCCATAAGAAATGATGTAAAATAGACTAGTCCTTTTAGACCCCCAAAATTACACTTACAAAAAAAAGCATTTAAAAAAATCAACTTACATAAAAGGGTGTGTTTGGGGACCATCGTAAGTCGGGGTACCACTGTATTACTCAAGCATGTAAACACAAAGAAGCATAGACAAGTGTAAATGCATTCAGACAAGTACTACTACTGAAAAACATTGGCAGAGTAACACCAATGGGAAGAGTATGGTGAAAGTATTTGGATTATTTTTTAAAAAGCCAACTATTTCCCACGAAGGAAGGGTGACCCAAAAACAGAAGAAACACTTTTCTATCACTCATTCCATCACTGTCTTGCCAGAGGGGCACTGATACTTCTGTTCAAAACTAAAAATATCACCACCCCTCCTCCAGAGTGCAGGCACTGTACATATACAGTGGATCCCCACCTAACGAGCACCCCAGAAATCGTACAATTAGTATGTAAGTATAATATTGTAAGTGCATGTGGAAGTGTATTTTTGGGGGTCTGAAATAGACTAACCTACGTGACATTATTTCTTAAGGAGGTAAATTCGTTCAGTAATGGCACTTGAGCAGGCTTCTGGAATGAATTTTGCTCGTTAGGCGGGGGTCCACTGTACTGAACTATGATTTATTCTTAACATGTCAGCTATTTTCCACTATGGTAGGACACCCTAAAAGGAAATATATTCACCATCACTCGTTCCCTAGTTACCTTTCTAGAAGTGCACTGGCATCATATTTCATGAACCACCAATCATGCTACAAAGTGTAGGCACTATACTTACCACTTCCAGAACTCAATTTCAACTAACTGGTTTTCTTGAATCTTACCATTTCAACAGTACCTATACGTATCCACTGAAAAACATTTCTTTTACACAAACCTCTCCTCCTTGTCCTTATCTATTATGTAACCCAACTCAACTTTCAAACTCATGTATTGACATATCCACTTCCAAAAATCTAAATAAAAACACTGCGGCCATGCTAACTCCAAACAACCTAATGTCAAATATTTCACTGCATAGACATCTTCATATTCTCATCACACTGCTCTTTTCTATTTACTTTTAACTTCCTTCATTTACACTATTTTTTTTTTTTTATTAACACATCGGCCGATTCCCACCAAGGCAGGGTGGCCCGAAAAAGAAAAACTTTCATTATCATTCACTCCATCACTGTCTTGCCAGAGGGGTGCTTTACACTACAGTTATAAAACTGCAACATTAACACCCCTCCTTCAGAGTGCAGACACTGTACTTCCCATCTCCAAGACTCAAGTCCGGCCTGCCGGTTTCCCTGAATCCTTTCATTTATACACCCTCCTAAATTGCTTAACCTACCTCTGCAATTTTTCTTCTGAACATCCCAAAAACACTATCATTAGCAAAACATGACTATAAAATCTCCCACCACACATATTCATTATCTTTCACTTTAGCTTCTCTTTCACCCACTATAACTAAATAATGATCAGACATGTCAAGTTACTCTAAAACATATGCACATTCAGAAATATGACATTCAGCCTTTTGTGTACCAATACTGATCAACATAGAAAAATGGTAAACTAACCTGAAAGTAATATGCTAACTTAAGTAGACTGGAACTTAAAATATGATCTTACATGACTCTGTTGCCACTCAAGTTTAATGGATCCTCACTTGCCATCTTCAACACAGAATCTAATTTCTTTAAGATCTTATCCCCATGATGATGTCTGAGTCCTTCTTTGTTCAGTGTCTGATCAGTATCCAACAAGTACTGCCTGCTTACAGTAAAGATTGTATGCTTTTTCTCCATGACTGATTGACTGTATGTAAAAGTTTTTATTTCTGATTTTCTCTCCTCCCCAGAATTTAAGAGAGATTTTACTGGAGAAGACATGGCTTTGGGATTAATACGACTTTGGTATTTAATATTTGGGGATAAAAGCTGTTTCAATGGCAGGTGACTAGGGCCTGGACTTCTTGGTAAAGATGTTTGTAAGCTTCTTGAGGTAGCTGGTTGGACAGACATTGGGACAGATGTATTAGAAGACATATTTTCTTGGTTATAACCTAAAATAAGAACAGGTGTTTCATTAGAATAAGAACACAGAGCCATCATGTGATCATGTGGGTGATAGTCAACACAGGAAATAGTTCCCTCTATTGGTAGGTCCATTAGAGCTGAAACCATATCCCCTGTATCTGAATTCCACACATAAAGTCCGCCATCTTCACTACCTGATATTACCCAGGTACCACATGGGCTAATGCAACCTCGCATTTGCTCTCGAACATTTAATAAGCCTCGAAGTCTGTGGGTTATTGTCCAATGTTTATGATTGACAAGTCTTATCTGACTGTCTCTTGTATGAACCATCAAGCGAAACCCACTAGGATGACACGAGATGCTGTTTATGGTGTTCCCAACAATATCATTCATTTTAACTTCACGCTCCAAAGAAAGAATCTTTGGCTTTTTCTTTCCTTTATCTTTTTTCTTAACATCGACATTCCACACCAGAATAACACCTTGTTTATCTCCTGAGAAAAGAATATTGCCTTCCTGATTAAAGCATAAAGAATTAACAAAGCCAAGATGATTTAAAAGTTCTTGAGTAAGAGAATAATTACCACTCTTACTACAAGACCAGACCCTGAGTACATGATCATAGCACCCACTTACAATACTGTTAGATCTGGCAGGTACAAAGCAAGCAGCATACACATAAGAAGGGTGTGTCAAAACCTGGCTTTGTCTATATTCACTCTCTGCATCTACGTGCCAGACTCTTGCAGTTGAGTCAGCTGAGGCTGTTAGCAATAGATGATCATCAACACTCCATGAGATATCATAAATGAGCCCCAGATGACCCATTAGTGTGTGCTCTAAATGCCCTTCCAAGGCATCATACACAAGGATTTGCTTGTGAGCTCCACATGCAAGTTTCAGACCATCATGTGAAAATTTAACCATCAAACATCCCTTATCAGTTTGTGGTAAATAATGTTTTACAGAACTGAGGATCTTGCAAGACTGGTTGGGTTTCCGTGCCCAGTTGATCACTGGCTTGCTCTGTTCGGAATGAATTTGGCTTGACCCACTGGCAGAAGACTGGTCCAATAAGGATGTTAAAACTGTTCCACCACCCTCTTCCTTTTGAGTAGCAAGCATAGACCTGTAAAGAGTTCAGAAAATGATAGTATGGTAACACTGGTTTCATGTAAAACAATTTAAATATGCTTTAAGTATTATTTTTTTTTTCAACGATCCAGCTGTGTCCCACTGGGGCAGGGTGACCTGAAAAGAAAAACAAAGCTTTTCTCTTTAAATTTAGTAATTCATACAGGAGATAAGAGGAAATAAAGAACAAAAACTATTAGGAGAAATAGAAGAAAACCCAGATGGGTGTGTAAATATCTGTGTGTACATGCATGTGTAGTGTGACTTAAGTGTAAGTAATAGTAGCAAGAAATACCTGTTTTCCCACATGTTTATGAGACAGAAAAAAAAGACACCAGCAATCCTACTACCATGTAAAAGAATTAAAGGTTTCCGTTTCACACTCACTTGGCAGGACGGTAGTATCTCCCTGAGTGATTGACGTCTACCAACCTTCAACCTAGCATTATTTATTTATTTATATAAATAAGGTTGGTAGTAGGTTGGTAGACAGCAACCACCAAGGGAGGTACTACCGTCCTGCCAGATGAGTGTAAAACAAAAGCCTGTATTTGTTTTACATGATGGTAGGATTGCTGGTGTCTTTTTTCTGTCTCATAAACATGCAAGATTTCAGGTACGTCTTGCTACTTCTACTTACACTTAGGTCACACTACACATACATATACACATTTATGTATACACACTCATCTGAGTTTTCTTTGATTTTATCTTAATAGTTTTTGTCCTTATTTCTTTTCCTTTCATATCCATGGGGAAGTGGAATAAGAATCTTTCCTCCGTAAGCCATACGTGTTGTAAAAGTCACTAAAATGCCGGGAACAATGGGCTAGTAACCCCTTTCCCTGTATAGATTTACTAAAAAGAAAAAGAAGAAAACCGTCAAAGTGGGATGTCTGAATGTGCGTGGATGTTGTGTGAATGATAAGAAAGAGATGATTGTAGATGTTATGAATGAAAAGAAGCTGGATGTCCTGGCTTTAAGTGAGACAAAGATGAAGGGGATAGGAGAGTTTCAGTGGGGAGAAATAAATGGGATTAGGTCAGGGGTTTCAAATAGAGTTAGAGCTAAAGAAGGAGTGGCAATAATGTTGAATAATTAGTTATGGCAGGTAAAGAGGGAGTATAAATGTTTAAATTCAAGGATTATGTGGAGTAAAATAAAGGTTGGATGTGAAAAGTGGGTTATAGTAAGTGTTTATGCACCTGGAGAAGAGAGAAGTGTAAAGGAGAGAGAGAGATTTTGGGAAATGTTGAGTGAGTGTGTGGGGAGTTTTGAACCAAATGAGAGAGTACTTGTGGTTGGGGATCTTAATGCTAAAGTGGGTAAAAATGTTGTGGAGGGAGTAGTAGGTAAATTTGGGGTGCCAGGGGTAAATGTAAATGGGGACCTGTTAATAGAGCTATGTGTAGAAAGTGGTTTGGTAATAAGTAGTGCATATTTTATGAAAAAGAAGATAAATAAGTATACAAGGTATGATATAGCACATAATGAAACTAGTTTGTTAGATTATGTATTGGTGGATAAAAGGTTGATGGGTAGGCTTCAGGATGTACATGTTTATAGAGGGGCAACGGATATATCGGATCATTATTTAGTTGTAGCTACAGTTAGAGTAAAAGGTAGATGAGACAAAAAGAAAATGGCAACAGCAAGTAAGAGAGAGGTAAAAGTGTATAAACTAAGGGAGGAGGAAGTTAGGGTGAGATATAAGCAACTATTGGCAGAAAGGTGGGCTAGTGCAAGTAGTAGTGAAGGGGTTGAAGAGAGTTGGGATAGTTTTAAAAATGCAGTATTAGAATGTGGGGCAGAAGTTTGTGGCTATAGGAGGGTGGGTGCAGGAGGAAAGAGGAGTGAGTGGTTGAATGAAGAAGTAAAGGGTGTGATAAAAGAGAAAAAGGTAGCTGTTAATAGAAGAGCAGAGTATATGGAGAGTAAAAGAAATTTGAAGAGAGTGGTGAGAGAGTGCAAAAGGATAGCAGATGAAAGAGTGGGAGAGGCTCTGTCAAGAAATTTTGCTGAAAACAAGAATAAATTTTGGAGTGAGATAAACAAGTTAAGAAAGCCTAGGGAACGAATGGATTTGGCAGTTAAAAACAGAGTAGGGGAGTTAGTAAATGGGGAGCTGGAGGTATTGGGTAGATGGCGGGAATATTTTGAGGAACTTTTAAATGTCGATGAAAAAAGGGAGGTGGTAATTTCATGCACTGGCCAGGGAGGTACAACATCGTTTAGGAGTGAAGAAGAGCAGGATGTGAGTATGGGGAAGAAATGTGAGACATTATGTAGAATGAAAGGGGGTAAAGCAGCTGGAACGGACAGGATCATGACAGAAATGTTAAAAGCAGGGGGAGATATAGTGTTGGAGTGGTTGGTATTTTTGTTTAATAAATGTATGAAAGAGGGGAAGGTACCTAGGGATTGGCAGAGAGCATGTATAGTTCCTTTATACAAAGGGAAGGGGGATAAAAGAGATTGAAAGAATTATAGGGGAATAAGTTTATTGAGTATACCAGGTAAAGTGTATGGCAGGGTTATTATTGAAAGAATTAGAGGTAAGACAGAGAGTAGGATTGCAGATGAGCAAGGAAGCTTTAGAGTGGGTAGGGGATGTGTAGATCAAGTGTTTACAGTGAAGCATATATGTTAACAATATTTAGATAAAGGTAGAGAAGTTTTCATTGCATTTATGGATTTAGAAAAGGCATATGATAGAGTGGATAGGGGAGCAATGTGGCAAATGTTGCAAGTGTATGGAATAGGTAGTAAGTTACTGAAGGCTGTAAAGAGTTTTTATGAGGATAGTGAGGCTCAGGTTAGGGTGTGTAGGAGAGAGGGAGATTACCTCCCGGTAAAAGTAGGTTTTAGACAGGGATGTGTAATGTCACCATGGTTGTTTAATATATTTATAGATGGGGTTGTAAAATAAGTAAATGCTAGGGTGTTGGGGACAGGGGTGGAATTAAATTATGGGGAAGTAAATGCAAAATGGGAGTTGACACAGTTACTTTTTGCTGATGATACTGTGATTATGGGAGATTCTAAAGAAAAGTTGCATAGGTTAGTGGACGAGTTTGGGAGGGTGTGTAAAGGTAGAAAGTTGAAAGTGAACATAGATAAGAGTAAGGTGATGAGGGTATCAAACGATTTAAATAAAGAAAAATTGGATATCACATTGGAGAGAGGGATTATGGAAGAAGTAAATGTTTTCAGATATTTGGGAGTTGACGTGTCAGCGGATGGGTTTATGAAGGATGAGGTTAACCATAGAATTGATGAAGGAAAAAAGGTGAGTGGTGCATTGAGGTATCTGTGGAGACAAAAAACGTTATCCATGGAGGCAAAGAAGGGAATGTATGAAAGTATAGTGTTACCAACACTCTTATATGGGTGTGAAGCATGGGTTGCAAATGCTGCAGCGAGGAGGCGGCTGGAGGCAGTAGAGATGTCATGTCTAAGGGGAATGTGTGGTGTAAATATTATGCAGAAAATTCAGAGTGTGGAAATTAGGAGAAGGTGTGGAGTTACATACTAAAAGTTTTTGTCAGAGGGCTGAAGAGGGGTTGTTGAGGTGGTTTGGTCATTTAGAGAGAATGGATCAAAGTAGAATGGCTTGGAGAGCGTATAAATCTGTAGGGGAAGGAAGGCGGGGTAGGGGTCGTCCTTGAAAAGGTTGGAGGGAGGGGGTAAAGGAGGTTTTGTGGACGAGGGGCTTGGACGTCCAGCAAGCATGTGTGAGCGTGTTAGATAGGAGTGAATGGAGGCGAATGGTTTTGGGACCTGACGAGCTGTTGGAGTGTGAGCAGGGTAACATTTTGTGAAGGGATTCAGGGAAACCAGTTAATTGATTTAGTTGGACTTGAGTCCTGGAAATGGGAAGTACAATGCCTGCACTTTAAAGGAGGGGTCTGGGATAGTGACAGCTGGAAGGGACTTATTTTCAGCTGTCGTATCTGAGTGCCTCTGCAAAGACAGTGATTATGTATGAGTGTGGTGAAAGTGTTGAATGATGATGAAAGTATTTTCTTTTCTTTTTCTGGATTTTCTTCCTTTTTGGGTCACCCTGCTTCGGTGGGAGACGGCCGACTTGTTGAAAAAAAGAAAAAAAAGAAGAAATACAGTGGACCCCTAGTAACGTAAAAACTTCATTCCAGAAGCCTGCTCAAGTGTAATTACCGAACGAATTTACTCCCTTAAAGAATAATGTCACGTAGGTTAGTCTATTTCAGACCCCCAAAAATACACTTCCACAAGCACTTACAATATTATACTTACATAATTGTATGATTTCCGGGGTGTTCATTACTCGGGGGTCCACTGTACTGTGCTTTTGGGAGATTCTAAACAAAAGTTGCAAAGGTTAGTGGACGAGTTTTGGAAGGTGTGTAAAGATAGAAAGTTGAAAGTGAACTAGATAAGAGTAAGGTGATGAGGGTATCAAATGATTAAGATAAGAGAAAAACTGGATATCACATTGGAGGGAGGGAGTATGGAAGAAGTGAATGTTTTCAGATATTTGGGAGTTGACTTGTCAGCGGATGGGTTTATGAAGGATGAAAGTAACCATAGAACTGATGAAGGAAGAAAGGTAAGGGGTGCGTTGAGAGATCTGTGGAGACAAAAAGTGTTATCCATGGAGGCAAAGAAGGGAATGTACGAGAGTATAGTGGTACTAACACTCTTATATGAGTGTGAAGCGTGGGTTGTAAATACAGTGGTCCTTCGGTTTTCGTGCATCTCCAAACTCGAACATTTATGTAAGTGTATTTTCGTAAGTGCTGTTGCAAGTGTATTTTTGGGAATCTGAAATAGACTAAACTACGTGACATTATTTCTTAAGGAAGTAAATTCGTTCGGTAATAGCTCTTGAGCAGCATTCTGGAACAAATTTTCGGCGAAAACCAAGGGACCACTATACTGCCATGAGGAGGAGGCTGGAGGGAGTGAAGATGTCGTATCTAATGGCAATGTGTGGTGTAAATATTATGCAGAGAATTCGTAGTGTGGAAATTAGGAAGAGGGGTGGAGTTACTAAAAGTATTAGTCAGAGGGCTGAAGAGGGGTTGTTGAGGTGGTTTGGTCATTTAGAGAGAATGAAACAAAGGAGAATGACTTGGAGAGTGTATAAATCTGTAGGGAAAGGAAGGCGAGGTAGGGGTCATCCTTGAAAAGGTTGGAGGGAGTGAGTTAAGGAGGTTTTGTGGGCGAGGGGCTTGGACTTCCAGAAAGCATGCGTGAGCATGTTAGATAGAGTGAATGGAGATGAATGATTTGTGGGACCTGACGAGCTGTTGGCGTGTGAGCAGGGTAATATTTTGTGAAGGGATTCAGGGAAACCGGTTAGCCGGACTTGAGTCCTACAAATAGGAAGTACAATGCCTGCACTTTAACCCTTTGGGGGTCCAAGAACCCTCTCTGAAACTCGTTCTCAGGGTCTAAGAATTTAAAAAAAAAAAAAAAAATTCTTATGAAATAAGAGAATCTTTTTCCAATCATAGCACCACAAAAATTATGAAATTTGATCGAAAACTAACGAAATTATGCTTTCGCGAAGTTAGCGGTATCGATGACATTTACGCATCGGCGATTTCGCCCACTTTGAGCCCTATTTTCGGCAAATTCCAATGTTTCAGTCTACTAAAATTATAGCTATTTCGCTAGAACTCCATTTCTTCTATTGATTGAGTACAAGAAACCGCCTATTTACCAATTTCAACTACCCAAAATAGTGGTCAGAAAATAGCAATTTGGCCAATTTCACACAAATTTCAAATGATGCCAATTTCAAAATAGGGTTCATAATAAACAAGGCAGACATTCCTGGCACTAAAATAACATCTTCTCTGTTCATTAGTCACGTCTCCAGGCCCCTCTTACATTACTTTTGCTTTCCATTTTGAATTTTTATTCTCACATAAAATAGAAGATTTACTGTTATGCAAGAATATTAGACTCTCCAGTTGATGTGTATTGGACGCATGGTGTGATTTGTTTACTCTTGAACATCGGCTAAAATCAAACATTTTCGCTACTTTGCGCTCAGTTTCAAGGTACTACTTGTCATCGTGAAACCAGTCAAAATTATCTCTATTTCTGTAATATATCATCTATTCTATAAAATGAGACAAAGAAAACGAGAATACAAGCATAAATACCATATGAAAATAGACTGCAAAGTCGCTGTTTTAAACCAAAAACACGGTCAGAGTTTTTTTTTCCTCATTATGCACTGTGTGGTGCAGGAATTTTTTATACTGCGCACACTGACCGCACAGACCCATTCTATCACATCTAGGCCTAACAGTCTGTTTCTGCTTGATTTGAGGGCGCTAGAATTTAGGCGTACTAGTACATCCATAACCCCAGGGCGTAAGCCGTACTAGTACGACCAAAACCCCGAAAGGGTTAAAGGAGGGGTTTGGGATATTGGCAGTTTGGAGTGACATCTAAACTGTCGTATCTGAGTGCCTCTGCAAAGACAGTGATTATGTATGAGTGATGGTGAAAGTGTTGAATGATGATGAAAGTTTTTCTTTCTTTTTTTCTTTTTGGGTCACCCTGCCTCAGTGAGAAATGGCAGAAGTGTTAAAAAAAAAAATACACACACACATATCTTAATATGTCTGAAGACTCCACGAGGAAGTGGAGAAGAATCCTCCCTCCATAAGCCATGCATGTCGTAAAAGATGACTAAAATACCAGAAGCAAAGGTCTAGTAACCCCTTCTTCTGTATAAATTACTAAATGTAAAAAGAAGGAAAACTTTTCTTTTTTCTTTTTCAGGTCACCCTGCCCTGATGGAAGAGCGAGTTTCAAGAGCTTTCCTATTTTCACAGCCCGGCCATGGGCCAGGCTTGTCTGATGCTTGCCTGATCAACCAGGCTGTTACTACCAGTAGCCAACTAGCCCACATATTGAACACAGCCTGGTTGAGAGGAACTTATTTACCCTCACATATACAAATATGAAGAAAGGCAAGATAGTAAAGAGGTTGTCAAAATGGTCATACAGTGGAACCCCGAGTTTCGGACGTAACAAACTAGGCCTAAACTCAAAGCGGCCGAAAGTCGAAGCAATATTTCCCATAAGAAATAATGTAAATACAATTAATCCATTCCACCCAAAAATATTCACAAAAAAATCATTTTTTTAAAGAATAAATACTATAGTTTTACATACAGAAAACAATGAGAAATAAATATAAAGCACTAATTTTAATGGATAAATGAACATTTAAATCAGATTTACCTTAATTGAAGACTCTTGTTGGCGTATGAGAGAGGCAGGAGAGTTTGTTTGGAGGCAGGACAAAATAGTCCTTCAATATGACACTAATATCTACTCTACGGCTTATTTATCTAGCAATATTAATAACATAGAAACATGATATATACTCTAGAATGAATAAAATATGTCATATGTCTCTCTCCCTAATCGACGACTGTTGCTGTGTTGCTTGTTGTTGGGTGTATAAGGGCCACTGAAAGATGAGCCTTACATAGGAGTGGTGATGGCCACCAGAGACTGCAGTGTTGTCAGTCTTCCTATATAACTCCAACAACATTGGAGGAGTCAGTTTCATGCTGTCCTTTTCCTATCGATTAATCGCTTAACTTACTTGCTACAATGTTAATGCTACACTTTATCGATGGCTGGTGCTATAGCCTTTATCGACTCGTGCTGCTTTAGTATCGTACATATCGCAGAATCACTGAATCACTGAAGAAGGCACATTCTCCCCTCTCTCTTCCTCCTCCACTTTGGTACAGTGAGCCCCCAGTTTTCGTGATTAATCCATTCCAGAGGGCATCATGAACACTGAATATCACGAACTCCGAATCTATTTTCCCCATAAGAAATAATGGAAATAAAATTAATCCGTTCCAGACAACCAAAAGTATTAAAATAAAATATTTTTGTACATTATACATTAAATTACACAGAAAACAATGAGAAATAATTAAATATAGTACAATAACATGTCACTTACCTTTACTGAAGAGTTGTTGATGTGTGGAAGATGGGGGGAGGGGAGAGGATGGAGTAGTATGCTAGTGTTTGGAAGAGAAATCCCCTTCCATTAACACTGCAGGTACCAAGTTCTTTTCTAGGGTTACTGGCCTTTTTCTTTTAATGCCACTAGGACCAGGTTGAGAGTCACTGGACCCCACTCTAACCAAAAATCTGTCTAGGAAGCTCTGTGTCTGGCGTTTCTTTAACCCTTTGGGGGTCCAAGGGGTCTCTCTGAAACTCGTTCTCAGGGTCCAAGAATTTAAAAAAAAAAATTAGTTTTTCTTATGAAATGATAGAGAATCTTTTTCCGATCATAACGCCACAAAAATTATGAAATTTGATCGAAAACTAACGAAATTATGCTTTCGCGAAGTTAGCGGTATACATGACATTTATGCATCGGCGATTTCGCCCACTTTGAGCCCTATTTTCGGCAAATTCCAATGTTTCAGTCTACTAAAATTATAACTATTTCGCTAGAACTCCATTTTTTCTATCGATTGAGTACAAGAAACCGCCTATTTACCAATTTCAACTACCCAAAATAGTGTTCAGAAAATGGCAATTTGGCCAATTTCACACAAATTTCAAACGATGCCAATTTCAAAATAGGGTCCATAATAAACAAGACAGACATTCCTGGCACTAAAATAACATCTTCTCTGTTCATTAGTCACGTCTCCAGGCCCCTCTTACATTACTTTTGCTTTCCATTTTGAATTTTTATTCTCACAAAAATAGAAGATTTACTGTTATGTATACAACTGCATCATTGTAAAAAAGGTATAAATAATATCAGCGCACTTGTGCAAGAATATTAGACTCTCCAGTTGATGTGTATTGGACGCACGGTGTGATTTGTTTACTCTTGGACATCGGCCAAAATCGAACATTTTCGCTACTTTGCGCTCAGTTTCAAGGTACTTGTCATCGTGAAACCAGTCAAAATTATCTCTATTTCTGTAATATATCATCTATTCTATAAAATGAGACTAAGAAAACGAGAATACAAGCATAAATACCATATGAAAATAGACTGCAAAGTCGCTGTTTTAAACCAAAATCACGGTCAGAGTTTTTTTTTCCTCATTATGCACTGTGTGGTGCAGGAATTTTTTATACTGCGCACACTGACCGCACAGACCCATTCTATCACATCTAGGCCTAACAGCCTGTTTCTGCTTGATTTGAGGGCGCTAGAATTTAGGCGTACTAGTACGTCAATAACCCCAGTGTGTAAGACATACTTGTACGACCATAACCCCGAAAGGGTTAAAACATCCCTGAAATGGGACACCAGATTGTCATTGTACAGGTTGCCAGCACAGCCTGCAACAACTTTGTTAGGGTGATATTCATCCATAAAGCCTTACACATCAGTCCATTTGGCAGAGATCTCCCTAATCCTTGAAGAAGGCACCTTCTTCCATCTCTGCTCCTCCTCCTCCTCCTCTGAATCATTTTTCTGAACTGTGGTCTGTTGTTGCTGTTGCTGTTGAAGCTCTTGCAGATCTTCAGTGGTTATCTCTTCATTGTCCTCCTCCACCAACTGTTCCACATCCTCGGTACAAACATCCAACCCCATGGACTTGCCCAGTTCCACATTTCTTCCACAACAGGCTCAGGATCAGGGTTCTGAGGCTCAGCCCCAAAACCTTCAAAATCCCTCTCTGGGACACAGTCTGACCACAATTTTCTCCAGGCAGAGTTCAAAGTCCTGGTAGTCACTTGCTCCCATACCTTACCTATAAGGTTTACACAATGCAGGATATGGAAATGATCTTTCCAAAAGTCTTTTAGGGTCATATTCATGTCTGTGGTCACTTCAAAGCACTTTTGAAACATTGCTTTGGTGTAGAGTTTTTTAAAGTTGGAAATGACCTGCTGGTCAATGGGCTGGAGGAGAGGAGTGGTATTAGGGGGCAAGAACTTCACTTTGATGAACTTAAAATCCTTCACCATTTGCTCTTCCATGTCTCGAGGATGACAAGGAGCATTGTCCATTATCAGGAGGTACTTAAGTGGCAAATTATTTTCCTCGAGATATTTCTTCACACTGGGGTCAAACACTTCATGAAACCAGTCAAAGAAAATTTCCCTAGTGACCCATGCCTTATTGTTAGACTTCCACATCACACACAAATTAGCCTTGGCGACACTGCATCTCTTAAACACTCGGGGATTTTCAGAGTGATACACAACTAAAGGCTTCACTTTAAAATCCCTGCTAGCATTAGCACACAACATCAGAGTTAGCCTGTCTTCCATAGGCTTGTGTCCTGGCAGTGCCTTTTCCTCCTGTGTAATGAAGATCCTGTTTGGCATTTTCTTCCAAAACAGGCCTGTTTCGTCACAATTGAACACTTGCTGGGGTTGGAATTCTTCAGCATCTATGTACCCCTTGAAATCATTCATGTAATTTTCAGCCACACTTTTGTCAGAACTGGCTGCCTCACCATGCCTCACAACTCTATGTATGCCACTACGCTTCTTAACCCTTTCAGGGTCCGTGCCGTAGTTCTACGGCTTTGAGTTCTGGGTCCAAACCGTAGTTCTACGTCATGAGTTCAGCTCACTCAGATAAGCTGTGAGTGGTAAATTTGGGCCTAGATATGAGAGAATACATCTATGTGGTAAGTGTGCACCACATAAAACAAATCCTGCAGCACACAGTGCATAATGAGAGAAAAAAACTGAAACCGTAATTTTCGATTAAAACAGCGACTTTGCAGTTTTTTCGTGCACTTTTTATAGTTGTATTTGCGATTTCTTGATCTCATTTGATAGAATGGAAGATATATTACAGATATAGAGATGATTTTGATTGGTTTTAGTATTGGAAATGGCTTGAAACTGAGCTCAAAGTAGCGGAAATGTTAAATTTTTGCCAATGTTCAAGAGTAAACAAATGACCTCACACGTCTAATATGCGCCAGCTGGTGGGTCTAATATACGTTCACAAATGTGGTGATATTATTTGTACAATTATTACAATATTGCATAACACTAAATCTTCCATTTTTTGGTTTGAATAAAAATTCATTATGTGAATAAAAAATAAAAATGGAATTCATTTGTAAAGACTGAAAACGTAACTAATGAACAGAGGAAATGTTAGTTTAGTGCCAGGAATGCCTGCATTGTTTATTCTGCACCCTATTTTGAAATTTGAATATTTTGAACTTTGAGTTAAATTGGCTAAATTACCAATTTCCAATCACTTTATTTTGTAGTTGAAACAGTTGACTGGGCGATTTCTTGTGCTCAATCGATAGAATAGAAGTAATACTAGTGAAATAGCAAAGAATTTGGTCGACTGGAATAATGTAATTGGCCTAAAATGGGAGTCAAAGTTGGCAAAATCACCGATGCGTAAATATCGCTGATGCATCAAAATTCGCGAGAGCATAATTCCGTCAATTTTCAATCAAATTTCGTACTTTTTGTTTTATTACCTTCAGAAAAAGATTCTCTACCATTTCATAAGAAAAATAAGTTTTTTTTTTTAATTCTTGGACACTGGTGCACACCTTCCAAAAATTGCCTTGGACCCTGAAAGGGTTAAATCTGTCAAACCAGCCTTTGCTGGCTTTAAATTCATTCACTTCAGCACTCGTTGCAGGCATTTTCTTAATGAGATCATCATGCAACTGCCTTGCTTTTTCAGATATTATCGCCTGCATAACACTATCTCCTGATAATTGTTTCTCGTTGATCCACACCAACAATAACCTCTCCACTTCTTCCAGCACTTGAGATCTCTGTTTTGTGACCATACTTGCACCTTTCGCAACAACAGCGTCCTTGAGTTCCTTTCCCTTGGCCACAATGGAAGTGATGGTTGAATGGGCTTTACCATACTGCCTGGCCAGCTCAACCACACGAACTCCACTTTCATATTTTTCAATGATCTCCTTCTTCAATTCTACCGTATTTCTGACATTCTTGACCACAGGCCTGGCACTAAGAGCTTTCTTGGGGCCCATGGTGGCTTATTTAGCAGTTGCAAGCACTAAAAACACTGGAATAATGACAATATATATGGTATGAATGCGTGGGTGGTGGTCGCTCGCTGGTAAACAATAGCACACTGACACTGAATGGAGTGCCCGGGCCCGCTCAGGCCACGCGTACGCGTCCGGGACAAATCACGAACTCCGAGCGGATTCGCGAACACCGAATCAAAATTTTCACGAAAAAACATCACGAACACCGATTTTCACGAACTCCGATGCTCACGAACTCCGGGGGTTGACTGTACTTTGCTACAATTTCTTTCTTCAATTCTATCATGTTTGTCACTTTCTTTACCAAAGGGCTGCCACTATGAAGTTTCTTTGGGCCCATGGTGGCTTATTTCACAGTCACAATCAATAAACAAGCACTAAACACAAATGAATTTATTGTGAAATGTTTGGAAGAGCACACAGGGTAATGTTCACTCAAGGATAAACAAAGTTAGACTGGCTCACGACGCCTGCACGGGGAGACGCGCAAGCATGGGGAGGTGGACAGGTCTGGTACGCCGGCCGAAACTTGGGGCAACAGCCAAAAGTCGGGACAAAATTAGGCAGAAAAAAGCGACCAAAACTCGAAGCGGCCGATACTCGGGGTGGCTGAAACTCGGGGTTCCACTGTATTTTGCATCAAATACTGTAACTTCCTAAAACTGGTTAAAAAAACTGAAACATTGCTTGCCAACATCCTAACTCATTTACAAGCAGTGGAGTATTTTTGTTGTAAATTATAGCATATCCTCACTTAGCAACGTACTCATTTACCAACGACTCAACTTACATCGGGCTCTCTGACCAGTATGCATACCTAAATAATGTATATTAGAGCTAATTTCTGCTATTCTGTTTATTACAATATACACAGTACACTGCTGGCTAAACATTTAAAAATATACTAAAAATATTATAAATGGTGCATATAGTATAGTAGTAAAACCTTGATTTAATGGCAAGTAATGACTAGTCATAAATTTGTTTTGCTTTTACTATAAAAATAATGGACAATTTGTAACTAAGAAACTTTCGAATCATCTGACCTAGTGGATTTTGTCACTTATTTCCAAATTTTATTAAACAGAGGTCCATTAAACTGAGGGTTTATTATAAAATCCTGAGTTTCTAATGAAAATATATACATTTCTATATCCACATTTTCTACGATGGAAAATCAATAATGTTTAGTATGAAGATCATTTATTAATCACAACACTCACCTAAGAGCTGGACGAGGATTCTGGGGAATGGAAATTTCCTGCAAAGTGACATATAGTGATGATGGATATTTGTTCCTACAACCACTCCTCCACCAGCTATGAAGGTCTTGATAATTCACCTTGACAGACTTCCTGGGTCTCCATAACTGCAACCGTAGTTGATGACCAATATTAAGATGATTATTAGCTCCTCTTATCTTAAGGAACGCCCAAGCAAATGTCATCCATCCACAGTTGTTTGATGAAATGCCAAAGTTATTTGTTGATGAGATTGGGAAGTCCATTAGCTGAAAGAGTATGATAACTGGGGAGTCAGATGATGTGAAGTAGTTACTTGGTTCATTGATTATCAACTGCTCTTCCCACTTGCAATAGAGACTCCTGAAATGTAAATAAAAAAAAAAAAAAAATTATCATATTACCTGGTTTAATTTCAAACAGTAAACTCTTACTTATTCATCTCTTGGCAGATGGGTAATCAAAGCACAACTAAAAATCTAGACCAGTTATGGTGGCTTATTTATCTAGGCACCATCCTTCTGATATTAAGATTACACTGCTAATCAGCCTTTACATTCACAAAGATAAAAGTTAATAAGTATTAATTATTATTTAACATAATAATTACTAATTGTAAGAAATTCTTTATTTGCCTATTAAAATAAAAACAAGTGTATTGTTTACCCATAGGCAAAATCCTGGAAAGCTTTTAACTATTAAGCAAAATTCAACAAACAAGTGATGTGATATCAACATACAGTGGACCCCCGAGTTTTGACCATCTCAAAACTCGAACAATTATGTAAGTGTAATATTGTAAGTGCTTTTGTAAGTGTATTTTTGGGGGTCTGAAACAGACTAACCTACTTTACATTATTCCTTATGGAAACAAATTTGTTCAGTAATGGCACTTGAACAGCCTTCTGGAATGAATTATGGCCGAAACTCGGGGGTCCACTGTACTATAGTGATGCCAGTGGCAACACTTGGCAGCTTGCTGGATTCAAGGTGGTGCAGTAGCAAATTTTAAGCGATGCTGACCCTTAGATACTATTAATTATGCATGGGGTCACATGTCTCCTCCCCAAACTCATAAAAGCCCATTTTATAGTGATTTGAGAATAATAACTACATGGGGAAGTGGAACAGAATTCTTCCTCCGTAAGCCATGCGTGTCGTAAGAGGTGACTAAAATGCCGGGAGCAAGGGGCTAGTAACCCCTTCTCCTGTATATATTACTAAATGTAAAGGGAGAAACTTTCGTTTTTCCTTTTGGGCCACCCCGCTTCAGTGGGAAACGGCCGACGTGTTGAATGAAAGAAAGAAACTACTGATAAATACAGTGGACCCTCGGAAATCGAACATTCTTCAGTCCAGAATGCTGTTCAAGTGCTGTGTTAGATTAGTCCTTTTAGACCACCAAAAATACACTTATAAAAGCACTTACAATAATAAACTTACATAATAGGGCGAGTTGGGAGTGTTCGATTTCCGGGGGTCCACTGTACTCCTTCCCAAACTGTATGAGAAAAGGGAAGAAGCTGTTTAAATCACCCGATATATAACTGCTGTATATAAACTTAATTTTTTACCTCACAATAGGTGTTATTAGTGCTGAGCTGTGAATAATATTCAGCACAACTTTTCAATAAATAAATGAGCTTATTAATCACAAAACTCAATGCTTAATTTACCTTTCCTTTTTCATATCATATGACTGTGTCATGATGGGCAGGATGTAGTCAACTTCACTCCCTTCATAATAGGATGTTACTTTACGATCTTTACTTGATTTCTGGAGCCAATGGCCTGTGTCTGAGTTGCAAATGTGTACCTGAAATATGCAGTAGTTCTGTTAAAGGTTGAAACATTTGGACTATCAAACTAATGATATACATGTAGTATATGTACAGTTGAACCCCTGATATAGAAAGGTAATAAGTAAAAGAGAGAGAGAAGCAGTAGATTGACTAAAAAACTCTTGTGGCATAATGGCAACCAAAATAGAATTGTTCAGATGTGAAACTTTACTAACAGTTTGGCTTAGAGTACAGCGATAGTTAGAAAGCATTCACTGAGATACTTATAAGAGCATTACAACCAAACTATAAGAAATACTTTCTCCCACAACAGTCTGACTGTCGCTGCACAACTTAGTCTCTACTATAATTTTTTTAAATTTGCATTGTTGTTTGGTGACTGCTCTCCTCTCATTACATTTTTTTTTCAACAAGTCGACCATCTCCCACCGAGGCAGGGTGACCCAAAAAGAAAGAAAATCCCCAAAAAGAAAATACTTTCATCATCATTCAACACTTTCACCACACTCATACATAATCACTGTCTTTGCAGAGGCGCTCAGATACGACAGCTGAGAATAAGTCCCTCCCAGCTGTCACTATCCCAGACCCCTCCTTTAAAGTGCAGGCATTGTACAGTGGTCCCTCGATTTTCGCCGAAAATTCGTTCCAGAATGCTGCTCAAGTGCCATTACCGAACGAATTTACTTCTTTAAGAAATAATGTCACGTAGGTTATTCTATTTCAGCCCCCCAAAAATACACTTGCAACAGCACTTACGAAAATACACTTACATAAATGTTCGAGTTTGGAGATGCACGAAAACCGAGGGACCACTGTACTTCCCATTTCCAGGACTCAAGTCCAACTAAATCAATTAACTGGTTTCCCTGAATCCCTTCACAAAATGTTACCCTGCTCACACTCCAACAGCTCGTCAGGTCCCAAAAACCATTCACCTCCATTCACTCCTATCTAACACACTCACACATACTTGCTGGAAGTCCAAGCCCCTTGCCCACAAAACCTCCTTTACCCCCTCCCTCCAACCTTTTAGAGGACGACCCCTACCCCGCCTTCCTTCCCCTACAGATTTATACGCTCTCCAAGTCATTCTACTTTGATCCATTCTCTCTAAATGACCAAACCACCTCAACAACCCCTCATCAGCCCTTTGACAAATACTTTTTGTAACTCCACACCTTCTCCTAATTTCCACACTCCGAATTTTCTGCATAATATTTACACCACACATTGCCCTTAGACAGGACATCTCCACTGCCTCCAGCTGCCTCCTCGCTGCAGCATTTGCAACCCATGCTTCACCCACATAAAAGTGTTGGTACCACTATACTTTCGTACATTCCCTTCTTTGCCTCCATGGATAACGTTTTTTGTCTCCACAGATACCTCAACGCACCACTCACCTTACATATTCATTACATATACATATATAAATGCTGTCCTTATCCTGTCCTGCTCCATCCACTATCTTTCTGCTTTTGGATCTGGAATTCACTACCTGAACAGGTAAAGGATCCCATGACTATACTTATAAATTTAGGACTTTGCTTAAAAATCATCTCATCTCTCAATACTAACCAAACAACTTCTAATCAGTTATTATATTGTATTATATGACCACTAGTCTATTAAACATCTGCCAATCCATGAAATATTACTGCTTGAACCATTGTAATATTGTCTCTATTACATATGTGCAACTTCAAGATTATTATTCTTATAAACCTCCACCTTGACTACCTCGCATTAGTATTAAGATTAAATAAAGATTTTAATAAAAGTTAACCACTTTTATCTTGTCTAGATTTAAGTAGTTATTGTACTAGGATTAGTCTGCCCGAAATGCCCCAGTACGATAGTGGCTTTCTTTGTACTTAGCAAACCAAAATTGTAATTACACATTGTAACCTTTACAAAGAAATAAAATCTTTATTCTTTTATTCATAAATGAGATTTTCATAATACTGTACTGTATTGACAATTTTTCTTTTCATTGGCAACAAATACTATATAGCAACTTGAGCATAAGGAATGTCTTAGCAACATTTAAAGTAATACAGTAGCCTCTTATTTGTATCAAAGGTATAGAGATGGTTGTGTATTTAAAATCTCTGAATGGAATTCTACGAGTTCATACACTTTCCCCAAACATGTTTGTGTGTTTCCCTCCCAGTGAGTTTCTAGAAAAATAAAGTGTTGATGAAACAGAGTACGTTTTTTTTTTTTTTTTTCAACAAGTCGGCCGTCTCCCACCAAGGCAGGGTGACCCAAAAAGAAAGAAAATCCCCAAAAAGAAAATACTTTCATCATCATTCAACACTTTCACCACACTCATACATAATCACTGTCTTTGCAGAGGCGCTCAGATACGACAGCTGAGAATTGTCCCTCCCAGCTGTTACTATCCCAGACCCCTCCTTTAAAGTGCAGGCATTGTACTTCCCATTTCCAGGACTCAAGTCCAACTAAATCAATTAACTGGTTTCCCTGAATCCCTTCAAAAAATTACACTGATATTTATTCAAATGAATACACAGCTAGTATTGCTCATAAAGAGCATAAAGATTAGATCTAACCTGGACCACAGGATGTGGAAGCAACATAGGAGAGCCTTCAAAACGGTCTGCACAATGGATTGTGATACCCAACACTTTATCTGTAAAGGAAGTGCATGTTTTAAATTTACAATTACAGTATCTCTGAGCAACTGTTATTTAATATTAGTTTCACTTTGTTTTTCCTATAATAGCCAAGTAGTTCATTAAAAAGATTATAAAAAAATACAGAACTTATTAACATAATTCATTAAACTTATGGGGAATTCCTAAGCAACCAACTCTACATAAGCAGCACTGACTCCAATCACATAGGTCGACATGAGAGAGCGAAAAGATTAATTTCTTCACATACAATAACACTTGCTACAAACAATTCTTAAGCATGGCCATGGGCTCACTGTTAAGGGCTGTACTTGCAAATGTTTACATTAACTGCTGGAAACTGATCGACTTGTTAACTCCTATGTGTCCTGCGTGAGGTATGGTGATGACTACAGTATTGTTAATCACCCCTACAGCTCAACCTTCACCAGCTATGGGACAATCTCAGCAGAGTTGAACCATCAATTCAGTTGATTCTAGAAACTGAAATGAATAATAGAATACCCTTTTTAGATCTCTTTATACACAGATACTATGATGCCTCTACATTTCAAGTACATATACTGTAATTCTACTCTTAAAAATGATCTCAGCCATTTTTGTTCATGTTTCCTTGAAGAAGAGTGTAACCATCAGAAACATTTTTGAGAAACCTGTCATACCCAGCATTCTTTATCTTGAACTATAAAAAAACATGCTATAAAAGTCCTAAAAACACCCAAAACCAAGAACGACAGCAGACTAATACATAATTTTCCCTTCCATGCAACATCACCCCAAAACCACAAATATTCTGAACTAAGGCAACAACAAAAAACCGTCATAACCTCTTCTACTGTCGGTGACCTCACTACAGTGGACCCCCGCCTAATGAGCACCCCGGAAATCGTACAATTATGTAAGTATAATATTGTAAGTGCTTGTGGAAGTGTATTTTTGGGGGTCTGAAAAAGACTAACATACATGACATTATTTCTTAAGGAAGTAAATTCGTTCGGTAATGGCACTTGATCAGGCTTCTGGAATTAATTTTGCTCGTTAGGCGGGGGTCCACTGTATATACAAAAACAATAACCATACCACAGATTAAAAAGCCAGTGTCCTCAAAATTCCACATGGTGGATGTAGCCAGATTTACATGGAAGAAACTGCCGGATGCTCAGGTAAACGAGTCAACGAGCATAAGTGCACAGCCCAAACTGATAACAGGAATTATGCATGTGTAAAACATGGAAATTCACACAAACATCAGATGAGATTTTTGGATTCAAAACTTGCAAAAAAAGGAGAGAACCAAGGCAGCTTCCAATTGGCAAAACTGTTAGCTATACAGATACTGAGCTAGATATACCATAGAGAACTGCCAACTACTACCACTACTGCTATACTACCAGCAGTACTCAACATACCAATGTGTCTCAAGATTTACCCAGCAAGGGCCAGTAAGCCTATTGCAGTGATCCTCTATTTTTCTGTGTTTACATTTGACTATATTCCTTTCTCTTGCCTATAAATTGTAGTCCCACCAGGTATGATCTATCAGCCTGCTGCACAGGCAAAAAAAAAAAAAACTGTCTTAAATGAAGTTTTCAATTGTTGCTTGTGTTTTTATCACCTACAGGGAGATCATGGGAAGGTTTAATGTCCTACACAAAATTATTATATTCATGGGGAATCAATAAAGGTTATACAATAATAATAATAATAATAATAATAATAATAATAATAATAATAATAATAATAATAATAATAATAATAATAATACTTTATTTAGACATGGTACAATGATACATAGTTGGGTAGACATGATAAGTAGGTATTAATGAGATGTACATGCCAAAAGCCCCTAATATGCTGTGCATTGCGGGCATTCTTAGGACTATTTATTTGTAGACTACATGGTAAAAAATTATGGTTGATAATTTATAAAATAAGTATAATTGTGTATTTAAGTTATAAAGTTTGAATATAAGTTGAATATAAGTTGAATAATTTATACAATAGGTTATAAAATACTGTAGTTTGTAGAAAATGCAGTTCATCTTTTATAGTAACAAAGAGCACACTGGTGACTGAAAAAAGGATAGTTGAATACTGACTAATTTAAAATTAAAGAACAGTGTTTTACATTATTAAAATAATACAGATGAATTAAGTAGCAGATAGACAGCTTTACCTGAATCTTTAGCAACTCTCTTGGATTTCTTAGAAAGAGTCTCTTTTGGCACTGAAACTGCCTTCAGGTACTCAGCGGTTGAAGAGCTTGGACCACGTAAATTTTCTTCTGGATCCTCTGATTCTCCATCATTCTTGACAGCCTTAAAAAATATTCTAGTAAGTTAAGCGAATATTATAAGCAAATATACAATCATTACCCATTTCAAGATTCTGTAGCAGATATTAAGGTCTATGAAGAGAATGAGAGATTATTCTTCCCTGATTAAACTGAAAAAAATTTTTTTTACAAATTTAAACTTTTATAACTTAATCATTATTTTAGTTTTATAAATATATTCAGCAGCTAGTAAAAGCAATAATAAGATTGCAATAGCTGCAATATCAACAATAGCACAAGCTCTATTAGCAGTTGCTACACCAGCTGCAAGGACAAAACTGAAGTAGCAACAGCAGCAAAACTCTTCTGATGCTCATTCATTACATACTACCAAATGCTCATTCAGATTCTACCCAGCTCTTGTCAGCATGCTATTTTGTACAAAAAAAAGTTCAATAAAAAAATGCTGGTCATCCAAAAATCAGTGATAACAGCAGGGCTCTGGCTCTTTAACACACACTACAAAACTCTTAACCACTAATCCATAAACATTATACTTTAAGCAAAGCCTCTAATCAAGCTGGGTATGTCCAAACCTCCTCTTCCTTGACTGTTAAATCTTGTATCTGTTCTGTTTGATTATCTTTATGTTTTCTTAAATATTCTTGGATATGTGTTGCCTGATCATCCTCTTGCCCCTCAAGATCTTCCTTTTCAAAGCTCTTGCTCTTCTTTGAACTTTTGAATTTTTGACTACTTTCAATACTAAGGCATCTTGAACACCAGTTTCCTTTGCAGACTTGCTCCTTTTCTTTTTCTGCTTCCTATATTTATCAGAAGATATTAAATACTAACATAAGTAATCATAAACAAGCTTAAAGTGCAATATTTACAATATAATAACTTTTTATCAAGTACACTGGCTGGAAGAAATGTCATACAGTGGACCCCCGCCTAACGAGCAAAAGTCATTCCAGAAGCCTGCTCAAGTGCCATTACCGAACGAATTTACTTCCTTAAGAAATAATGTCACGTAGGTTAGTCTATTTCAGACCCCCAAACATACACTTCCACAAGCACTTACAATATTATACTTACATAATTGTACGATTTCCGGGGTGCTCGTTAGGCAGGGGTCCACTGTACTTGCATTCATCTTCTAACATTTATTCTTAGATCAGTCTTAGATGACATTGTGAAACACAAAAAATATCATTTACAAATGCAGAAAACAGGCTGATGGGAAAAACAGGGAGATGTGAACTACATTCAAGGCCATAAAAGTATATAAAAGAATATATAGAGAAATCTAACCTCTCCAACTTAAGTCCCTCCCTCTCTCTACATGCTCTACAGCAGGGATGCATTACATTTTCAGTCACCAAATTTTGACTGAAAAATAAGCAATGCAGTGTACAGTTTATGAACTCAGTAAAGACAAAGGGAGGTTTTTAGAATCATGAGTCAGAGATAATACAGTGGTACCTCTACTTACGAGCAGCTCCCAACTCGAACAATTATGTAAGTGTATTTTTGTAGGTGCTTTTGTAAGTGTATTTTTGGGGGTCTGAAATGGATTAACCTAATTTTCATTATTTCTTATGGGAACAAATTCCTTCGGTATCGGCACTTGAATAGCCGTCTGGAATGAATTAAGCTCGTAAGTAGAGGTACCACTGTACAAGTATACTGTACTACGTATAACAATACAGTGGTACCTTGACTTACGAGTGCCCCAACTTACGAGTTTTCCAAGTTACGAGCCGTCGCTCAATTTTTTGCTTTGGATTGCGAGCCAAAATCTAAATTACAAGCGAGCTTCAGGGGAGGCATGGGGTGCACGGAACACGAGCGAAAAAAAAATCGAAAAATTATGGAAATTGAGTTAATCGTATAGAAAAATAGCTTAACTCACTGGCAATGCAATGGTACAAGAATCAATGTTCTACAACATCCCTACAAGGAATTACATGTATTGTCATTTATATCATGTATGGTGACACCACCGCTAGCAACATGACTGCTCACATCCCGTAAATTTTTTAGGATTTTTTTTTTTTTTTTTGCTATTCCTTGTATTATTCTTTCTAATATAATAATTGACAATTTGGCATCATAAGAGAGTTGGTGGAGCTAATACGTAGTCTGGCAGCCGATCAGGAACCGTCTGGGAACATTAGCTGATGTCAGTGAAATTCCTGGCTCTTGGGAGGCAGGAGAAAATACTTCAATATAATGCTATCAATTCTACAGCTTATTTATTTATCACAATTGATCAAATATGACATAATAAACAATATAAATAACATAGAAACATGATACATACTCTAGAATGAATAAAATAGCCCATAATATGGCGAGTATTCACGACCAATCCCGCATATAAAATAATTACTGCTCCTTCCTATAACGTTTTCTGTGGTCTTGGGTAAGAGAAAATGGAGTTTTTCTGAGGCTAACTGCACTAGATCACTAGTTCCATAAGGAAAACACTGAAAGAAAAGCGATTTTCTCGGAATTTTTTTTTTTCCCGAGTCAGGAGGCCAGCTGGCGTTCCAGGCGAATATCTGGGAAGTAAGTTACATATTGACTTATTTCATGAAGCCCAGCCTTTATTATTGAAGTAATTTAAATTGGGGTGTTTTTTTTTTTTTGGCTGGAACAGATTACTGGCATTTCAATTACAGTGGACCCCCGAGTTTCGTAAAAACTTCACTCCTGAAGTCTGCTCAAGTGCCATTACCGAACGAATTTACTCCCTTAAGGAAAAATTTCACGTAGGTTAGTCTATTTCAGACCCCCAAAAATACACTTCCACAAGAACTTACAAAATTATACTTACATAATTGCACGATTTCCGGGGTATTCGTTAACCGAGGGTCCACTGTAATTTTAATGAGGAAAATTGATTTCATATACAGTGGACTTCCGAGTTTCGGTCACCTCGGAAATCGAACAATTATGTAAGTTAAATATTGTAAGTGCTTTTGTATGTGTATTTTTGGGGGTCTGAAAGGACTAATCTAATTTACATTTTTCCTTAAGGGAACAAATTCATTCGGTAATGGCACTTGGACAGCCTTCTGGAATGAATTATGACCGAAACTCGGGGTCCACTGTACGAGCAAATTGAGTTACGAGCTGGGTCATGGAACGAATTAAACTCATAAGTCAATGTACATACCACTGTATTGACAAACTGTGTAATACACAGGTATGTAACACTTATGGCATTATATAGGAAACTTCTCCTGCAAAGGTCTCTATCAATCCAATACAGAGAACAGGTAAAACACAAAATATAAATAGACCGGACAGAGGTTATGTGAGTCAAATGGAGTCAGGTGTCACTGCATAAGTAACTTGTTCATACATCATGTAATGGGGAAGGATCAGATTAGTGAGGATACTCGATACACTAAAACTTCCAAAGTTCTGAGCCACTATGTTTTACATAGCAATTAAGGATGCCTCAGAAACAATACATTTCTGCAAATCACTCTTGTTCAACAATGTGGCTTCCTTCCACTTCTTTAGGTATCATTGTCAGTTGTGGTGAATCACAAAAGTTAGCCAGGTTGTCTCTGCTGCATGTTGCTAAAGAAGTGAACTGCAGTAGCAGCATTCTCAAGGCATTCTTGCTCACTGTGTTCAACACAATGGCCCACTTCTCCTTAAATTTTAGCATATAAGATGTCCTCACTAGACTCATCCTTCCACGTCACCTCATGCACACACTAGCACCTAACTCCACTTGATTCACATAACCTCTGCCCACTATACTATACTGTTTTTCATTTCTTTGTGTTGAATTGATAAAGCCCCCAGGAGACAAAATACCTCCTAATAAAATGTCCTAAGTGTTGCACACTGCTATGCCTTTATTGCAGTCAGTGGCAGTTAGATTTTTTAACAGACATCGAGGGCCAAAATTATGTCACTCAAAGGTTGTACAGTGGTACCTCGAGTTACGAGCAAAATTCGTTTCACACGGCTATTCAAGTGCTGATACCGAAGGAATTTTTTCCCATAAGAAATAATGAAAATTAGATTAATCCATTTCAGACCCCCAAAAATACATTTACATAATTGTTCGAGTTGGGAGCTGCTCGTAAGTAGAGGTACCACTGTATGTTGTTTATCCCTTCTCTACAGTAATCCTAACTTCACTACACCTTTTCATTTCTAGTCTTCATTCTATGTCTGCAGATCATTGGTGCCTTTCTGTGGCTTATTTAAAAACTGAATTTATTTTGAAAAATATACTTCACTATAAAAAATCATAAAAAGCATCTCCAATTACAACAGGTGCCTTTGGGAAAACTGGATTTTGCTTTAGAGGAAATTTCATTCAGCAACTCTGGAATGCATCATGGTTGCTAAGCAGGAAATGACAGCACTAGGTGTATTTTTTTGACAGTTATTTCCAGTCATTATCATGATTCCTAAACATAGGCTCATAAAAATAGTATTACAAAGCAGCAAATTAGCACAGTACAGTACTATCCTTCTTTTCATCTCCATTACAGTTTGAAATGTCATTTAAAGTGTGATGTCCATGAATTCTGGAAAGAAATCTACCAAATGAGTAATGGCAATTGACTGTTTCCTTCTTTGGGGTCACCCTATTTTGATGGGAAATGGATGAAGTGATAAAATACAAAAGCAAATTATATAGTATTTGCTTTAATTTACCAAAGATTATCCTCAACACACATGATTGTAACAATTCCTGCTCCAGCAGAAGAATATACAGTATGTATAACTCTGTGGAATGTGTTGACCTTCACTTACTTTGTGTCTTGCAGTTGGCAAGTGTCCTCTTCAGTATTTACCTCATCCTTCTTTTTCTTGCTAAGCTTCTGAAAAAAAAGTGCATATAATAGCCATCTAGCATTTACTTTACCCCTAACAATAAATGGACAATACATTGGCCTGTTAATTTTAAGGCTCGCTTTCCATGGATTCGAACCCTCCATTTGGTGAGACTAAAAGTAATTACCCTCTGAATTGCACCAAACAAAAACAAATTTAGCACAAATAGGCACTCAGCCACCAGTATTATTTCCAAAAATTTACTTAAGACCTATTCCTCCAACTGATTTTTTTCTATCATACAGTAAACACTATAACAAGGTGCCCTACCCTTTTTAAAATAAAAGGCTTCTAAAAAATTTAAGAATACTGTAAGGCAGCAGATATATTTTTTTCTAAAAAATTTCCTTAAAAGTGTTTTAGTATGTACTATTTTTATTTAATTCTTCTAAAGACAGTAAATATTTCAAAAATGTGTCCAAACGACAATTTTCCTGTCTGCCTTGGTCCTACTCTCCATATTCTTACACTCTACCGTAACTGATATTGTACTGTAGTACGTAATTAATAAGGTGAAAATATTATTGCTATATAGTACTATGACATACTATATTATACTAATAGTACATTATTTTTATGGAATAAGTGGATGAATTGAATGCTTCCACAATATCACTGTGCCTCAGTGCATGGTTTGTCTAACTTAATTTATGATCTCCAATGCCCAGGTAAATGACTTGTAGTCTCTTGTCAGTGTTCACTTCTACATATATACATAAATATACATAAAATGCTATCCTGACAAAATCTCTCATCAAATCCATGCCTCACACACAACCTCCCCTTTCCCATATTTTGTTAAACTCACTATTTTTTTTATCCTCACTACATCAGTAAAGACTGAACAAGTACACAGTCATCAATTGATGAGAAACACCTTGAATGCACTGTATAAGTTTCTCATTGCTTTATGCAAATTCGTTGCTTTGCAAGGTCCTATTTCTATTAGTAATTTCAAATGTGCAAAATACATTTGCAAATTTTTATGGTAGATGCAGTTCACAAAATATTTTTATAATTCTAATTATGAGGAATTAAGGGTTGATGGCCTGATTAAGCTTAGTACAGCATGTGTAACTATGGAACATAAGAAATACGTACCACTTAAAATACATATCACTTAAACAATGAAAATAAAATAGACTATGCAGTGAAGCACTTTATTATACATTAGAGAAAGAGGGGAGTTGAACAACACATACAATAATTTTCTAAAAGGGTAGAAAAAATAGGTTAGCATTTGAAGAAATCAAGTTAATACCCTCCATCATATCATATGTGATAAACAAGGAGATTAATCACTGTCTTAATCTAAGTTCATGAGCTATACAAAGGAAATAAAAATGTACCAATTAAAAAGTAAATATTTTTATATGACATTACAGTGGTACCTCGAGTTACGATATTTTTTCGTTCGAGAATGCTGTTCAAGTGCCATTACCAAACGAATTTATCCCCATAAAGAATAATGTAAAATAGACTAGTCCTTTTACACCCCCAAAAATATACTTACAAAAGCATTTAAAAAAATAAACTTACATGTACCTTATGTACCTGGAGTCTACCTCTCCAGGTAGACTCCAGGTACATAAAAGGGCGATTTTGGGGACCATCGTAACTCGAGGTACCACTGTACTTACTTTTCCAAGTTTTTTGGCAGCATGTTTATGAAGAGCTGTGGTCAAGAGGGCATCAAGCCTCTCCCCAGCATCTTTCCCTTTCTTCTGTCGGTCTCCTGCATCTTTCTCATCTGGTTTAGTAAGAGGCTCCAGATCTTCTACTGCCATCTGTTAATATATTTTACAGTGAAAAGTATGACTACAGCTCATGACTACTACACGGCAGAAATCTGGCATTAGTTTAAACCTTTCAATATATAAAACTTATGTGCATTAAGGAATAATTAAGTGTTTAGTGTTAAAACTGTTATTTTGGGAAATATTTTAAAAAATAGTACATTTAGTTTGGTTGCAAAGCATATCTGAGCCAATCATTGTTTAATACCACATTATTATTATTATTATTATTATTATTATTATTAAGTCTAGCTGAATGTAAAGATGCATAATCTACCAATGGCGGAGTAGGACTGTTAGGTTATTTTAGGTTGGGTTAGGTGGGTTTTGTTAGGTTATTTTTTTTTAATAATTTGCACAACAAAATAATACCCCAACTGTAAACTAGCTTAGTATCGTACAATTCAAACTATGGCTAAAGGCCAAGATTCGACAAGGAGCAGTCATCTATTATCACCAAAAATAGTTGAAAAAATATACAACTCTCAGAAATTATATAACTGTAATAGATGCACTTCAACGAATAACTCGGTATTTGACTATTGGGTTATCTAAGGTTAATATACACCTAGGTTAATTGTGCACCGAACCTGAACAAAAATCTTACTTAAATTAATCCAATATATCTCTACACGACTTTAGTTTAAATTGAAAGAAAAAAAATTGTGGTTCAAAATTCTCCTGAACAAGGACATCACTTATATTAATAATAATAATAATAGTTTATTTAGACATGGTACAATGATACATAGTTAGGTAGACATGATACATAGGTATAAATGAGCTGTACATGCCAAAAGCCCCTAATATGCTGTGCATTGCGGGCATTCTTAGGACTATTTAATAGTAGACTACATGGTAAAAAATTAGGGTTGATAATTTATAAAATAAGTATAATTGTGTATTTCAGTTATAAAATTTGAATATAAGTTGAACATAAAAATTTATTAATTGTAGCAATGCAACTAATTGAGTGAGAAAACAATTTAAAACAATTAATTGCATTGCAGTTACAGTTTACGTGGTCATTATAATGTAAATGTTATAGAAACAGTTAGCTTAGTATGTATTGTTCATAACAGGTTTTTACATTTAAGTGATTAATCAGGTTTTTACATTTAAGTGATTATTCTACTTTGTTGGGAATGTTTGATATTGAGCATTTAGGTTTGGGTGAGGTGGTTTTTTAGCATCGTTTTGAATTGGGGTACAGGCACGGTTTCTTTGGCAATGACAGGTAATGAATTCCAAATTTTTGTGCCTTTTATATGTATTGAGTTTTTACATAGTGTTAGATGGACACGGGGAACATCGAGGAGTGATCTGTGTCTAGTGTTATGGTCATGTGTCCTGTTAAAATTGGTAAGAAGTTTGAGTGGTGGGTTAATATTTGCATAGAGTGTTCTATGTATGTAATAGGCACAGTAAAAGTATGAATGTCTTGTATGGTGAGTAAGTTTAGGTTTTTGAATATTGGTGGAGTATGTTGTCTGGAGTGTGAATTTGTTATCATTCTAACTGCTGCCTTTTGTTGTGTTATTAGTGGTCTGAGATGAGTTATTGATGTAGAGCCCCATGTGCAGATTCCATAGGTGAGGTAGGGGTAAATGAGTGAGTGATATAGGGTAAGGAGAGCTGGTTGTGGAACATAGTACCATATCTTGGATAGTATTCCCACGGTCTTTGAGACTTTCTTGGAGATTTGTTGTATATGTGTCTGAAATTTGAGGCCACTGTCAAGATGGATTCCTAAGAGGGAGAGCACCCATAAGGAGAATGTAGAATATAACTTTGGTATATCTGTGTCTAGCATTAGGAATAATATTAGGAGAGAAATAAATAATGAAAATGATAGCTATAGGAATGCAGTTAGAAGCCTGAGTAGATCTATAACCCACTATGATAACATGAATGTAGATAAGTATGTTTATGGAGCAACTTGCAATGTGAACAGACTGACTGATGTTGTAGTGGCCAGGCTTAGGCTTGGCTACAAGTACTTCTGGCAGTTTGGGAGATACACAGATGATGATCAAACTAAATGCAAATTATGTGATCAGGCATATGGTCACTGTCTTGAACACTATGTGCTGAATTGTCCACTTATTGAGGAATATAGAGATAGACAGTATAATAACCTATGTGACATGTCAAGATATCTTATTAGTGAAGGTAGGATACCTCTTATTCTAAGCAAATTTCCTAAATTTGCTTGTAACAGATAAGTGAACTGTAGATATAAATCCAAATTAATTTCCATGAACGTGCCTATCTGTGCTCATGATAATGCGAGCACAGATGGGCATGTTTGTGGAGCAACTTGCAATGTGAACAGACTGACTGATGTTGTAGTGGCCAGGCTTAGGCTTGGCTACAGGTACTTCTGACAGTTTGGGAGACACAGATGATGATCAAACTAAATGCAAATTATGTGATCAGGCATATGGTCACTGTCTTGAACACTATGTGCTTAATTGTGCACTTATTGAGGAATATAGAGATAGACAATATAATAACCTATGTGACATGTCAAGATATCTTATTCATGAAATAAGATACCTGCTTGTAACAGATAATTGAAATGTAGATATAAACCCAAATGTACAATTGTTAACCCCTTTGGGGCCTAGTGCCTAGGCCTTTTGTGTATCCATATGCTCTTGCGCTACCGTCCACAGGATGGATATGGGGTGCACAATAAACTAGCCACTTCGGTGGCAAAATCTAATCTGTGATAGGGGACCCGTTTATGTATTTGTATATACTTGAGCCACTTATTACGAGGGTCAGATTAGCCAGTTACCTAAATGCACCAAAAGAATGAGAGTGCCTGGTCCTCAGCTATCATGTTGTGTTGTAACTGATAATTATCAAACTAGAGAGGATAAACTGAACCATAACAAAAGCGAGCCAGACACAACTGTTGTTGTTGTTGTGGTTGTGAAGGGCAGCTAAAGCTTAGCTTCATTACGCAGCTTCCTGGGAGTCCGGGAAAACTTACTGTACCTAAAGAAGATAAGATTTTGTTCTGATTTTTAACCCCGGAGGGTTAGCTACCCAGGATAACTCAAGAAAGGCAATGAGTCATCGAGGAACTGTCTGTCTTATTTGTATTGGGGTTTTCAATCTTGTATACCTGAATAAACTTACTTACTTACTTGCACATGTCAAAGCCAGTCATAACATGAGCCAGTTCAAGAAGAGAGCCAAAAGGTACCTAATGAATGTAGCGACAGAAAGGGAGGAGAATAATTTTTATTTTTTTTAGGTAACATGCATGTAAATGTAAATAACTTTTTTTACCTTATTCCTAGTATATATCCTTTATAGTATAATAACATATATCTCCTACAGTGTATAATATTAAGGTATTAAATGAACCCCAATGGAAATAAGTCACTCTTGTCTAACTTTTTTGTTATCCTTGGTTTTCTACACATATGCTATGTATGATAATCTATGTAACTGTATTTGTGTATACCTGAATAAACTTACTTACGAATTCCCAAAGGATGCGACCCCACACCAGTCGACTAACACCTCAGCATGCACTAGTTTTTTAGATTGTATCGCCTGAGTGGCTAGTTTATTGTGCACCCCATGATCATCCTGTGAGCGGTAGCACACAAAAAAATGGGATTACAGAGGTCACAACGGGTGTTTATAATACCCCACTGAGCATTATTACATTACTAGAAAGAAATGTTAGTCATTTGCCCGAAATGCTCTGCATACCTATGGGCTTTCTGCATGCACACTGTATAATCCTACGGGTTTAGCGCCCCCCCCCCCCCATGATTATAATTTCTGCATGCACAACTAATATGTCACCCATCTGTGTACAAACATTGTATCATGCTGAAATAAATAAATTTCATATTTTACAATTACTTCATATAGTTCTGCTGTATAACCCCTGTGGTTTAGCTCTTCTATTTGATTATAATAATATAATAATAATAATTCATATAGTTCTTTACACAGTATATTAAGGAATACAATCTCAAAAACGTTGAGACAACACAATAAGTGTCAGGGGCCCAAGATTGTTCAACTGCCTCCCAGCATACATCAGGGGGATTACCAACAAACCCCTGGCTGTCTTCAAGCAGGCACTGGACAGGCACCTAAAGTCGGTACCTGACCAGCCATGCTGTGGTTCGTACATTGGACTGCGTGCAGCCAGCAGTAACAGCCTGGTTGATCAGGCTCTGATCCAACATGAGGCCTGGTCACAGACCGGGCCGCAGGGGCGTTGACCCCTGGAACTCTCTCCAGGTATACTCCAGGTATCATATACCATTCAAAAAAAATTCATTTTTTTTCATATAGTTGTTGTACACAGTTCAGTTTGGAATTAAATCTCAAAAACAAAAACAAAAATTTGCCACTAAAAAATGTCATAACTGGGTAGCAATCTCAATAAAACGGTTCAATCATCTAGTCGATGCAAAATGTGACTGCAACCTAAAGATTTCAATGTCGAGTACCAGGTAATCCTTTACTTGAATTATATAACATGAGCTACGTAACTGGGAAGCTCCCTAAATCTTGGACAAACAGCCTCATCATTCCCATTCCAAAGCCCAGTGAACAAAATGCATTTCGCCCAATATCTCTTACTAGCTGCTTGTGTAAAACATTTGAGAGTATGATTCTAAATAGTCTCATGCACAGAATCAAACAGTTTCTATCTCCCCATTTTTATGGTTTCAGGCATGGAAGGAGAGTGCATCATTGCATAACCACCTTTCTCACTCTTCACACTGACAGCTCATACACTACCTTCCTTGACCTTAAATCTCTTTTTTTTTTTTTTATGTAGCCACCCAACATGTAATCATTAGTGAATTTGCCAAAATGGATGTTGGAGGATGGCTTCTCCGATGGATTAAAGGCTTCCTGTCCAACAGAAAGTCTTATGTGTTGTTCCAGGGGCACAGAAGTGTAACTAAAGACTTTAAATTAGGAACCCCACAGGGTGGTGTGCTCAGTCCCATCTTATTCAATATTCTAATAAACGCCTTACTTATAGCTATGCCTAGCCAGCCCAATCATTATATGATTATCTTTGCTGATGATATAATGATTCACACCACCGAATTCTCCAACATCCAAAACATCCTTAGCCTCGTGTCAGGACCTGGGGTTGATAATCTCTACTGAGAAAGCAAAGATACTCAACAGGCGTCCTCCTCGACAGAGAGGCGCAGTTCGCCAGATCCAGTTGCATGATGGGTCTCGACTAGAATATGTAACCAGATACAGGTATCAATGCTTTGAGGTCCCATTACTTGGACTTGTTGTAACGACACTATCGCCAACCAAACAATAGAGCGAAAATCTAATGTGAAAGACCTGGGAGTGATCATGTCAGAGGATCTCACCTTCAAGAACCATAACATGGTATCAATCTCATCTGCTAGAAAAATGACAGGATGGATAAGGATTATTATTATAATCAAAAGAAGCGCTAAACCACAAGGGTCATACAGCACAGCAGGGTAGGGTAGGATGCAGGGAGAACGGGTAGTAAGAGGGAGATGGATGATTAGTAGGCTATGGAGTGCAGCAGGACAGTGGATAGTGAAGGGATAGAGGGTAGCAAGAGATTGAGGTAGAAGGGACTGAGGGGAGTGCTAGAGGTATACCTGGAGTCTACCTGGAGAGAATTCCAGGGGTCAACGCCCCCGCGGCCCAGTCTGTGACCAGGCCTCCTGTTGGACCAGAGCCTGATCAACCAGGCTGTTACTGCTGGTCGCACGCAGTCCAACGTATGAACCACAGCCCGGCTGATCAGGTAACGACTTGAGGTGCCTGTCTTCAGAGTTTGTGTAGTAAGTCAGTTGCTGTCAAAAAGTCAAGGAGAGAGTCAGGATTAAAGGAGGGCCCATCAGCAAGAAGGGAAGGTAAAGAAAGGGCCGCAGTTGGAGGTAAATTCTGCGTGCTGGTTGATAGTGGGGGCAGTCCAACAGAATATGGCGAACAGATACTGGAGCCTGACAATGCTCACAGAGAGGGACAGGGAGCCTCTCCATGAGATACCCATGAGTAAGACGAGTGTGGCCGATGCGCGAAGACAGGAGAGTGTAGTCTCCCAACCTCGACATTGGTGATAAGAAGAAGGCCAGAAACCTATACTCGGTTTAATAGAATGAAGTTTGTTATTTAGCAGGTCAGACCAACGTTGTTGCCAACGGGTGCGAAGGTGGGTAGCAATGACTGAAAAATAGTCCGTGAATGGAACATCTCTATAAGAAACTGGAAGGTCATGTACTGCTGACCGTGCAGCAGTGTCTGCCTGTTCATTGCCCTGTACGTCAACATGACCAGGGACCCAGCAAAAAACAATATCTTTGTGTTTGCTAGAGATACGGCATAGCCAAAGTTGGATACGAAGAACTAAGGGGTGAGGTGTATAAAATTTTCGGATAGCCTGTAAAGCACTAAGGGAGTCTGAAACGACCACAAATAGTGACACAGGCATAGATGCAATACGGATAAGTGCCACAAGAATGGCATACAATTCAGCTGTAAATATGCTACCCGAGGATAATAAATGCCCTCGCACGACGCTGTCTGGAAACACTGCTGCGAATCCGACGCCGTCTGATGACTTAGAACCATCGGTGTACACTGCGATGACATTGGAATGAGAACGGAAGTGGTTTAGAAAAAGAGAGTGAGAAGCCGCCATAGGTAGTTGGGCTTTCGTGCAAGGCAGAGGAAAAGAACAGACACGGACAGCAGGAACTTCCCAAGGGAGTAGGAAAAAGGGAGATGTCACATGAACATAGAAAGGTGGTAGCTGAAGGGAAGCCAAGAGCGAATGTAGACGAAGAGAAAAGGAACGAAGTAAACAGGGTCAACGAACAAATAAAGAGCGTCTACTAACAGCTGTGACAATCCTAAACATGGAAGGATTGCGGAGGTCATGAGAGTGAACATAATAGCGAAGGCAATGTGCATCACGACGATCGGACAAGGATGGAATGTTCGCTTCTACATAGAGGCTCTCAACCGGGGAAGAACGAAATGCACCAAGGCATAAACGCAA
>WNWK01002340.1:162500-214848 GCA_009830355.1 Cherax destructor | reverse complement strand
GCCCAGACAACTTATGTTCCGAGTAGGGAAATTATATCTAACAAAAATTATCCAAAGTGGATGAACAATAGATTAAAATGTCTCGTTGGTCAAAAGAAAGGCATATTTAGGCGTATCAAAAGAGGGGATGGGATTGGCAGTTAAGAAATCAATATACTGAAAGAGAGAAATAAAAAAAAAGGAATAAGAAAAGCAAAAAAGGATTACGAGGCTAAAGTCGCAAGGGATTCGAAGACTAACCCAAAAGGGTGCTTTCAGGTATACAGAAGTAAGATTAGGGACAAGATAGGCTCACTTAAGAGTAACTCAGGTCAGATCACTGACATTGATAAGGATATGTGTGAAATTTTCAACACATACTTCCTCTCAGTTTTTACTCAGGAAGATACTAGCGAAATTCCAGAAATAATAAATTATGTAGAACAGGACGATAATAAACTATGCACTATTAGGGTAATTAGTGACATGGTCCTTAGACAAATAGAGAAATTAAAACCTAAGAAATCTCCAGGCCCTGATGAACTGTGCGCGAGGGTTTTAAATGAATGTAAAGAAGTACTTAGCAAACCTTTGGCTAATCTTTTTAATATATAACTACAAACTGGCATAGTGCCACCAAGTGGAAAATGGCAAATATAATACCTATTTAAAAAGCAGGAGACAGGTCCTTAGCTTCAAACTATAGACCAATAAGCCTTACATCCAAAGTGGGAAAATTTATGAATCAATAATTGCCGAGGCAATTCGTAGCCATCTTGAAAGGCATAAATTGATTAATGAATCTCAACACGGTTTTACAAAGGAGTGTTCCTGTCTTATGAATTTACTAACTTTTTTCACTAAGGTATTTGAGGAGGTAGATCATGGTAATGAGTATGAAGACATTAGAGCACTCCAGAATGATCTGAATTGGCTGATGCAGTGGTCAGAGAAGTGACAAATGCAAAGTTCTAAATGTTGGACAGGAAAATAACCATGCCATATATAAACTAAATAATGTAGATCTTAATATTACTGATTGCAAAAAGGATTTAGGAGTTCTGGTTACCAGTAATCTGAAACCAAGACAAAAGTGCATAAACGTTCGCAATAAAGCGAACAGAATTCTTAGCTTCATATCAAGAAGAATAAATAATAGAAGTCCTCAGGTTGTAGATGAATGGTTCAGAGAACCGACAAGTTGATAAATTAGACACATATGCAACACTTGGGTATCTTTATTGAGGAAACGTTTCGCCACACAGTGGCTTCATCAGTCCATACAAAGTAGAAAGTTGTAAAGAGAGGAGGAGTTTGGAGTCGACTCCAGGCTGAGGGACTGATTACCTCAAACTCCTCCTTTCTCTACAACTTTCTTCCTTGTATTGGACTGATGAAGCCACTGTGTGGCGAAACGTTTCCTCAATAAAGATACCCAAGTGTTGCATGTGTGTCTCATTTATCAACTTGTCGGTTCTCTGAACCATTCATCTACATCCTGTCTGACACAGCAACATCTTGGGATCTTGATACAAACGAATTCTTCAACACTTGTCCAACCTTTGGACGAAGACCTACTTCGACTAGTGGATGGTACCACTATGACCCCGCCTCCTCCTGCTTCGCCTCACCTGTCTACAATAGATAAGCATGTAATAATATTGGTAGAATTACCGACAATATGTTAAGTAAAAGGACACAAATGCAACTAATGTGACATTTTATTGTGGCAACATTTCGCTCTCCAGGAGCTTTTTCAAGCCGTTACAAGCGATACATGGACACAGAGGGTATATATATACTCTCCAAGTGAGGTGTAATACTAGTGGTGGTAGAAGTATTAGTGATATAAGTTGTAGTAGTAGTAGTAATACAATAAAGTAGAACAATCAATTTGCACATGAGTAAAAGGTGATAAAACAATTACATGGGTAGTATAAAAATAGGTTAGACAAATATTTCTGCTGGAGGTTGGAATAGAGAAGGCCTGTAGGAGTGTTCCACATCTACGATGTGCTTGTGTTGAATTAGCAGGAGAGACTATGTGATGGTAGGGTTTACTGTTTTCAGGAGGATTCTTGCTAAGACTTCAGAGATGGTGAAGCTGCCTTTGTTTTGTTTAATTGTGTTAGAAACAGCGATAAGTGCTGATTCAAGGCACTTGCGTCTACGCAAGTTGCCACAATAAAATGTCACATTAGTTGCATTTGTGTCCTTTTACTTAACAATATATAAGCAACTTCTTTTGACCCTATGCTGAACTTACTACAAGATTGATGGACTGAACACATCGACTCCAGGCTTAGGGACTGATTACCTCAAACTCCTCCTCTCTTTATAACTTTCTACTTTGTATTGGACTGATGAAGCCATTGTGTGGCGAAACGTTTCCTCAATAAAGATACCCAAGTGTTGCATATGTGTCTAATTTATCAAGTCCTCAGGTTGTTCTTCAACTCTACATATCTTTGAATAGGGCTCATTTAGATTATGCTGCACAGTTCTTGTCACCGTATTACAGAATGGATATAAATGCACTGAAAAACGTACAGAGGATGACAAAGTTGATCCCATGTATCAGAAATCTTCCCAATGAGGATAGACTCTAGAAAGTCGTAAAAATAGGAGGGATATGATTGAGGTGTATAAATGGAAAACAGGAATAAATAATGGGGATATAAATAGCATGCTAAAAATATCTAGCCAAGACAGAACTCGCAGCAATGGTTTCAAGCTTGAAAAATTCAGATTCAGGAAGGATATAGGAAAGCATTGGTTTGGTAATAGAGTTGTGGATGAGTGGAACGAAATCTCGAGTACCGTCATAGTAGTTAAAACGGTGTGTAGTCTTAAAAATAGGTTAGATAAACACATTTGTGAGTTGGACCTGACTAGCTTGTGCTAGGTCTGATTCTGTGCTCCTTAAGTGGATGTGACCTGGACCTGACTAGGTTGGGTTAGTGCTATAAGCCGGTAGGCGACTTGGACCTGCCTCGCATGAGCCAGTAGGTCTGCTGCAGTGTTCCTTCTTTCTTATGTTCTTATGAGAGGTGAAGGTTTATAAGCTAAAGGAGGAGGCAGCTAGGGTAAGATATAAACAACTATTGAAAGATAGATGGGCTAGTGAGAATAGGCAATAGGGTAGGTTTAAGAATGTAGCATTAGAGTGTTCAGCAAAAGTTTGTGGTTACAGGAAAGTGGGTGCGGGAGGGAAGAAGAGCGATTGGTGGAATGTACAGAATAGTAAATGAGAAAAAGTTTGCATATAAGAGGTTTTTACAAAGTAGAAGTGATGCTAGGAGGGAGGAGAATATGGAGAAGAAAAGAGAGGCTTAGAGAGTGATGAAGTATTGTAAAAAGAGAGCAAATGAGAGAGTGGGTGAGATGTTATCAACAAATTTTGTTGAAAATTAGAAAAAGATTTGGAGATTAATAAGCTGAGGAAGCCTAGAGAATGAATGGATTTGACAGTTAAAAGTAGGAGAGGAGAGTTATTAAATGGAGAGTTAGAGGTATCAGGAAGATGGAGAGAATATTTTAAGGAATTGTTAAATGTTGATGAAGATAGAGAACCTGTGATTTCGTGTATAGAGCAAGGAGGAATAACATCTTGTAAGAGTGAGAAGGAGCGAGTTGTGAGTGTGGGGGAAGTTCGTGAGGCAGTACGTAGAATGAAACGGGGTAAGGCAGCTGAGATTGATGGGATAAAGATAGAAATGTTAAAAGCAGGTGGGGATAGAGTTCTGGAGTTGTTGGTGCTTTTATTTAATAAATGTATGGAAGAGGGTAAGGTACCTAATGATTGGCAGAAAGCATGCATAGTTCCTTGGTATAAAGGCAAAGGGGACAATAGAGAGTGCAAAAATTATAGGGGAATAAGTCTGTTGAGTATACCTGGTAAAGTGTGAGGTAGAGTTATTATTGAAAGAATTAAGAGTAAGAAGGAGAGTAGGATAGCAGATGAACAAGGAGGCTTTAGGAAGGGTAGGGGGTGTGTAGTTTTTACGAGGATATTGAGGCTTAGGTTAGAGTATGTAGGAGAGAGGGAGAATATTTCCCAGTAAAAGTAAGCCTTAGATAATCATGTGTGATGTCACCATGGTTGTTCAATATATTTATAGATGGGGTTGTAAGAGAAGTGAGTGCTGGGGTGTTGGCAAGAGGTGTAGGGTTAAAAGATAAAGAATCTAACACAAAGTGGGAGTTGTCATAGTTCCTCTTTGCTGATGACACTGTGCTTTTGGGAGATTCTGAAAAGTTGCAGAGGTTGGTGGATGAGTTTGTTAGGGTATGTAAATGAAAAAAAATAAAAGTGAATATACGAAAAAGTAAGGTGATGTGGATAAAAAAATTAGGTAACGAAGGATTGGATATCAGATTGGAAGGAGAATATGGAGGAGGTGAATGTATTCAGATATTTAGGAGTGGAGGAGTCAGCAGATGGGTCTATGAAAAATGAGGTGAATCATAGAATTGACGATAGGAAAAAGGTGAGTGGTGCACTGAGGAGTCTGTGGAGACAAAGAACTTTGTCCATGGAAGCAAAGAGGAGAATGTATGAGAGTATAGTTATACCAACGCTCTTATATGCGTGCGAAGCATGGGTGGTGAATGTTGCAACAAGGAGAAGACTGGAGACAGTGGAGATGTCGTGTCTGAGGGCAATGTGTGGTGTCAATATAATGCAGAGAATTCGTAGTTTGGAAATTAGAAGGTTCAAGATTACCAAAACTATTATCCAGAGGGCTGATGAGTTGTTGTTGAGGTGGATTGGACATGTAGAGAGGATAGAACAAAATAGATGACTTCGAGAGTGTATAAATCTGTAGTGGAGGGAAGGCGGGGTTGAGGTCGGCCTAGGAAAGGTTGGAGGGAGGGGGTAAATGAGGTTTTGTGAGTGAGGAGCTTGGACTTCCAGCATGCTGGAGCGTGTTAGATAGGAGCGAATGGAGACAAATGGTTTTTAGGACATGATGTGCTGTTGGAGTGTGAGCAGCGTAATATTTATTCAGGGATTCAGGGAAATCGGCAGGCCGGACTTGAGTCCTGGAGATTGGAAGTACAGTGTCTGCACTCTGAAGGAGGGGTGTTAATGTTACAATTTTATAAATGAAGTGTAAGCGCATCTCTGGCAAGACAGTGGAATGAATGGTGGTGAAAGTTTTTCGTTTTCCGGCCACCCTGCCTTGGTGTGAAACGGCTTATATATATATATATATATATATATATATATATATATATATATATATATATATATATATATATATATATATATATATATATATATATGTCGTGCCGATTAGGTAAAACTTGCGATTTTGGCTTAAATAGCAACGCTCACCTTGCCATATAAGACAAGTGAAAATTTGTGTATGCAATAATTTCGCCAAAATCATTCTGAACATAACGAAAAAATATATTTCATTGTGTTTGTTTATTATTAAATTAATGTTAAAGTATCTAAAATATATTTAGTGGGGTTAGGCTAAATTAAATTGCGCTTGTTGTAATAAGGTTAGGTAGGTTTTCAAAGTTTCTCTTAGTACAAAATTAGAAAATTCTTACATTAACATAAATGAAAAAAAAATAAATCTTTAAACGTATAAGAGAAAATTTTAGAAAGGACTTAATTTTATATGAGTTCTTGCTAATTGACCAGTTTTACCTAATCAGCACGACATATATATATATATATATATATATATATATATATATATATATATATATATATATATATCGTCCCGATTAGGTAAAACTTGCGATTTTGTCTTAAATAGCAACGCTCACCTTGCCATATAAGACAAGTGAAAATTTGTGTATGCAATAATTTCGCCAAAATCATTCTGAACATAACGAAAAAAATATATTTCATTGTGTTTGTTTATTATTAAATTAATGTTAACGTATCTAAAATATATTTAGTTGGGTAAGGCTAAATTAAATTGCCCTTGTTGTAATAAGGTTAGGTAGGTTTTCAAAGTTTCTCTTGGTACAAAATTATAAATTCTTACATTAACATAAATGAAAAAAAATATATCTTTAAACGTATAAGAGAAAATTTTAGAAAGGACTTAATTTTAGATGAGTTCTTGCTAATTGACCAGTTTTACCTAATCGGCACGACATTATATATATATATATATATATATATATATATATATATATATATATATATATATATATATATATATATATATATATATATATATATATACAAACACTGCTCTTGCGAATTCCTAGCATATATATATATATATATATATATATATATATATATGAGAATTCATGTGTACATACAAATTTTTTTATGTAAATGATACATACATAATACATACATGCATACGTCCTTTTAACTTAGTCTTCAATAAGTTAATCGCCCACTGATACCTGATATTGTGAAGTCAGACAAAGGAGGCTGTCTAGTGGAAATCAATATTGGGAATAACCCATATAAAATTTAGTAGACAGTGCTAGCACATTCAATTTAATTGCGCTTCAGACGTCTGCCTCTACAGACCACCAGGGTTTGCAATTCGAAGCCAACTGGATAAGGTGTTCTAAAGTTATAAAGAAAAACCTTAGTTGGTAAGAGGAAACTGTAGCTAAGAGATGGACGACTCTGGTGTTATGCCGTGCAGTATTTAAAGGTTCACTCAACCCATGAAGTTTAAAAACACTCTACATATGAGAGTATTCAATATTTTTCGGTTTTCTTTTTGCACTTGTATTAGTTGTTAAATTCTCTACACTCGTATAAAAAAATGAATGTGTGTTTTTGTAAGACAGCCCAATTATTTTTATATGATAGTCCAAGTTTAAAGCAAAACACTTAAAACACTTAAACTCTTGCATTGCTCAATAACCTTCTGTTAAATCTTTTAACATTTTGCAAACACTTCAAGGGTTTATGTTCAGTTTCAAATATAAAGGTTTTCCACAATGACAATATTTAAACTAATTCTTGCGTCAAACGATGTCATAACATTCGTTTTTTATAGTTGAATAATTTGACTCATGAGGAAGCAAACTAGCAAATGCAACTTTAAATTGTAATTATCATGATGCCGTAAGAGTTTGCGTCCAATCCCTGTATATGAGGCGCATGCCAAATGTTTTAGTAATGTCGTGAAGTTTTAGTATGGAAAGATTATAAAAGAAAGTTTTCAGCTGGTCGAAATGTTTCTGTGCGATGGCAAAGAAAAAATGGTGTTCTTTAAGTAGTCTTTTTAAGATACTCTACAATATCGGATAAGTTGTCCACTAACTTAAGATAGAAGTTGACAATTTCTAGAGAACTTCTAGTAGGTTTCTTAGCCTCAGGAAAGTTACACTGGAGCAAAGCTTTAATCTTATCAAGCAAAGGAGGCAAGTTGTTGTTAGAAACGATGATACCATGGTATCTAATTTAGCTATATCCTAGATAACACTTGCTGGACTTCGAAGTTAATCCATGGGATTGTAATCTCTGTAAAACTACAGAGGGGGAATATACTCCTTCAAGATGGATTCATAATATAGATATTATCAAAATAAGATAATTTTGGAAGGTCTTTAAATACGCATTAATATAATCTAAGTGACACATACAGTTAAATGTCCAAAAGGCATCATGCAATATAGAATATTGCACAAGGCGCTTGTGGGCTGGCAAAGCAGCGTATTGCTCAGAATAAGCGAGTAACGAACGTGACTTCGTCTTATCTAGTCTGAAGAGTACTGTTATTAGAGTAATTATAAAGGTCATCTTCTGTAACGGCATAGATTCCAAGTTCCATTTTATTATACCATAAAGTCTTCTGAAACATTGTCTAGCTCTGTAGAATAATAAGAGAATAATAAGAAGTGAATGTTTTAATGATCTTAAGTTTCACAAGTTTGTTAACTTAGTTATCAAAGACAGAGCTTAAGTGAACAGGTACTGGGTACGTTCTTCTTTTAATAACCTCTGTGGTGGTTAATTCTCTCTTTTGTTAAATAGAGTTGGTTCTACCTGGAATTTCTGAAAATTATGAAACCAACTGCATCACTTCAACTTTCTGCTCTGTGGACAACTCTGGGTCAAAACTCACCTGTGACCACTCGTCTGCTGCATCTGTGGTAAGCACACCTGTGAGCACTCGTCTGCTGCATCTGTGGTAAGCACACCTGTGAGCACTCGTCTGCTGCATCTGTGGTAAGCACACCTGTGAGCACTCGTCTGCTGCATCTGTGGTGAGTAGAACAAGACCATCATCTATGTGTAACATGAAATATCAGAGTTTATCACACATACTTTAACCACACAGACTACACTCGGTCTCCTGCTGCAAAAAGTAAGGTCTTCGTCGAAAGTTTTCAGACCAAAAACTATTAACCCTGCCGTGATATTTCTTAAATATATTGATATGGTATGTCTTACATTTATCAATAACGTCTTACCTTATGAGGTCCTCGCCAAGAGACTAATAATTTACTAACTTTATCTAGCAACCTCCCTTGTACCTCATCACCCATCTTAAAGTTGTTTCTGATTCTTCAAATGAAATGTTTAATAAGTGTTCGTAAAACACTTCAATTTTAAGTTACAGTCCCCGCAGCTGTGGGAAAGATACGTTCCTTAATGAAGGGGCATACGTCAGTAGCAAGTGAAATGGCAAACTGGTCTACTACTATGAAATCACGTAAGGAATCGTGATTTTTTTCAATGCCAGATCTTCTGTTCAATAAATGAATTTTCTGGAAGAGTTATTAAGAAAGTGGGTACCATTCTCATTTGATAAAATTCTGCTCTACCTAAATCAATCTCTATAATGTAATATTCTCTTAAACGCATTTAGTATAGCTGCCTTTAACATTCCGTTATCGGGAACAGCTTCTGAAAGAGTTCAATAAAGTTCAATAAATCTTTAAGGCCGAACCTAAAAGTAATAAAGCTAGGCGAGTGGACGAGTAATCTGCCGGCCACTATATAAATTAACGGTAGTGTCAACTCATAATATACAATGTAATATCATTATCGGTATATAGGGGAGGTCTGCAGCATGCGAATATTGAACCCGGGTGATGAATTATATATAATCCTTTAAACTAACTTTCTGTTAGGTAATTGTAACTCCCTAACTTCCAACTCTAACTGCAGTTGTTGTTCATAGTTGCTTTGCACAGCTATATTATCTAATTCTTTCAATTTAATCGAGTGTCCCCGTTATCCTTATTTTTTTGATGCTCTAGCGTGGTTACGATGAAGTTACTTAAGTTATTGAGGAAACGTTTCGCCACACAGTGGCTTCATCAGTCCATACAAAGGAGAATCGTGAAGAACAGGAGGAGTTTGAGGTAATCAGTCCCTCAGCCTGGAGTCGATGTAGTCAGTCCATCAATCTTGAACCATTCATCTGCATGTATCTTGCTCATCAACTTGTCGTCTTTTATACCATTTTCAACATACTTAAGTTACGCCCTGAAAAATCTTCTTTCCCTGCAATCATCTAGAAATAGTAAGACTCCATCCAGACGAAGGAGGAAATAAATAACGGCTTAGAAAGGAAATAGTATAATAGTATAATCAATCGTTCGCCTCTGCTGTTAGAAATTAAATAGAAGAAACTCAACAAAAGAACAGCTAAAACAATCTAATTAAAGCTAAAGGAATGAGACATTTCCAAGAGACAAGAAGATTGCACAGCAGCACACGTAGGAGGGAAATCTAATACACACCAATAAACACAAGATATAAGAGGAGGGATGACAGTCCCCACACTCATAATATCCGGTACAAGAGAGGCATCTTCCCGCAGTTTAAACATACCAGCAAAAGATGGACTCCAAGGCCGCACACACACACAAGTATATTAATTAACATAGGAGGAAAACTTTCCGCACACCTATAACTCCTCAAAAGGACAGACAGTCTGCTCCACACCGCAGCTGTCTAACAGCACCAGTGAGAGCAGAGGTAAACATCCACCCACAACTGGATACTCTACCATGGCTGAGTTTTGCTGGAAGATCCTCTGGTCCACAAACTATACGGTCATCCTCTAAGCTCAATCACCAGATTTAACAAACAACTTACTGAAGAAAGATTCCAGTAGACTTCCCTACAAAGTTATTCAGTACAGCCACCACGAATGACTGCCTGATCTTCAACTCTAGTCTCCCATGGTTCATTGACTTTTATCTCCAGATAAGACTCAATGAAAAGTAATAGAGAGGAATTCATTACATGTTGGCAAGGTCACCACTTATCATTGAAAGAAAAAGTGAATAAAATAAGTAACAGGAAACTATAATAAGAAAAAAAACAATAACAAGGAACAAAATAATAAGAAGCAATAAAAGTTACAATAACAAGATTAGCTTGCTTAACAGCGATATCGATAATAAGGAACAATAACAAGGTACAATAACAAACAACAATAACAAGGTACAATAACAAAACAATAACAAGGTGCAATAACAAACAACAATAACACGATACAATAACAAACAATAACAGTGCATGTCATAAAAAGAGTGCTGTACAGGACTGACACTATAATTAGCCACCTCGTCAATCAAATCCACGGTGAATACCAGCAATCTCATACTTAGTTATTGAGTGGCCTTAACCTCCTTCGACAGGGCTGTACTTACAAAGATGCGACAGGTCCAGGTTTTTTTTGGGTGGGGTCTAGAAGACTTCAGCTCTGCTGCCTACACTCACAATCTAAACCGATCAAAATACCTGTGGAATACAAATTTGCCCAAATCTTGAGGTACAGTGATGACTTACACAATGAACAAAGCACACTCTTAATGTGCCTTTGTAAAAATTGGTCTGTGTTACTAATAATTATCACTGTTTTAAGCTTCCATTTTGGTATTGAAATCTGTTTCTTTTTGTCATCGTTTTTTTTATTGTAATTTAAGAGGAAATAAGGGATTTATTAGTAAATGCAGAATTAATCACGATATATTCTGCTGTGTAAATGCAGACATGTTTTGCATCACTTTTATCAATCAAAAAACAATCAGTTTCTTCCTCTTAAAACATGTAAGAACATACGAACGAAGGAACACTGCAGCAGGCCTACTGGCCCATGCGAGGCAGGTCCAATTCACCCACCGGCTTAAGCCAGTGCCTTAAGGTAGTCAAGTCAGGTCACATTCACTAAGGGAGGAGCACGGCAGCCAAGGATTCTCCGACCACTGCATCAGTCTATTCAAATCATCCTGAGTGCTCTAATGTCTCATAGAATGAACTGGACGGCCTAATTTTGGTCATCAGTAAATTAGCATTCTTATTTATTCTCATTATGTGCGTTATGCCATGTCCAACAGGTAGCCAATCATTGTCTACCTTAACACGCATGTGCTGCCACATTCTCCGACCACTGCATCAGTTATTCAAATCATCCTGGAGTGCTCTAATGTCATCATAGAATGAACTGACGCCTATTTTGGTGTCATCAGCAAATTTGCTTATGTCGCTATTTATTCCCTCATCTATGTCGTTTATGCAAATTGAACAAGGCCCAACACTGACCCGTGGAACACCGCTTGTGACGTGCCCCATTCTGATTTTCCCCATTATGCAAACTCTGCTGCCTTTTGTCAACCATGCCTCTACTCAGGAAAAACTTCCTCTATTTCGTTTTAATTTTCCTCAATAGTCTCTGATGTGGAACTCTATCGAAAGCCTTACTGAAGTCCATATACACAATATCATATTCATTACCATGATCTACATCCTCAAACACCTTAGTGAAAAAAGTTAGTAAATTCGTTACAGGAACGCCCCTTTGTAAAACCGTGCTGAGATTCATTAATCAATTTATGCCTTTCAAGATGGCTACGAATTGCCTCGGCAATTGTCGATTCTATAAATTTTCCCACTATGGAGGTAAGGCTTATTGGTCTATAGTTCGAAGCTAAGGACCTGTCACCTGCCTTGTAAATAGGTATTACATTTGCCATTTTCCACTTGTCTGGCACTGTGCCAGTTTGTAGTGATATGTTGAAAAGATTAGCCAAAGGTATGCTTAGTTCCTCTTTACATTCCTTTAAAACTCTTGCAAACAGTTCATCAGGGCCTTGGGATTTGTTAGGTTTTAATTTCTCTATTTGTCTGAGGACCATGTCACTAGTTACCCCAATCGTGCATAATTTATTATCGTCCTGTTCTAGATAATTTATAATTTCTTCAATTTCGCTAGTATCTTCCTGAGTAAAAACTGAGAGGAAGTAGGTGTTGAAAAGTTCACACATATCCTTATCACTGTCAGTGATCTGACCTGAGTTACTCTTAAGTGGGCCTATCTTGTCCCTAATCTTACTTCTGTATACCTGAAAGAACTCTTTTGGGTTAGTCTTCGAATCCATTGCGACTTTAGCCTCATAATCCCTTTTTACTTTTCTTATTCCTTTTTTTTATTTCTCTCTTTAATTGAATTTATTGATTTCCTAACTGACTGCTCTTCCCCTCTTTTGATACACCTATATGAGATTAAAACATCTCATTGGTCTTTTGACCAATGAGATGTTTTAATTTTTTGTGTTATCCATTTGGGATCATTTTTGTTAGATCTAATTTCCCTACTCGGAACAAAAGATGTCTATGCAGCTAGCACTAGGCCTGGTCACAGACCGGGCCGCGGGGGCGTTGACCCCTGGAATTCTCTCCAGGTAAACTCCAGGTATGCTCTGAAACGCGTCATATTGGCAACCAACACCAACTACCTGACTCATAGTCAGGTCATCCCAATTTAGCCCACCCCAGTAATTTCTCAGTCCCATGAAATCGACCAAGAGGAAGTCTAGGACAAAGACTTGATTGCAGTTATCTGGGTAATTTCATGATATATTGAAACTAAGTGATTTGTGATCGCTTTCCCCAAGCTCTTCATTAACCTCAAGATGATTAACTAGTGATTCTTTGTTGGCAAGAACCAAGTCAAGCAGGTTGTTTCCTCTAGTTGGTTCTGTCACAAACTGTTTTAAAAAGCAATCCTGAACCGTATAAAGTCACTAGACTCAAGAATTCCTGTCACATTGTTCCAATCAGTTTGTCTAAAGTTAAAATCTCCCATTAACACAACATTTTCATATCTAGATGCCTTATGAATTTCGTCCCATAGCAGCCTACCGCACTCCCTATCAAGGTTTGGGGGCCTATAAATCACTCCCAAAATTAATTTTTCACGACCTTCGAGAAACTGTAGCCAAACAGATTCTGTGTCCGTTGTTTCTAATCTTTCATCTTGTCTAACACAACAATTTAAATTATCGCTGACATACATCGCCACTCCACCACCCTTCCTGTTGACCCTATCAGTGTACCTTTGATATACCTTTGAAGAGTTTCGAGAGTATCTACTCTCTGAGCCCGGCCATGGGCCAGGCTCGTCTGGTGCTTGCCTGGTCAACCAGGCTGTTGCTGCTGGAGGCCCGCTGCCCCACATATCCATCACAGCCTGGTTGATCTGGCACCCGATGAAGATACTTGTCCAGTTTCCTCTTGAAGGCTTCTACACTGGTTCCAGCGATGTTTCGGATATCTTCTGGTAAGATGTTGAATAGTCTGGGACCCCGGATGTTAATACAGTGCTCCCGTATTGTCCCCACCACACCCCTGCTCCTCACTGGGTTTATTTTACACTTTCTCCCATATCTCTCACTCCAGTATGTTGTTATGGCAGTGTGCAGATTTGGGACCAGGCCCTCAAGTACTTTCCAAGTATATATTATCATGTATCTCTCTCTCCTCCGCTCCAACGAGTACATGTTCAAGACTTGAAGGCGTTCCCAATAATTTAGATGTTTCAATGGCTCAATGAATTTGTTCCAGCTCTGATATTTCTCCTGCCCTGAACGGGGCCGTCAGCACAGAGCAATATTCTAAGTGAGGGAGCACTAGCGATTTGAAGAGTGTCACCATCGGCATTATTTCCCTTGTTTTTAAAGTTCTCAATACCCACCCCGTCATCTTCCTGGCTGTTGTGATCTTTGTCTTGTTATGGTCTTTAAAAGACAGATCAGCAGACATAATTATTCCCAAGTCCTTAACGTGTTCCTTTCGTTCTATGTGGTGACCCTCTTGCGTTTTGTATATAGTGTTCCTTTTGAGTTCTTCATTTTTTCCATACCTAAGCAGCTGAAACTTATCACCATTGAACGTCATGCTGTTCTCCACTGCCCACTGGAAGACCCTGCTTATGTCCTCCTGTAATTTTTCAGTGTCTTCTACCGTAGTGACTTTCATGCTTATTTTAGTGTCATCTGCAAATGATGATACAAAAGTGTGCTGGGTGTTTTTATCTATGTCTGCTATGAGGATGAGAAACAGCAGAGGTGCCAGGACAGTGCCTTGGGGCACTGAGCTTTTGACCTCGCTGATGCTGGATCTTGCCCTGTTCACTACTACTTTTTGTGTTCTGTGTGTTAGGAACTCAAATATCCATCTGCCTACCTTCCCAGTAATGCCTATGGCCCTCATTTTGTGCGCTATAACTCCATGATCGCATTTGTCAAACGCCTTTGCAAAATCTGTGTAAATCACATCTGCGTTTTGGTCGTCCTCCAATGCCTCCGTAATTCTGTCATAATGGTTCAGCAGCTGTGACAGGCATGATCGTCCCGCTCTGAAGCCATGCTGGTTCGGGTTATGGAATAATTTATAACCCTGTAAGTTGCACTCAGAAGGCATTTCTCTATCTTTCAAGTTGAACCAGGTCTCTGTTATAGCACTTGCAAGTAATCTTAGCTCATCCATCTTATTTCTTAGACTCCTACTATTTGTATAGTAAACCTTAAGCTAATGCAACCACTCCAGCCCCATAGAGATGAACCCCATCCCTTGCATACATATCACGTTTGCCATAGAATTTGTCCCAGTTATCAATGAATGGGATTGCAAGTTCCCTGCAGTACCTGTCTAGCCAGCAATTTATACAAATTGCCCTAGACATCAATTCATTGCCCACTTCCCTTTTAGGAAAGATGATACATATGATTGGGACCCCTCCCTTAGACCTGACTACTTCTATGGCTGACCTGTACTTATCCAGCAGCTCCTGTCTCCTGCCCTTCCCAAAGTCATTTCCACCAGCACTAAGACAGATAATGGGCTTGTTCCCATTACCTGACATAATATTATCCAACCTGCTGACTGTCACCAACACCAGCTCCTGGGAGGCACACCCTCTGTCTGACCTTCCTGTCTCTGTTACAAAAAGCATGGTCCATATAGGACCATGCTTTTCAATCAGAATATTCTTACCTTGATTTGCAGGGGAATCAGTGGTACCTTTAACCTCATTATCCACTGAAGTACACTCGTCCTGGAGAACAGAGAATCGATTTCCTACATTCACATCTTCTCTATTAACCTTCCTTATCTTCCTTCTTCCTGAATTGTGAACCACTTGCCACTTAAAGCTGCTGCCACTCTCCAAATCACTGCTGAAGGTGCTGGTGCTGGATGCACCTCACTGCTGGTAGCCTTTTCGTCCTCCCCACCTTCAGTCTCCTTGCAGTGAGTGACAGATTGCATCTCACTGCTGGTAGCCTCATTCCCCTCAACCACTCCAGCCACCTCACACTCACTCCCAAACCCATCGAGGTGAGCCTTCAGCCTCTTAATTTTCTCCTGGAGAAGCAGGACCTCCTCCTTCAACACCAACCTCAGATTTTAAAACACTGCAGAAGCAAGCTATGGCTTTGTAACCCTCTACACTAATCCCCAGAGCAGATGAATATCAATAAACAAATAGACGTATTACAAACATGTAATACGCAGTGATAACAACCGGTACCAATCGTAGCTCGGTTGGTAGCGTACTCGGCTCACACAATGAGGTCCGTGATTCGATCCCCGGTACGGGTGGACATATTTGGACGTGTTTCCTTAAGACACCTGCTGTCTTGTTCACCTAGTAGTAAATAGGCACCTGGGTGTTAGTTGACTGGTGTGAGTCGCATCCTAGGGACAAAATTAACCTAATTTGTCCGAAATACTTTGCATAACAAGTGGCTTTCTATATAGTATGTCACTGATGTCAGCTATGGTTAGTATACCTTGTATCATGTACTCGTAGAAGTAAATATTATTATTATTACTATTATTATTATTATTATTATATGAATTTGACGTTACTGCTATCACGGGTTCTTAACAATGCCGTTTTGTCATTCGTGTTATGAAAATAATTATATTCAAAAACTTTTATCCACTATTCTAAACTCAGATCACATCAGCCAATTTCACCTTTGTAAAAATTAAAACAATCTCTTTTAGTTAGGTGCTCCAGCACTCATCTAACATTCTTCTTCCTGGAAGGGATTTTTAACTTAGTTATTCTCCGGACGTAACTTTACGCAAGTGGCTGAGAAATTTACGGGCGATCGTATTTTATTGGCGGGAGAGCGAGTGTTTGTCATGCAGTGTGTGCAACGTTTAATTAAACTGACTTATGTAGTGACCCTTTGCTGGCACACACACACACACACACACACACACACACACACACACACACACACACACACACACACACACACACACACTCCAGTGTCGTCAAGCCGATTTCCCTGAACCCCTCCTCGTAGGATATACCCCTTTGCTCCGGGACTAATCTTTTGCAAAATTTTGCACTTTCTCTAATATCTTGACTTGTTTGACCAGGTGTGGGTTCCATACTGGTGCTGCATACTCTAATCTGGTCCTGACGTACATGGTGTACAGTGTCATGAATGACTACTCAGGAGTTATTTGGTTGATGTGAGCCTCGGGAGATGCGCATCTCCGCCAAATCACTGCTGCAACAAATACTCTCCTGGCAAATTTTAGAATAGTCTACCAACATCCAAGGATTCATTCAAGAAATTGTTCACCATATACGTCAGGTCCATATTCGAGTATGTAGCACCAGTATGGAACTTACACACAGTCAAGCACATCAAGAAACTGAAGAAAGTGCAGAGGCTTGCAACATGACTTGTCCCAGATCTTAGGGCTGTAGGCCTTATGAGAAGAAGTTAAGAGAACACAACCTGATGACACTAGAGGATAGGAGGATAGGTGGGACATGACAACAACGTTCAAAATACTGAGAAGAATTGATAAGGTTAACAAGGACAGAATGTTTCGGAGATGGGACACAGGAATACGAGGACATAACTAGAAGTTGAAAACTCAGATGAGTCATAGAAATATTATGAAGTATTTCTTAAGCCTTAGAGTTGTCAGGAAGTGGAACAATCTGGAGAGTCAAATAGTGGAGGCTGGATCCATACATGGCTTTAAGAAGAGATACGAGTAGGGAGAGAGTGACCTAGTAGCGACCAGCGAAGAGGCGGGGCCAGGAGCTATGACTTGACCCCTGCAACTACAAGTAGGTGAGAACACACACACACACACATACACACACACACACACACACACACACACACACACACACATACGTTACGAGGTGTCAGAGTGGGCGCCGGTGACGAGTGGGGTTCCACAGGGATCAGTCCTAGGACCAGTGCTGTTTCTGGTATTTGTGAACGACATGACGGAAGGAATAGACTCCGAAGTGTCCCTGTTTGCAGATGATGTGAAGTTGATGAGAAGAATTCAATCGGACGAGGACCAGGCAGAACTACAAAGGGATCTGGACAGGCTGCAAGCCTGGTCCAGCAATTGGCTCCTGGAGTTCAACCCCACCAAGTGCAAAGTCATGAAGATTGGGGAAGGGCAAAGAAGACCGCAGACGGAGTACAGTCTAGGGGGCCAAAGACTGCAAACCTCAATCAAGGAAAAAGATCTTGGGGTGAGTATAACACCAGGAACATCTCCTGAGGCGCACATCAACCAAATAACTGCTGCAGCATATGGGCGCCTAGCAAACCTAAGAACAGCATTCCGACATCTTAATAAAGAATCGTTCAGGACCCTGTACACTGTGTACGTTAGGCCCATACTGGAGTATGCAGCACCAGTTTGGAACCCACATCTAGCCAAGCAGGTAAAGAAGCTAGAGAAAGTGCAAAGGTTTGCAACAAGACTAGTCCCGGAGCTAAGGGGTATGTCCTACGAGGAGAGGTTAAGGGAAATCGACCTGACGACACTGGGGGACAGGAGAGATAGGGAGACATGATAACGACATATAAGATACTGAGAGGAATTGACAAGGTGGACAGAGACAGAATGTTCCAGAGATGGGACACAGCAACAAGGGGACACAGTTGGAAGTTGAAGACTCAGATGAATCACAGGGATGTTAGGAAGTATTTCTTCAGTCACAGAGTGGACGGGAAGTGGAATAGTTGGGGAAGTGATGTAGTGGAGGCAAGATCCATTCATAGCTTTAAGAAGAGGTATGATAAAGCTCATGGCGCAGGGGGAGTGACCCAGTAGCGGCCAGTGAAGAGGCGGGGCCAGGAGCTATGACTCAACCCCTGCAACCACAACTAGGCGAGAACTAGGTGAGTTCACACACACACACACACACACACACACACACGTCTTACCAATTACTTAGTAAAGATTATTCAGGAAGTAACAAGCAGAAGTCCTGTCGTAATTGGAGGAATATGAGCGTCAGTACTTTCAACACTGCTAAGACTCCGGTGAGCAAAGATGAGCTGGGATGACGTAAGGAAGGGTGGCAAGTACCTTCACTCATTAAAACGCAGTTTCTGAGAAACACATGTGTATGCCCATATTGACTGATGTGTTTCTTTCACTTTACATCTTAACCTCGTTACCACACCATCATTAGTGCTGTTACAAATTTAGGTTGGATAAATTCATGAGTGAGAGGGGTTGGATTTGAGTGGGACTCGCGCATGAGTGGGTAGAATTGTCAAAGCTTATTTCTTGGGTAGCATTGAAAATTGGGTTGAGCAAATATTATGTTAGTGGGACGGATTGTGAAGGACATGCCTAGTATGGGCCAACAGGCCTGCTGCAGTGTTCCTCCTTTCTTATGTTCTTATGTTCTTAAATAGTAAGGTCACTAAGTAGTAGACTAACTCACGAAATCGTAATAGCTGCTACAACAACTACTACTACTACCATCACTACTATCTACAACGATTATATTATGTTTTACACCTCGGTGTATACCTATATATACCTCTGTGTCCAGGTATTGTTTGTAACGGCTTGACAAAGCTCCTGGAGAGCGAAACGTTGCCACAATAAAATGTCTCATTTTACCTGTGTTCTTTTACCTGAAAAATCGTAATAACACAATTATAACCCCCCACGGAACGTGTGGCCAAAAGGCTTACGCACTGACCAGGAGTTTTACGACTGACTCGCAATGGGTTTGAGCCTCACCCGTTCCGTGGTTTGTTAATAGAGTGATTAAATCTCCAGATTGTCAATGGATCTTACATGAGTATTTTCCCAGCATCCTCTTCATTCCTTGCTAAACTATTATGATAACTTTAAGCTTTATTTCAAGTTAGAGCTGTAAAGCTTACAACCCAACCAGCTCACTCAAAAGTCAGCCAAAATACACATAGCTGAAGCAATATAACCTTTGTAATAATATTGGTAGAATTACCGACAATATGTTAAGTAAAAGGACACAATTGCAACTAATGTGACATTTATTGTGGCAACGTTTCGCTCTCCAGGAGCTTTCTCAAGCCGTAACGGCTGAGAAAGCTCAGACAAAGTACTATCAATTAGTGAATGCTCAAATATAACCTTTCAATTGAATTTTTTCGAACTTAGTCTAACCTAACATAATCTACTCTATACTACACAAATGAACAATAAAAAAAAAAAACTCGCCGCCAAACACTCACTCATAGCCTCTGTCTCTCACACAAATACACATGGACAAAAAAAAAAACCACACACTCGACCCCTGCGATTACTTATAGGTGAGTACACACACGCACACACACATTCTCTCCCCTCTCTCACCTATTCCATCACCTTTGTTTTCTTAAGAAACATAAAGAAGGAACACTGCAGCAGGCCTACTGGCCCATGCGAGGCAGATCCAAGTCTCCCACCGGCTTAAGCCAATGCCTTAACCTAGTCAGGTCAGTCACATTCACTTAAGGGAGGAGCACGGCATCTGACCTAGTAGCACAATCTAGTCAGGTCCAACTCACACCCACCCACACCCACTCATGTATTTATCCAACCTATTTTTAAAACTACACAACGTTTTAGCTTTTATAACTGTGCTTGAAAGTTTGTTCCACTCATCCACAACTCTATTACCAAACCAGTGCTTTCCTATATCCTTCCTGAATCTGAATTTTTCCAACTTAAAACCATTGCTGCGAGTCCTGTTTATGCTAGATATTTTCAGCACGTTATTTACATCCCCTTTATTAATTCCTGTTTTCCATTCATACACCTCAATCATATCCCCTCTAATTCTACGCCTTTCTAGAGAGTGCAGATTCAGGGTCCTCAGTCTATCCTCATATGGAAGATTTCTGAAACATGGGATCAACTTTGTCATCCTCCTTTGTACGGGTTGTGTACGATAAGAATGCAAAGGCAACGGCAAAAGCCGTGTGACATGAATGTTAAGAAAATGTAGAAGGATAAATGGAAGTTATCGGACCTCTTAATTGCTTATAAAGGTGAGCGGAGATATAAAAAATACAGTTGAATCAAGAAGAGGCGGAGAGGAATAACAAGATAATAAAAGAAATGATATATGAGATAAGAAGGGACGCGGAAAGACTTGATGATTAATCGAATTGAGTGAGCGCCTCTGGCAAGACAGTGATGGAGTGAATGATGATGAAAGTTTTTTCGGGCCACCCTGCCTTGGTGGGAGAAGGCCGATGTGTTAATATATATATATATATATATATATATATATATATATATATATATATATATATATATATATATATACAAACACTGATCTCTGGCCGACGGAGACTCGACCCTACGAACCTTGTGACAGGAACGCAGTGCTTTACCGACCGTACCACACTGGTCCAATACCTGGCATCCAGCTCACGCTAGACGTTGATCCAAGGCACCCAGCTTTCAGGCAGGTGGCTTACAGCTTTTCATCTCATCCCCTGCATGCATCGACACAACTAGAGATTTTTACAATGCTAGGAATTCGCAGAGCAGGCGAAATATTCACAAACACTGATCTCTGGCCGACGGAGACTCGACACTACGAACCTTGTGACAGGAACGCAGTGCTTTACCGACCGTACCACACTGGTCCAATACCTTGGCATCCAGCACTGCGTTCCTGTCACAAGGTTCGTAGGGTCGAGTCTCCGTCGGCCAGAGATCAGTGTTTGTGAATATTTCGCCTGCTCTTGCAATTCCTAGCTATATAAAATATATATATATATATATATATATATATATATATATATATATATATATATATATATATAAAGATTCGGGAACAAGGCAGAGATGGAATCTTTTAGATATAATAAATAACAATATACGAGACAGAGACAAAAAATAATTCCATGTACAATGAAGGAAGATTTTGTAAATCACAGATGCACATGCGGCGGCCCGCGGAATGCCTGCGGGTCGCATACTGCATGCGGCCTTGAGTGCCACAATTGTGGCCTTAATTGTTGTGTATTATTATAATCACAACTAAACGCTAAAACCACAAGAGTCAAATGCTGCTGTGTAAATGTAACTGAAACTGTCACTGTGACGCTCACTGCCTTCCCCTGACACAGTATACAAACTGTTCACCGCACATCATATTTTAACAATTAATATTTGGTTCTTCACTATATTCAGGAACAGTTTAGATTAGTAATGAAAATGAAAGTTCAATAATGTGAACAAGTGGTGAGTTATGGTTATTTAATACAGTTCAATTGTTCACTAATATTTTCTTTATATTGCCTAATGACATTTACCTAGAATCCTAGCGAGAAACAACTGATCTTTAGAACTTAGCTAGATATGAAGACTTAGCTAGAACTGAACATTTCTAATAAATGTTCATTTCTAGCTAAGTATTCATATTTAAATAAAAAAATAAGTCTTTTATTTATGAATGTTTATGTGTTCGACTTATATCTGCTTCACGTATCTCAAAATTTCCAAGTTTCCCAAGAATTTTGCAATTTGGCAATCACAAAATTTGCTCATATCAGGAAAGCTTTATCGAAAACTGTGCTAGAAATCACTGAGAAGCTAATCTCTCAGACCGGGCCGCGGGGGCGTTGACCCCCGAAACCTTCTCCAGGTACTTCCAGGTAAGTACACTATTTTCATTCTTACCGTATAAACTTAGGTAGCGGCTGATTAAAATCTATTCGTTAATTTATATTAACATCTGTTGACAACCTGTTGTAAATTTCGACTATTTTTATTACATATTTATGAAAAAAAAATTAGGTAGAAGATTAAACCGTCTAAAATACCGGGATTTGAATAAATATTTTGCTTATGTTTCGTTCCGCTGATGCTCCTCCAGGAGGGAAGTTCTACATCGATGCTCCTCCAGGAGGGAAGTTCTACATCGATGCTCCTCCAGGAGGGAAGTTCTACATCGATGCTCCTCCAGGAGGGAAGTTCTACATCGATGCTCCTCCAGGAGGGAAGTTCTACATCGATGCTCCTCCAGGAGGAAGTTCTACATCGATGCTCCTCCAGGAGGGAAGTTCTACATCGATGCTCCTCCAGGAGGGAAGTTCTACATCGATGCTCCTCCAGGAGGGAAGTTCTACATCGATGCTCCTCCAGGAGGGAAGTTCTACATCGATGCTCCTCCAGGAGGGAAGTTCTACATCGATGCTCCTCCAGGAGGGAAGTTCTACATCGGTGCTCCTCCAGGAGGAAGTTCTACATCGATGCTCCTCCAGGAGGAAGTTCTACATCGATGCTCCTCCAGGAGGGAAGTTCTACATCGATGCTCCTCCAAGGAGGGGAAGTTCTACATCGATGCTCCTCCAGGAGGAAGTTCTACATCGATGCTCCTCCAGGAGGGAAGTTCTACATCGATGCTCCTCCAGGAGGGGAAATTCTACATCGATGCTCCTCCAGGAGGAAGTTCTACATCGATGCTCCTCCAGGAGGGAAGTTCTACATCGATGCTCCTCCAGGAGGGAAGTTCTACATCGATGCTCCTCCAGGAGGGAAATGCTACATCGATGCTCCTCCAGGAGGGAAGTTCTACATCGATGCTCCTCCAGGAGGGAAGTTCTACATCGATGCTCCTCCAGGAGGGAAATTCTACATCGATGCTCCTCCAGGAGGAAAGTTCTACATCGATGCTCCTCCAGGAGGGAAATTCTACATCGATGCTCCTCCAGGAGGGAAGTTCTACATCGATGCTCCTCCAGGAGGGAAGTTCTACATCTCTGTTGTGAATAAAGATACATTACAGAAGTTGAGTCTGGCAGCAGAAATGGAGATACCTGTAAAAAAATTAATGCCAGAGCAGTAAGAAAAGACGCAAAATGAGCTAAGGATGAGAGGTGGTAAACAATAATATTTTTTTTTTTCAGAGAGCAGCAGTATGGGATCAGGTATGGGAGAGAAAATAAAAAAAAATATGAAGATTACAACAGAGCTTTTCTGCAAACATATAGATCATATATGAAAAGAATGATAGCAAAGGAGAAAAAAATCAGTGTACCCAGAGGATCAAAATTTCGAAACAGCTATAAGATCCTATTTCTCTCAATCACTACTTCTTCCATCTCCAATTCATATTACCGACACATCTACTCTCCCCGTCCCACTTTATAAAACGTATACTCTCCCAACGATCTCCATTCCATATCTACACCAGCTATCACACCCTTACTACCTGCACTAACAATCACCAATAATGAATAACAACCATATACCTTCCCACTTACCTCTCTCTCTCTCTCTCTCACACACACACACACCACCGATAAACATAACCATACCCTTTCTCTCCCTTCGGTCTTCCCCTAACGTGCTGTTTTCAGTAACTCTCTCGCTCCTAATAGCCCTCCTAACAGAAACCAGTCCCAATGCCAGAATTATCTGCAATATGAAATCATAGAAAGATCAGAGTATGATTTTATTCAGACAGTATGACAAAGAAACGTTATGAACCAAAGGACAGAGTAGCAGAGGAACATGCTGACATTCTGGCTATCACAAAGAAAAACTCTGTAATGATAACCAATTCCACATTCTCAGTGTACCACACTGAGAGGAGAAACAAAGAGCATAAAGGTGGATAATATAAAACACCAGTTGATAGGAATCAGTGGAGTTTTGAGTCACTGAGAAATGTAAACGTTGGTGAGTTCATTGACAATTTAATAAAAGTGATAATAACAAATGTATCTAAGATAACAGTGATTTACAACCACAACAGAAGAACTGGAGACCATGACAGGAGTACGAGAACAACAACTGAGCTATTAATGCACAATTCAGAGAAAGTAGAATTGAAACCAAGTAGAATAATTGTAAGTTTGTTGGTAAAAGATAGTTTCACTCGCTAAAAAAAACGAACTAGGAGACCAAGGACCCACATACAGGGTCAGAAACATGGAGATGAAAAGTGATGGAGACAATAACGGATACTTTCAATACCGAACACAAAAAAAAATATGAGCAGTTAATGAGTCAGCTGGACCGAACCTGATTTGCCCCTTAAGTGCCTAAATCCTTCAATCAATGAACTTAATTTCATAAAATACTGTGCAGGACACATTACAAATACCCAGACGAAAGAGTTTTAAAAAAATCGCAATTTTTATTGATCAAAGAATGAAAGTACTTAGCTTATAATACGGCCACAGAGTGACCAAATAAAAATACTTAACTGACACCTGTAAAACAATCTCTATTTTCGGCTCGAGTAGCAAATATTCTAGCTTTTATATCCAAATTATTTCCCCCCAAAATTATACCGCCTGTATTAATGATAAGCTGGGAAAGGCATGAAAAATTTGGGGACGGGAATAAGAGAGGAAATGGACGTACCACTACTTCCACTTCTTCCTCTCTTGGTCCCGTCCCTTGTCCCGCTCCTATATATATACTGGCTACCTTACTCTTTTACTGTTAGTGTGACTTTGTAAATGGTCCAAGTCAGACCGAAACGTCGTCGTAAGCTCCTCTCTTATATGTGTGGGTTCTTTGTGTATTGTTCCAGTCACGGTATTGTGTCTTTTTGTTCAATATAAGAACGACTGTAAAGTGCAATCACAAAAATGTGTAATATTCGGTGTAGCACCATATTACAGGAGCTATATTTCAACATCTCTGAATGAATCCATTTCGATCATCAACATTTACTATGTATTGCTATAATCGCTCTGGTGGTAATACCAAATTATTTTTTATTTCTTTATAAAAATATTCGTGCCATCAATAAGACCAGAATAATGTATCTTTTGCTGCTGCGATTTAAATCTACACAAAGCAAGAGCCGCTTTGAAAGTTCTCCTGCTCTCAGTCATCTAAGAAATGGAGAGACTCTCTGTTTATACCACTCTTCAACTAGCCGATATATACTTCTCTAGCTTTACCTAAAAAGATTTAACATTTACAATCCAAATTAAAAGAACTTTAAACTTAAGCAATTCCTTTTGCAAATCCTCCAGTGAGTTCACAAACTATTCAATACATGCGTAAGTCTTCAAATATACTCACAAACCATCCAATACACTCACTAAGCTCAAACACACTCAAGTCATTAATACATTCATATACTCGGTGATACACTCACTAACAAACACGCTAACATCTCCAAGACACACACACATTCTCAGATACATTCATAAACTCTTCAACCCTCTCCACCACACACACACAAATAGGTGAGTACACACACACTCTCTCTCTTGCAATAAACTCTCAATTATATCAATGTGCTCTCATTTAACACCGTTGTTTTCCCTGTCCAGTTCATAACGACAGTTTCTGAACGTTCCCTGCAATTAGGTAAGCTTTTTATTTATGTTTTAGTTTAATTATATTAGGTTTAGCTGGGCTAGGTTTACTTAGGATATGTTAAGTCATGCTAAGACGTTGGGCAGGGAGATATCCGGGGAAGCCCAGGGAGCGTTCATTTCTGCACGCCTACCATGAGGTGATCACCCTCAATAAAACATGATTCACAAATATACCTCAGCACAGAACACAACCAGCATACACACACCTCCGCCAAAACACTAGCGTGTTAACAGTCCCAGTCACCAATGCATAAGCACGCAGATGTTACACATATTGGCTCTGTCCTTTCAATACTGTGATTAATTCCAGACAGGATCGGGAGCCTCATCTTCATTCTCTAGCATGTTGCACGTTCATCTTGTAACATGCTTGACCAGCCATGCTGATCTTATCACACGTTTAGGAAGAGTAACGGGATGGCATGAAGCCTGACAGTGATCCCCAATCACAATCACACACACACACACACAGGGAGAGAGAGATGACCTAGTAGCGATCAGTGAAGAGGCGGGGCCAGGAGCTATGACTCGACCCCTGCAACCACAAATAAGTGAGTACACACACACACACTGTCCGAACTACTATGGAGGAGGTATAGCACGTCAAGGGATACTGGACAGTAGCCAGAGAGCAGGAAAACAGTGAAAGTAGTCTCAATATTAAAGAAAGGAGACAGAGAAGTGTTGAACTACAGTTTACAAGAATGGTATACAATACCGACAATGTCAAATCAAGACACATGTGCAACATCTGGGTATCTTTATAGTAGACGTTTCGCCATCCAGTGGCTTTATCAATACAAAATTCTAGGACATAATATTCTCCAGACCTACGATGTTGAACACACCAACTCCAAGGCCAAGGGACTGATTACCTCATCTTTTGTATATAGTTCTACTCTCTTCATATTATGTCCTAGAATTTTGTATTGATAAAGCCACTGGATGGCGAAACGTCTACTATAAAGATACCCAGATGTTGCACATGTGTCTTGAACTACAGTTTAGTATCACTGACGTGCATACAATGTCAGACTAACACCCTACTCGGAAGACTGTCACATGCAGCATTCTCCACCTGACCCAGCATTCTCCACCTGACCCAGCATTCTCCACCTGACCCAGCATTCTCCACCTGACCCAGCATTCTCCGCCTGACCCAGCATTCTCCGCCTGACCCAGCATTCTCCACCTGACCCAGCATTCTCCGCCTGAACCAGCATTCTCCGCCTGACCCAGCATTCTCCACCTGACCCAGCATTCTCCGCCTGACCCAGCATTCTCCGCCTGAACCAGCATTCTCCACCTGACCCAGCATTCTCCACCTGACCCAGCATTCTCCACCTGACCCAGCATTCTCCGCCTGACCCAGCATTCTCCGCCTGAACCAGCATTCTCCGCCTGAACCAGCATTCTCCGCCTGACCCAGCATTCTCCACCTGACCCAGCATTCTCCACCTGACCCAGCATTCTCCACCTGACCCAGCATTCTCCACCTGACCCAGCATTCTCCACCTGACCCAGCATTCTCCACCTGACCCAGCATTCTCCACCTGACCCAGCATTCTCCACCTGACACAGCATTTTCCACCTGACCCAGCATTCTCCACCTGACACAGCATTCTCCACCTGACCCAGCATTCTCCACCTGACTCCATCATATATACTCACGTAAATAACAAAAAAAGGCACAATACCGTGACTGGAACAATACACACACAACCCGCACATATAAAAAGAGAGGAGCTTACGACGACGTTTCGGTCCGACTTGTACCATTTACAGTCACACTAACACACTTTCACCCAGGTAGATCTGTTTGTGACTTGATAAAGCCCACTGTGTGGGCGAAACGTTGTCAATAAAGGATTATGTGTTTATTTTTCCAGAAGATAATGAAAAGGATGATGGCAGAGCACTTGGAAGGAAATTATTTCATAAGAATATAAGAATGGAGGAACACTGCGGAAGGCCTACTGGCCCATACAAGGCAGGTCCTTATAAAAACCACCCCTACCCAAAACTACCCAAGAATTTACTCCCGTACCCACGACACCAATCAAACCCAGCCCCTCCCACTCATATATTTGTCCAATCTCTTTTTAAAGCTACCCAAGGTCCTAGACTCTATCACCCTACTCGGAAGATTGTTCCACGCATTCACAACTCTGAAAACTAGTACTTACCTATGTCCTTTCTAAATCTAAATTTATCCAATTTAAATCCGTTATTTCTGGTTCTTACTTGGTTCGATATCCTCAGTATTTTATTAATATCTCCCCTCATTCTACGTCTCTCCAGAGAGTGGAGATTCAACGCTCTAAGTCTGTCTTCATACGGGAGATTTCTTATACAGTGAATCATTTTAGTCATTCTTCTCTGTATGTTCTCCAACTAATTTATATCCATCCTGTAATAAAGAGACCTAAACTAAGGGGCATAATCCAAGTGAGGTCTCACTAGTGATGTATAGAGCTGTAAATGAATGGTATACAACACCGCCAAGGTGAAAATTAGACACTGGTGTCTAATTCAAGGACAAATTCAAGGACATGAATGGAAGACAGTAGAACTATATACGAAAGATGAGGTAATCAGTCCCTCTGCCTTGGAGTTGGTGTGAAAAGCACCACTGTTGCAATGTTCTCACACATTGTGCAACACTGGAAATGAATATTTGAAAAAAAAAAATAATAATCATCATTCTCCCCTCTTACTTGACGATTATGATACCAAATTAAATATTAAATCTTTTTACGTCATTGAGCAGTGACGCGGAAAGTCTCCTGAAATAATTTGCACTTGTAATATAAAAAATAAAATCCCCATTACACATCGGAAAGCATTCTGGCCACGTTTTTAACCAACCAGAAGCACAATGGTTTTTTGGGTCAGTATTTAGATGTACACTAAGTCGTAAAACCCTGAGGTATTTCACAGTGAATCTTGTAACATGCGCGCGCGCATGTTACAGGAGTTGAGTCTTACCTCCTGGCCCTCCCTTTCAATTTGCAGCTTTCCAGATTCACTCACCGCCAGCCTCGTGGGTCCTCACATACCTGCTCTTAAAACTATGTATGGAATCTGCCTCCATCTTATCTTCATCAAGTTCATTCCACTTACTGACCACCTTGAGGCTGAAGAAGTACTTCCTGACTTCCCTATGACTCATCTGTGTCTTTAACTTTCACCTGTTTTCCCGTGTACCTGCTTCTTGATTTCAAACAGTCTATTCCTGGCTACCCTATCAATGCCTTGGAGTATTTTGTATGTTATTATTAAGCCTTTCCTTGAACTTCCTGCTAATGTCGTCAGGTTCAAGTTTCTTTACGTTCTCCTCAAGTTCATACCCCTTAAGGGCTCTTAATCTGTCTTCGCTTGAAAAATTTATTATGCAGTGGATTATTTTAGTCATTATCTGTAGGTTCTCCATTAAATTTATATCCACCCTGTAGTATCGAGACCAAAACTGAGCATCATAATCCAAGTGAGGTCTTGCAAATGATATTTAGAGCTGTAGTATAACCTCTAGACTCCTATTGTTTATACTTCTTGATATAAATCCCAGTAATCTGCTTGCCTGAATACGCACGCTCAGGCACTCCTGTCTTGGCTTCAGGTTGCTACTTACCTTAACTCCCAAATCGATAAGTTAGGTATCTTAATTTCGAAAAGTTTCGCCTGTATAATAGGCTTCTCCCTGTGAATACAGAGAAGACAATAGAAGCAATGGAGATGTAAAGACGATGTAATCAGTTCAACGCTCTCGAAGACGTAGTGTTAAGGTGGTCAGTCCCTCAGCCTGGTGAAGTTTTTTGCTCCATAGTCTGGAACATCAGAATGTAGACTTATATACTGCCTATGGTAAGGCGCAGAAAATCTTATAGAAGAGGCGGGGCACACTTGTAGCAGTAAGAATGTAATAACTGAGAGGCAGTGTAGCAAGTTTACTCGGTAGGTCCCTCTCAACCCCCAACCCTTCGCACTCGTAACTAGTGGTCAAGCAATAAAGTTGTCGAAAATGTTCTCTGTACCAAGATACTGTTGTGTTGCAGTGTCTGACAGTGTGATCATAACAGTGGTATACAATACAACGCTTATGGGCTGGTCTGTCTTTTTTTCTATTTCTTAAAAGTACCTTCTTGAACCTCGGGTATCCAGCTTCTGACGGTTAGTGAGGCAAGGGGTCCTTGGTTGTCTCTCTTCCCTTGTAGCATGTCTAAATACACACACCTTTATGGGCTCATCTCCATTCCTTTCTACAATTGCAAGCTTTTGAAGAAATGTTGTCTGCAACACGAAAGGCCTTCAATTGTCATTCCAACTTTCCCCCTGCGGTTGTATTACACACACACACACACACACTATGTATATGTCGTGCTGAATAGGTAAAACTTGTGATTTTGGCTTAAAGACCAACACTCTTCTTGCCGAATAAGTTAAGCTAAAATTTGTGTATACAATAATTTCGTAAAAATCATTCTGAACCTTACGAATTTTTTTATTTCATTGTGTTTATTATTAAATTATTGTAAACTTATCTAAAATATATTAGTTGGATTAGGCTAAATTAAATTGCTCTTGTTATAATAAGGTTAGGTAAGTTTTTTTAAGGTTCTTTTGGTACAAAATTATTAATTTTTACATTAACATATATGAAATATATCTTTAAACGTACAAGAGAAAATTTTGAAAAGGACTTAATTTTAAATGAGTTCTTGCTAATTGACCAGTTTTACCTATTCGACACGACATATGTATATAGTACCATGAAATTTTAGCCTTGCATTATATCAATTTAGCTGTGATCCTTGTTTATAAAAGAAACAAATCGTAATTGTTCAGTATGGATGGCATTTCTTTCTTATCTTCAATTTTTTTGATCTACCTCTTAGTAATCTGTCAGATTCAATAAGGCTTAAATCAACCTCATTCACTAAATGTTTTACAATAACTAACAGATTCACTCAGTTCCTTTAATGCAATGGGTTCGTTGCTTTCTGGCTTAAATGCTGAGGTTAATGGACAGTTCCATTACTAGCTAATGGACGAACTACTGACCTAGTTACTTTTTGTACGACACTAATATGCAAAGTGACCATTCTTTCCGCCTTCACAGTACCTCTTTACCTTAAGGAAAGTGACGTGTGACTTGCATATTTGTTTGTCGTATTGCTTCACGTCCATCTTGGGTTGTGTCAGAGAGTTTGCTATGGTGAATGTCAGAAGTTTGATTTCAATTGTTCAGTCTTGATAAACGCTGTGAGTTGTACTGAGGATTTCTTTACTACTGTGGTTGGCACCGGAGTTTGTCTGGTGCTGTATATGATTCTTTCTGAAGAATTTTTCTCTTTAACGTCTCTCAGTTTTCTGTCTAATGAACCTGGAAAACTATATATAATAAACCCGGCCTCTACCCTGATCATTGTGAAATGTTTCCGTAATTCTTCGTTGAGGATTTTTTGTTAAGTTTGTCTCATCTTAACGTCCAGAGACTGTATGATGTGACCTGTAATATTATCTCTTTAAACTGTCTCTACAAGTACTCTGAAGTGCTGGCTGTGTTATAAGCAGTTGTTTGTGTCTAATGGCTTTGTTCATCGCTATGACTGGCAGTAACTGGAGTGTGGAAATAACTACAGGTTAGACAATAAGACAAAAACAATACAGAACACTCAATAATAACGTCGTTATTAAAAAGTATTCCATATTGGTTTTATGTCTTACTCAATATAACTGACTGTAGTCCAATTATTTGCATTTGTTTCACTTCCATTAACTTCGTCTTACAAAACGTATTGCTCACCATGTCTAAGATAATGGCAGCGCACAAAAACGAGATCAAGTCTTCAGAAGTGTCACTTTTCGCAACATAAAAACAAAAGAAAGTTCTTATCCAATACCAATTGAGTATTGTTTATTCTTACTTTAAAAATCATTGATTTTGGGTGCCATCTAAGCCCGTCTACTGGCAAGAATCTGAAAGTTGTCATCATTCTATTTTTTACAAAATTCGTCAATATTTGTAGCTATCTTTACTATCTGGTTATTCACGAGATTACCAGCTATTTCATAGGTTTTAACCTTGTGACCAACACTTGTGACATCCAAAGAAATGCAAACTTACCTAGTATCAAGAGCCACTTTCCCATCACCCGGGACTCGTGGTCACCTGTGGACCTTGAGCCAGACTACAAAACTGTGACAATCAGTACTTACAGAGGTGACATTCGTCAGAAAATGTACGATAGCACTGAACACCTTTTATAACTCTGTACCTTATAACCAGGTTTCGATGCACTATTATTATTTTCTAGCTTTGTATTTGCATGATATCAAATGACACCCTATGTTCAAAGCGCACAATTTTAAGTTAATTGGTCAATATTCCCAGGTGTGATAAATGGTTTTGAAAACCGACGAGTTGAAGTTTGAGACACTTATGCAACAAATGGGAATCTTTATTAAGGAAACGTTTCGCCCCACAGTGGCTTCATCAAGATTGATGGACTGAACACATCGACTCCTGGCCGAGGGACTGATTACCTCAAACTCCTCCTCTCCTTACACCTTTCTGCTTTGTATTGGACTGATGAAGCCACTGTGTGGCGAAACGTTTCCTTAATAAAGATTCCCATGTGTTGCATAAGTGTCTCAAACTTCAACTCGTCGGTTTTCAAAACCATTTATCACTCCTGGGAATATTGACCAATTAACTTAAAATTGTGCGCTTTGAACGTAGGGTGTCATTTGATATCATGCAAATACAAAGCTAGAAAATAATAATAGTGCATCGAAACCTGGTTATAAGGTACAGAGTTATAAAAGGTGTGCAGTGCTATCGTACATTTTCTGAAATTACAGACACAGGTGACGAATGTCACCTCTGTAAGTACTGATTGTCACAGTTTTGTAGTCTGGCTCAAGGTCCAAAGGTGACCACGATTCTCAGGTGATGGGAAAGTGACTCTTGATACTAGGTAAGTTTGCATTTCTTTGGATGCCACAAGTGTTGGTCACAAGGTTAAAACCTATGAAATAGCTGTTAATCTCGTGAATAACCAGATAGTAAAGATAGCCGATAAGGTAAAACTTGCGATTTTGGCTTAAATAACAACGCTCACCTTGCCATATAAGACAAGTGAAAATTTGTGTATGCAATAATTTCGCCAAAATCATTCTGAACCTAACAAAAAAAATATATTTCATTGTGTTTGTTTATTATTAAATTAATGTTAACGTATCTAAAATATATTTAGTTGGGTTAGGCTAAATTAAATTGCGCTTGTTGTAATAAGGTTAGGTAGGTTTTCAAAGTTTCTCTTGGTACAAAATTATAAATTCTTACATTAACATAAATGAAAAAAATATATCTTTAAACGTATAAGAGAAAATTTTAGAAAGGACTTAATTTTAGATGAGTTCTTGCTAATTGACCAGTTTTACCTAATCGGCACGACATATATATATATATATATATATATATATATATATATATATATATATATATATATATATATATATATATATATATATATATATATATATATAGCGATACAAGATGCAAAATAACTAAGAGGATTTGAATAATAGTTCTAGGCGTTTCGTGTCGCAAGCTCCTGATGTGTTGATTGCAACATACGAAGGTGACTAAAGAGCCAGATATATATCTAATGCAGTAAAACCAAAAAAAAGTCTTCTCGATAAAATACGATATACCGCACACAGTCTTATTAGTATAATTGATAGAACATTCTACCATTGATATTCGTAAATATATTTGAGAAGTTTCACCTGTTCAACAGGCGAAATGTCTCGATAAAATTTACTTTTGCGAGTGGTTTATAAAGTGGCTTTAATATGCCCTAGCTTTTGCTTATGCATCTTTTTTAAAACTGATTGTCGATATCAATTACCAATTTTCATACCATTATTTTTTCAAACTGTCTCTTTTCCACTTGTTCTCCTCAGACCGTTTGTATCTTCCCTGTTTGTGATATATTTGTTGTGTGTGGCTTATGGTGTACTGGTAACTCGTGATATTTATTGTTGTTGTGTATTGTGTGTTGTTATGGTGTACTGGTAACTCGTGATATATTTGTTGTGTGTGGCTTATGGTGTACTGGTAACTCGTGATATATTTGTTGTGTGTGGCTTATGGTGTACTGGTAACTCGTGATATATTTGTTGTGTGTGGCTTATGGTGTACTGGTAACTCGTGATATATTTGTTGTGTGTGGCTTATGGTGTACTGGTAACTCGTGATATATTTGTCATTTCTGACCGACATCGAGGGCTTTTCTACCCTACCAGCCCGTTCTTTGACTAAGCTTATTGCAGAGAGCCTGTTCAGCCAGGCTGATGCTTTTAGTGGTCCGCTGGCCCACGTAGCTCTCACAGCCAGAGGCATCTGTCTCTTACACAACCAATTCAATCAATATCTCTCCTCTGACTCTAGTCAATAAGTCACCACCTTCACGACTCTGGTTCACATTCATCAAGGCTGTGGGATGGAACACGTTCTGTCAAGGTTCACTACCTGAGTACCTCAAAATAAGTACTTCTCCAAGTCTTCCTATGTCTCCAGTATACGAGTCTCCTTTGTGACAAAGTACTGCTACACAGGAGAAGAGTCTCATCACTAAAGATATCCAGGTGTTGCACATGAGTCGTATTCATTAACCTGTCGGTACTGTATCCATTACTGCACAGGTAATAATACAGCTTATAATTAGTATAGTTTCAGTATAGTTTCTAACTGTACCTCTGGTAGTTATACCACAATAATTGCGTAAAATTACATATAATTCCAAATAACCGCTTACACTCTCGTTTAATTGCATACAATTGCACATAATCGAAAATAGGTACATGCAGTTGCGTATAAAGGCAAACAATCGCGTAGAATTGCATGCAATGGTATACAATCGAATGCAGTCACATATACAATCACATGCAATGGCATACAGTCACACGCAATCATATACAATCACAGATATCACGATGTTTACTAGTGTTAGCGGCACTAATGTCTTGGCTCTCAACCTGCTGCCTGAGTCACCTTAATTGATACTTTCTCCTGACTAACGAATATGACAGCAAGCAGGGGTTACCTGCATATGTACTTTACAGTATACACTGCTTACATGAATATGTAGTTGACATCATATATTGGTTTCAGGTATGTGTAAGTGACAGCTTGCATTGTTTACGTGGATGCGTAAGTGACAGGAAGCGCTGGTTATGTGAAGATATAAACCGGAAGTTATTAGTATAATACTCACGCATTAGCATTTTAACCTTGTGTAATAATCATCTCTACCAAATAATTGTAAGTGTACTGTCTAATAACTGAATAATCATTATATAATGGATATATAATCATTATATAACTACTGTATAATCACGGCGCGAATAAAATTCTGTAACTTATCATCTTTATTTGATTATATATTGGCATCTCCATCATCCATAAGGAAAAATACACTGCTTCACAGCCTTCAGCAGGTTCTTCAACTCATTTAGAAACACAACTCAACATACTGAAGCAATATTGTGAATATTTCAATGATGTGTGACACACACACACACACACACAGGAAAGGCACTGCAATGAATCAAACACCTGACAGGAAGGCAACAACTAGTCATGGAACATCACGAGGTGTCAGTGTGGGCGCCTGTGACGAGCTGAGTTCCACAGGGTCAGTCCTAGGGCCGTTGCTGTTTCTGGTATTTGTGAATGGCATGACGGAAGAGATTGATTCAGAGGTATCCCTGTTTGCAGACGATGTGAAGCTAATACGAAGAACTCAATTGGATGAGGATCATGTAGAACTATAAAAGGAACTGAATAGGTTGCAAGCCTGGTCCAGGAACAGGCTCCTGGACTTTAACCCACCAAGTGCAAGGTTAAGAAGATTGGGAAAGGTCAAAGAAGACCGCAGACAGAGTACACGCTAGGAGGCCAAAGACTGAAGAAAAATTATCTTGGGGTGAATATAATACCGAACACATCTCCTGAGGCCCACATCAAACAAATAATTGCCACAGCACATGGACGCCTGGCAAAGCGACACCTTAGTAAGGAATCGTTCAAGATTCTGTAACCGTGTACGTCAGGCCCATATCGGAGTATGCAGCACCTGTTTAGAACCCACATCTGGTCAAGCTAAGGGGTAAGGGTTATGCCCTACGAGGAGAGGTTAAGGGAAATATACCTGACGACACTGGAGGACAGGAGAGATAGGGTGGACATGATAACGACACATAAAATACTGAAACAAACTTGACAAGATGGATAGGGACAAGATGTTTCAGAGATGGGACACAGCAACAAGGGGTCACAACTGGAAGCTGAAGACTCAGATGAGTCACAGGGTTGTTAGGAAGTATTTATTCAATCATAGAGTTGTCAGGAAATAGAACAATCTGGAGAGTGATGTAGTGGAGGCAGGATCCATACATAGCTCATGGAGCAGGGAGAGAGTGGATGTACTAGCGACCAGTAAAGAATCGGGGCCAGGAGCTGTAACTCGACCCCTGCAACCACAAATAGGTGAGTATACACACACTAAGTGAAGAGGCAGGGCCAGGAGCTGAGTCTAGACCCCTGCAACCACAATTAGGTGAGTACAATTAGGTGAGTACTACAAACCTAACCCATTAAAAAAATAATAATGGGGCTCAGAGGGGAAGTCGAAGGCTCAGGGGATCAGAGGAAGATGGTCCTCGTAAGGAAGAATGGATGGAAGAGCAATGTAAAAGGATGGAACAAGAGTGGGAGAGTATTACAAATAAAGAAGCATTTGTAATAAACGACTGTTTGGGATACTAAGTAAAATCTCATTTTCAGATTTTTATTATATTAAATATATATTATTAATATAAAAGCATATAATCTGAATAAAAACATAATCTAATAATCTGTGTAAAAACCTATTTACACAAAATCAGAGTACCAGATAAAAGTCACAAATAAAATAATATACTTAGAGCAATGTCAAGTCGCTGCCGTCTACAAGTGTCACGCAGGACACTACCTCACCTTGTCATGATGCTCCTTCTCCACCGTGTCCTCAGACACCCTTGTCTCTGTCTTATGGCACCTACGGGGTTCCACGACACCCGTACCATAAAGACTCAATCGCTGTGTCACACGACACCTTCTCTGTGCCACATGGCACACCTCCTGTATCATGAACTCTTTCTCATAAAGCCTTTACACCGCGTTATGACACACCCCAAATACACGACTCAACCTGTGTCGTGCCACCGTCACAAACTCTCTGGATACATCACTAAAACCCTGACACTCCGGTTAACAATCTCCGGGTAAACAATCTCAGGTACATCGTCGCAGGTACATCGTCGCAGGTACATCGTTGCAGGTACATCGTTGCAGGTACATCGTCGCAGGTACATAGTAGATTCTGGTGACCTTGCCGCTCTCCTTGTTGTAGGCTATCACCAGCACCACACTGCATGAGTCTGCAACTCTCACACAGGTCTGACTGGCGAACTCCAGTAGTATGTCAGGGAGCTTGTCACCAGCACCACACTGCTACTCTCATGCAGGTCTGACTGACGGACTCCAGTAGTACATATATCAGTGAGCTGGTGGACTCTCCAGTGTTGAATAGGTGAGTCTCGATGACACTGTCAGTCAAGCCGGCCCGGCAGTCAAACATCAGGTATGATGACATAACCCCTTGACTGCCGGCCGGTGAGGTAATTACCTAACTACCATTGTTAGGTAAGGGGCCGTAACACCCCCACCACAAAATGACCGACACACAAAGATTCAGGTACTATGTAATAAATTTTATCCCAAACAGTCATTTCCCGGACAAACAATATGCTCCCGGACAGGCCACTCATATTACAAATAAAGAAGCATTTGTAATAAACGACTGTTTGGGATACTAAGTAAAATCTCATTTTAAGATTTTTATTATATTAAATATATATTATTAATATAAAAGCATATAATCTGAATAAAAACATAATCTAATAATCTGTGTAAAAACCTATTTACACAAAATCAGAGTACCAGATAAAAGTCACAAATATAATCATATACTTAGAGCAATGTCAAGTCGCTGCCGTCTACAAGTGTCACGCAGGACACTACCACACCTTGTCATGATACTCCTTCTCCACCGTGTCCTCAGACACCCTTGTCTCTGTCTTATGGCACCTACGGGGTTCCACGACACCCGTACCATAAAGACTCAATCGCTGTGTCACACGACACCTTCTCTGTGCCACATGGCACACCTCCTGTATCATGAACTCTTTCTCATAAAGCCTTTACACCGCGTTATGACACACCCCAAATACACGACTCAACCTGTGTCGTGCCACCGTCACAAACTCTCTGGATACATCACTAAAACCCTGACACTCCGGTTAACAATCTCCGGGTAAACAATCTCAGGTACATCGTCGCAGGTACATCGTCGCAGGTACATCGTTGCAGGTACATCGTTGCAGGTACATCATCGCAGGTACATCGTCGCAGGTACATAGTAGATTCTGGTGACCTTGCCGCTCTCCTTGTTGTAGGCTATCACCAGCACCACACTGCATGAGTCTGCAACTCTCACGCAGGTCTGACTGGCGAACTCCAGTAGTATGTCAGGGAGCTTGTCACCAGCACCACACTGCTACTCTCATGCAGGTCTGACTGACGAACTCCAGTAGTATATCAGTGAGCTGGTGGACTCTCCAGTGTTGAATAGGGGAGTCTCTCGATGACACTGTCAGTCAAGCCGGCCCTGCAGTCAAACATCAGGTCTGATGACGTAACCCCTTGACTGCCGGCCGGTGAGGTAATTACCTAACTACCATTGTTAGGTAAGGGCCGTAACAGAGAGCAAACTAGGTGAGCTTTCTGTGAAAATATAGAAGAGGATGGAGGCAGAATAGAAGAAATGGGAGAAGCAAACTGAAGCCACAGAAGCCAGGATACGAGCCCTAGAATATGAGGTAGATATGCTGAAGCGACTTACAAGGCTATTGCCTAGAGGGGACATGGCATCTGAAGCAGGTACACCTTTTGAACGAGCAGCTCAATGGAAAGGATGGAGACAAGACTTACACCAAGGCCATATCAGTCCACCAAGCAAGGACGAGGAATGAAGGGGAAGAGCTGTTGGGAGCACAGATAGCAGTAAGTGAGGGGGGAGAAGGTGACAGGTCCCATACAGAGGCACGACCATGCCACCAAGAGTTACAGGAAAAAATAAGGGAGACAATGGTCATGTACAAGTGGGACTCAAAGACACACAAAGGCAATGGGAGGAGGAGAGGGAAAAGTCAGTGTTTATTAATGGGCTTCAGGAGAGCAAGGGGAGGAGACACAATGAAAGATGGCAGAAAGAAAAACAGGAGATTGAAAACATCATCAATGAAATAGACGAGGAGGATATGACCGAGATAGTAAATTTTCAGAGAATGAGGGGGTACTTCAAGAAGAGAAATCGGCCAGTCAAACTGATTTTCAAGACAGAAACGATGTCAGGATCCTGCAAGAGAAACCATGGCTGGAAGAATCATCAGAGGGTGTTTCTAGACCACGACAGAACAAGAACAGAATGACAGCAGCTGAGGGACAGGACACAGAAACGAAAGAGCCTAGAATGAGAGACAAGGACAGAGTCAGCAGAGGACAACCACAGTAGGGCAGAGCAACAAGCACAAACATACACAGAACCACCCTCAGAACCCCACAGCTAAACACACTATCCCAAAACAACCCACATCCACACTTTCAGCCCCCACCCCACACTATGCTGTAGAATCCCACAGCACACTGCCAGGTCCCTCACCTCACAGACCTCCCAGAACACAGTGTTGGAGAGGAAACAAAGTATGGTACACCAACTCTGATGGAATAACGAATAAGTGGGAGGAGTGGCACGAAAGAATGAAAGAGGCATCAGTGAACATCATAGCTCTCACATAAACCAAGCTCATAGGAATGATAACAGATGTCATCTTTCCAATGGGATATCAGATCCTGAGGAAAGACAGAGGGAACAGAGGGGGTGGAGGAGTGGCACTGGTCATCAAAATTTGATGTGTCGGAGTTTGCACAAGTGGTGTACTGTTTACAACCCTATGGACGGAGCAGCCTCATGACAAGGGCACAGTGAGTCGTCTTCTGGTCAAGCTTTATGTCGGGGGCAGCCCTATGACAAAGGCACGGTCAGTCTTTTCTACAAGTGGTGTAGCAGTTAGTTACATTCAACACAGGTGCCATGTGGTGGAAGCAGTTCTGCTTCCACCGTCTTTGGTTCAAGTGATGCATTTAGTCCAATGAGTACGATATTATGAGTCATCTAAAACTCAACAAACTCGTGTACTATCTTCCCCACTCACACAGAGCCCGGAGAGAGAAGCAGAGGTGTTGCTGTATCAGGAGTCAGGGTCACATATCTGGTGTACAAAGGCCGGTTTTCGCGTTGGTATAGGTTCATTTCCTACAAACTCGGCTCCACTGAAGCCATTCTGGCTTGGATGATTCAGAAGGTTCTCAGGTCCGTGAGAAACAGGGGGCATAGCTGGAAGTTAAACACATATGGATGTCAAGAAGTATTTCCTTAATCTCAGAGTAGTCATTGTACTGTAGTAGGTTCGCCGGTCTTGTCCCGACCCGACCCGGGTCTTTTCCAGGTGGTGACCCAGCGTTGGCCCCCCGGGTAGGGGGTGTCGCTCATCTTCTGTCTTGTAATAATATTGGTAGAATTACCGACAATATGTTAAATAAAAGGACACAAATGCAACTAATGTGACATTTTATTGTGGCAATGTTTCGCTCTCCAGGAGCTTTCTCAAGCCGTTACAAGCGTTACATGGACACAGTGGGCTATTATATACTCTCAAAGTGAGGTGAAATACTAGTGGTGGTCGAGGTAGTAGTGATAAGTAGTAGTAGTAGTAAAAGGTGATAAAACAAATACTTGGGTAGTATAACAATAGGTTAGACAAATATTTTATGCTGGAGGTTGAAATATAGAAGGCCTGTAGGAGTGTTCCACATCTACGATGTGCTTGTGTTGAATTAGCAGGAGAGACTATGTGATGGTATGGTTAACTGTTTTCAGGAGGATTCTTGCTAAGACTTCAGAGATGGTGAAGCTGCCTTTGTTTTGTTTAATTGTGTTAGAAACAGAGATAAGTGCTGATTCTATTAAGGATCTAACCAGGACTAAATCCAAGCACCATGAACCAGTCAACGCAGGGGTCTACACTATACCCTGTGGAGGCTGCGACAGAATTTATGTAGGAGAAACAGCAAGAAACCTCGAAACACGCATCAATGAACACATTAATGCATGCAGAAACGATAACCTGAACAACGCCTGCGTACAACACCGAAATTCCAACAATCATCTCATGAAATTCAAAGACGCCCGACTAGTAATCAAAGAAACTAATTTCCGTAGACGCAAATGCCTTGAATCAGCACTTATCTCTGTTTCTAACACAATTAAACAAAACAAAGGCAGCTTCACCATCTCTGAAGTCTTAGCAAGAATCCTCCTGAAAACAGTTAACCATACCATCACATAGTCTCTCCTGCTAATTCAACACAATCACATCGTAGATGTGGAACACTCCTACAGGCCTTCTATATTTCAACCTCCAGCATAAAATATTTGTCTAACCTATTGTTATACTACCCAAGTATTTGTTTTATCACCTTTTACTCATGTGCATATTGATTGTTCTACCTTATTGTATTACTACTACTACTACTTATCACTACTACCTCGACCACCACTAGTATTTCACCTCACTTTGAGAGTATATAATAGCCCACTGTGTCCATGTAACGCTTGTAACGGCTTGAGAAAGCTCCTGGAGAGCGAAACGTTGCCACAATAAAATGTCACATTAGTTGCATTTGTGTCCTTTTACTTAACATCTTCTGTCTTGTGCAGACGTCTTGCTGTGGACCGTCCGGATGGAGGGGGGCATCATCATCTCTCTTGCGATGACTTCCCTGGGTATGGAATGTCTTTCTTCTTCTTGCTCTGGTCGAATCTTGGTAAGCACGCGTCCTCTTGTGTCTTCGGACACTTGTGGTCCCAGCTGGTGCTATGATCTTGAGACGGTTGTTGAGAGTACTCAGGAAGATCAATGATCTCGATGAATAAGTGGTGGAGGCAGGCTCCATGCATAGTTTTAGGAATAGATACGAAAGGGCCCATGAGACTAGGAGGGAGTGAATCTGGCACGAGGGAAGTTGAGAATCGGGGCCAGGAACTAAGACTCGAAGTCTACAAATACATTTAGGAGAGTACATACACACACTGACATGCCGTAAAGATTCCACACCTAATAAACCATTTCAAGAAATTTTATTGTAAAGAACTTTGCAAGTATTCTACCTCCGAAACTATGAGGAATGAACTATGAGCAGAGACTGAGACAAATACAGTGGACCCTCGGTTTTCGTTCACCTCCAAACTCGAACAATTATGTAAATATATTTTTGTAAGAGCTTTTGTAAGTGTATTTTTGGGGTTCTGAAACGACTAATCTAATTTACATTTGTCCTTATGGGAATAAATTCGTTCGGTAATGCCACTCAAACAGCATTCTAGAATGAATTTTCAACGACAACCGAGGGCCCACTGTATATCTGAGGACAGAGGAGCCAGGGGAGACAAAATCAAATTTATAAAATACTCAGAGGACTTGTTCAAAAGATGACAAGCGGGTACAGGATGGCGCATTGGAAAAACGTCAAGAAAGATGAGTCAGAGGAAGGATTTCTTTAGCCTCGGGATGGCCAGGAAATAGGATGAAGTGAAAAGGAAGGGGAGGAGGCAGGTTTCCTGCATGGCTTAGAGAGAGTTACGGTTCCTAGCATTCAGGAATTCTTATAATCCCACTAACCACTCAGGTGAGATCATCATTTATCCCTGGAACATGGCAAACTCTTAGCCTGGGTCTATACATGTGTGTCGACTCTGACTGACACCTGGGGGCATGGGAAAAACGTGAAACAGTCTTCCCAAAAAAACTAGGATGCAAGCTCATTGATACTACTAAGGACAAAGGGCAGGTGCTATCATCTTCCAGCGTCTCAGTGTGGCCATTCAGAGAGACGATGCTGCTTCATTCTCAGCTCGTGTCCAACTTCGGAAGAACGTGAAGAAATTCATAATATCATATTTATGTGTTCTCTTACTGAGTGCGTTTGTGACTTTTATTCACACACTCACATAAGTTTCGAACCAGCACACACACACACACAAGTTTCGAACCAGCACACACACACACGTTTCGAACCAGCACACACACACACACACACATAAGTTTCGAACCAGCACACACACACACACACACACGTTTCGAGCCAGCACACACACAAGTTTAGAACCAACACACTGCGTCAAAGAACGTGGTACTTTACCACACATTATACTGAAGAAATCTATTAAACATTTGTTTGCAATTTAAACCTCATAGGCTGCCCAATTTATTGAAATAATTAAAATCTCCAAGTACAAACAATTTCTCCTTATGATCACTTATCAATAGTTCTCTAAGGATATTATGTAATACCTCGTGTATCCTGTCGATCTCTTCTCTTTCCCAGGTATTAATAAATGATGGGTTACAAACATTTACTACTAAGAGATTATCATCCTTATTTGCTCTTATTTCTAAAATTTCGTAAATTATTGTATTTTTATTTTTAATTTTTACAATTTGAATATTTACAAGTTCTCCTCCATTGTTCTCTCCTCTTGTCACTTCTCCACACTCAGTAATTTCGGTAAAATACAACTTCATTAACTTATTTTCAATAATAATGTGTGTGTGGATGTATGTTACTGGTTGTCAAAGGCACTTGTCGAAAGAAACTTGGCCTGTGTTGTGTGTATATCTGCTTGTGAGTGCCTGCTTATGTGTGAGTGCCTGCTTATGTGTGTGTGTCTGCTTGCGCGTGTGTCTGCTTGTATGTATGCCTTCATTGTGTTTGTAGAGGCATGCAAAGGCACTTGTAGAATGATACTAAGTCTGTTGTGTATAGTGTGCGTGTGCATGTGTGTGTGTGTATGTGCGCCGCACGCGCGTGTGTGTGTGTGTGTGTTTGTTTGTTTGTGTATGTAAACACACACTTTCACCGTTCTCTTCAATAACTTGTAGTCAATATAAACAACTAAGGAACCAATCAGCCAGTTTTACAGGTCCAATAAATCACAATTTACTACTGTTTTCTTGGTGCAATTATGCCATAGTCAGCTCTCACGTTCCTGCTTCAGTAGGAAGCAGTGAAAATGAAGGTCTAATTTGTGCCTTGCAGACGCAGACCCACACATAAAATATATCCCACACAAGTCATTCATCTCTCTCTATCTCTCTCTCTCATTACGGGAGTAAAATGTTCGGAGTAAGGAGGTAGTAACCCCTTCTCCTGTATAAATTACTAAATCTTAAACGAAAATCTTCGTTTTTCAAATCATCCTCAGTTGCCAGTTTAAACACTAATAAACAGAATAAAGGCAGTTTAGTCATCTCTAAATTACTAGCAAGAGTTGTCCTCATAACCATGATCCTCACCATCACATAATAAGCAAAGGTCACAACTACAACTACTACTACTTCTATTACTGATGTTACAACTGTTACTACATCTATTATTGATATTACTGTCACTACTAATATTACTACTATGACTTCTACTACTACTAATTCTACTACTGCTACTACCACTACTGCTATTACCGTTGTTACTACTACAATTACTATTACTATTAATATTACTGCTATGACTACTACTACTATGCTATCAAGGCTGAATTTCGGCAAAAGTCGTAAGCTCAAACTTCACCAGAACAGCTATAAAAAGGAAGCATTAGCTTTGATGGTGGCATTAGCTTTGATGGTGGCATTAGCTTTGATGGTGGCATTAGCTTTGATGGTGGCATTACCTTTGATGGTGGCATTAACTTTGATAGTGGCATTAACTTTGATGGTGCCATTAGCTTTGATGGTGCCATTAGCTTTGATGGTGCCATTAGCTTTGATGGTGGCATTAGCTTTGATGGTGGCATTTAGAGCATTTAAACATTTACTGAAACACTTCACTATTTAAATTGGCGGTGCTTACAGATCATAATCCCCTAACTTTCCTAAATACAATGAAGTCAATAAATACCAGGATAATGAGACGGGCTCCCCATATCCAGCCTATTTTAATTAGTATAGATTATTTAAGTGCCCCTTTTAATATAATTGCTGATATTGTTGCATCCTTGAGATGAAAATTAACTTAAATTTGTTGCCCTATATTATTTGTTACTTGCGTACGTACAGAAGAATAATTCCATTTGCACTGAGCCCATTGGTCACCCAGTGGCCTTATGTACATACATACTTTTGTATTAATTACACTTATATATATATATATATATATATATATATATATATATATATATATATATATATATATATATATATATATATATATATATCAACAGCAATTGTGTGTGTGTGTTGACGATGGTATGTTGTGTTGAAGTAGTTATACCTAGAGTATATCTGGAGAAGGTTTCGGGGGTCAACGCCCCCGCGGCCCGGTCTGAGACCAGGCCTCGTGGTGGATCAGTGTCTGATCAACCAGGCTGTTACTGCTGGCCCCACACACACAACACAGCCCGGCTGGTCAGGTACTGACTTTAGGTGGCTGTCCAGTGCTTTCTTGAAGACAGCCAGGGGTCTATTGGCAATTCCCCTTATGCATACTGGGAGGTAGTTGAACAGTCTTGGGCCCCTGGCACTTATTGTGTCGTCTCTTAGTGTACTTGTGGCTCCCCTACTTTTCATTGGGGTAATGTTGCATCTTCTGCTGAGTCTTTTCCTTTCGTAGGGAGTGATTTTCGTGTGCAAGTTTGGTATTAATCCCTCTAGGATTTTCTAAGAGTATATTACCATGTATCTTTCTCGCCTACGTTCCAGGGAATACATATCAAGGGACTTCAACCGTTCCTAGTAATTTAGGTGCTTTACCGTACTTATTTGTACCGTGAAAGTTCTTTGTACACCCTCCTGGTCAGCAATTTCATCTGCCTTAAAGGGAGGGGTGAGTGTACAGCAGTATTCCAGCCTAGAGAGAGAACAAACGATTTGAAGAGAATCATCATGGGCTTGGGGTCCCTGGTTTAGAAGGTTTTCCTTATCCATCCTATCATTTTCCAAGCAGATGCGGTAGATACATTGTTGTGGTCTTTGAAGGTGAGATCCCCCAACATTATGACTTCCAGGTCCTTCACATTACTTTTTTGCTAAATTGTGTGGTTAGAATTTGTTGTATACCCTGATACAGTTTTATTTTTTTCAAGTTTTCCATATCTGAGTAGTTGAAATTTCTCTTCATTGAACTTTCATATTGTTTTGAGTGGCCCATTTGAAGATTTGGTTGATGTCCGCTTGGAGTCTTGCAGTGTCTTCAATGGAGGGCACTGTCATGGCAATTCGGGTGTCATCTGCAAAGGAAGACACGGAGCTATGGCTTACATCTCTATGTCAGTTATGAGGATGAGGAATAGGATGGGAGCGAGTACTGTGCCTTGTAGAACAGAGCTTTTCACCGTAGCCGCCTCAGACTTTACTATATTTACTATCACTCTTGTGTTCTATTTGTTAAGAAGTTATAGATTTATCTACCAATTTTTCCTGTTATTCCTTTATCACGCATTTTGTGAGCTATTACACCGTGGTCGCACTTGTTGAAGGCTTTCGCAAAATCTGTGTATACTATATCTGCATTTTGTTTATCCACTATAGCATCTAGGACCTTGTCATAGTGGTCCAGTAGCTGGGACAGGCAGGAGTGACTTGCTCTGAACCCGTATTGCCCTGGGTTGTGTAACTGATGGGTATCTAGGTGGTTGGCGATCTTGATTCTTAGAACTCTTTCAAAGACTTTTATGAGATGGGATGCTAGTGCTATCGGTCTGCAGTTCTTTTCAATTGTTTTACTGCCACCTTTGTAGAGTGGGGCTATGTCTGTTGTTTTTAGTAACTGTAGGATGACTCCTGTGTCCATGTTCCCTCTCCATAGAATGCTGAAGGCACCTGACAGGTTCTCCTTGCAGTTCTTGAAGAACACGGAGTTCCACGAGCTGGGGCAGAGTGCATGGGAGTGAGAGGTACCTGGCTCAAACATCCCGTAGCTGCATCTCTTGCTGGCACCTCATTACATACCTTTCTACCACTCAAGACTCTACATTCCACCACTTCTGTACAAGTTACTGTGCTAGAGAGACGCGATCTGTCTCCAGTCAATCAGTCACTATGAACTGCAAGCTTCTGTACGTGTGCAGCCTTCACCATTATCATGGACCCATAGGAATCACCATATTGGCAAATGCTCATCATAAAATGCTTTACCTCTGTACTGCACAGTGTAGTGACACTGAGACTACGTGAGAAGATATTCTGCATTACCTCATCTTTAGTGATAAGGACGTACTAATGTATTTTTTTGTGTGCATTGCACATAAAATATATTTGGGTGAGGCTACTTTTAGACATTTCCTCATACAAATTGAGACACTAAATGAGCTTTATAGTAATATATAATTTAATTAGCTACAAGGTTAGGTAGGATGTTCTTACTACACTTTTTATGGTGGCTGATTCGTGGTTCTCATTGGCTGTTCCTGAGGTCACACAACTTGTTTCCTCATCTGCTACTTCAAGTGTATGCTGATAACGTTGTTAACGGCTGGGCAACCTAATGACCAGCTTGCTATTGCAGACACCTTCTCACCAGCCTCTGGTGAGGCAACATCTCTTTTCCCCCAACATCAGCGGGAGTTGGGTTCACCTAGACTCTTGTAATGTAGACTCATTTTCTGGTAGAGTACGATCTCTCTGCTGAGCTGAGACATGTTTTGTGTTCTCTATGGAACTCAGAGACCGATTGAGAATTAGTGTTTTTTGTCATTTTGTGGGTGTGTTATGCGATTTTCAGTACGATTCAGGTACAGAGTCTAACTCTCGATCTGTCTCAAACTGGTATCTGTGAACATAGTCAAGATTTGGAAGTTACCGAACTCAGTTTCAATAATATGGGAATTTTGACAAATTTTGGAGGACAGGCAGTTGTCGCCAGTTAGGCCAGTTTTTGTTTCTTTATCGCCCGCTGCTTATCGCCTGAGGCGAACAACAATAATTTAACTTCAGCAGCAAATGCGCAACTGGCATGTCTTAGATAAACTTTCATCAACCTGACCAGGTTGAAGAAAGTACACGTTTGGCTTATGTTGCCGTATGCAACACCAGTATGTAACCTAGACATGATCAAGTATGTCAACAAACTAGATAAAGTGGAGCTTACGTTTATGACAAGAATAGTCCAGGAGCTACGGGGTATGAACCACGAGGACAAATTATGAGAGCTAGGCCTGATTACATTAGAGGACTAAATGGATCAGGGGGGATGTGATAACGTGCAAAATACTGAGGGATACTGAGGAGGTCGACAGGAACAGTTTGTGATGTGGGAAAGAGGAACACTAGAACACAGATGAGTCGCATGGATGTTAGAAAATATTTTTCCAGTCCTAGAGCGGTCAGGAAATGGAATGACTGGGAAAGGGGAGTGATAAGAGAGAAAATCCATCCATAGCCTGAAGAGTTACGATGAAACTCTCGAAACCAGAAGAGAGTCAAACCAATAGCGGCCAGCGAAGTGGCAGGGCCAGGAGCTAAAACCCGATCACTGCAACCACATATAGGTGAGTACACACAGCCATTGTGTATGACGTTGTGTGTCTGTGTGTGTAGGAGCACTGAATGACGTATGTAGGTGAATAGGCGGACCCAGAATCTTATTATAAATGCACATTTATGCCGAAGCTTTAAGCCCGAGGGGGATCAAGCAGCTCCTTGGAAACGAGAGGAAATAAAGGTTGAGACATGGAAGTGAAGGGTTGCCCCAGATCCTTGGATCTAGAGTACTTCATCAACATCAAGACACCCACACTGAAGGAGCCAGGAGCTGAAAATCAACCTCTTGAAACACAACTCACTGAGCACACAAAAATACGACTAAAAAAAATATGAAAAATAAAACCTCATTGGTGAAATGTCGTACAAGTCATCAAATATAATCCCAATGATTCTTAAATGACGGTCATTAACAGTTTGTGTTCCATTATCCAGAATAGCCATGAAAGACCTCGAACGGCCTTCAGTGAGTCCAGCTGCAGTCACGCAGCTGTAGTCATCAGAGAGGTCACTCGTAAACACTGCAGAGTCGTGCACACCAGGTTAACCTCCCATCCACATTGTTTTTCCCAACTGCTCTGGAGATTTTATGCAATAATCACACAAACTTGGACATCACCCCTAATTAACATTATATACTCATTATATACTCATTTCTTAGTGGATGAATCTACTCTTACTAATAATAACAATATTGTTATTACTTTGCTCACTTTTATAATAATTATTTAGATTATCATCTTGACACAGAACACTGAACTCGTGAGAGTCATTCACTGCTGTTGCAAGTAAAAGATCAATTTATTACTTTTTTTTATTGAGCCAAATATATTTAAAACAATGCACAGTACAGTGAAACAAAGATACTGAAAAATTTAGCTAAATTCTTTGTACATAAAAGGATAAACCAAAAGATTATTCCTATCAGTGAATAAACATTTGTATCACATACAACTGTAGACTTCTGTTGATGGTAATACTTCCTGTACTATAGTCCGCAGGAGAAAATGGTAATTCACATTATTATAAACCTCAGGAAATAATGATATACATTATTGTAGACCTAGAGAGATAATGATACCACATCGTTATAGACCTTCAGAGATAACAATAAGACATCAGTATAGACCTCAGGAGATAACGATATACACACATAATTATAGGCCACGGGAGATAAGACACATCAATATTAAGCTGAGGAGATAATTAAAAGACACACATCATTATATACCTTAGATGATGAAATGATATTCATCGTCATAGATCTCAAGACATAATGAAACACTCATCTTACGATGTTATATGAAACCCATCACAATCACCTGCGCTTGAAGGGGTTGAGTTATAACTCCTGGCTTCTGCAAGAACCCATCGTTCCAGACTTTAGCAGGTTTTTGATACGACTACTATAGGTGATAATATAGAGTAGATTGCAACAACAACAAAATAGGTAACATTAAACAGCAGAAGGCAATGGAGAAGTAAATATCACAAAATATAAACAAGAACAGTGTATACACAGAGAGAGAAACAATCATGTTGAAAGTTACACAATGATCCATAACAACTGGTTATATTGTTAGCGTGACTCATTAGTGTGTTGGTCAAGACGACGTTCACAGCTGGCACTGGAGGTGACCGGAGCCTCAGGTGACTGGCAATTACGTACACACATTCTCAGGCTTACCACCCAGGGCCAAGTGTAATACGGACCTCGCTAACTGTTGCAATTAAAGTAATAATGATGAGGTGATAGCTAGCGGGCTACTACTGTGTGTGTATATATATATATATATATATATATATATATATATATATATATATATATATTTTTTTTTTTTTTTTTTATTATTAACACATCGGCCGATTCCCACCAAGGCAGGGTGGCCCGAAAAAGAAAAACTTTCATCATCATTCACTCCATCACTGTCTTGCCAGAAGGGTGCTTTACACTACAGTTATAAAACTGCAACATTAACACCCCTCCTTCAGAGTGCCGGCACTGTACTTCCCATCTCCAGAACTCAAGTCCGGCCTGCCGGTTTCCTGAATCCTTCATAAATGTTACTTTGCTCACACTCCAACAGCACGTCAAGTATTAAAAACCATATGCCTCCATTCACTCCTATCAAATACGCTCACACATGCTTGCTGGAAGTCCAAGCCCCTCGCACACAAAACTTCCTTTACCCCCTCCCTCCAACCTTTCCTAGGCCGACTCTACCCCGCCTTCCCTCCACTACAGATTTATACACTCTCGAAGTCACTCTGTCTCGTTCCATTCTCTCTACATGTCCAAACCACCTCAACAACCCCTCCTCAGCTCTCTGGACAATCGTTTTGGTAATCCCGCACCTCCTCCTAATTTCCAAACTCCGAATTCTCTGCATTATATTCACACCACACATTGACCTCAGACATGACATCTCCACTGCCTACAGCCTTCTCCTCGTTGCAACATTCATCACCCATGCTTCACACCCATATAAGAGCGTTGGTATAACTATACTCTCATACATTCCCCTCTTTACTTCCATGGACAAGGTTCTTTGTCTCCACAGACTATGAAGTGCTCCACTCACCCTTTTCCCCTCATCAATTCTATGATTCCCCTCATCCTTCATAGACCCATCCGCCGACATGTCCACTCCCAAATATCTGAATACATTCACCTCCTCCATACTCTCTCCCTCCAATCTGATATCCAATCTTTCGTCACCTATTCTTTTTGTTATCCTCATCACCTTACTCTTTCCTATATTCCCTTTCAATTTTCTTCTTTTACACACCCTACCAAATTCATCCACCAACCTCTGCAGCTTCTCTTCAGAATCTCCCAAAGCACAGTGTCATCAGCAAAAAGCAACTGTGACAACTCCCACTTTGTATTTGCTTCTTTATCTTTTAGCCCAACACCTCTTGCCAAGACCCTCGCATTCACTTCTCTTACAACCCCATCTATAAATATATTGAACAACCACGGTGACATCACACATCCTTGTCTAAGGCCCACTTTTACTGGGAAATAGTCGGCTTCCCTCCTACACACTCTAACCTGAGCCTCACTATCCTCATAAAAACTCTTCACTGCTTTCAGTAACCTTCCTCCTATTCCATACACCTGCAACATCTGCCACATTGCCCCCCTATCTACCCTATCATACGCCTTTTCCAAATCCATAAATGCCACAAAAACATCTTTACCCTTATCCAAATACTGTTCACCTATATGTTTCACTGTAAACACTTGGTCTACACACCCCCTACCTTTCCTAAAGCCCCCTTGTTCATCTGCTATCCTGCTTTCTGTTTTACTCTTAATTCTTTCAATAATAACTCTACCATACACTTTACCAGGTACACTCAACAGACTTATTCCCTATAATTTTTGCACTCTCTCTTGTCCCCTTTGCCTTTATACAAAGGAACAATACACGCTCTCTGCCAATCCCTAGGTACCTTACCCTCTTCCATACATTTATTAAATAATAGCACCAACCACTCCAAAATTATATCCCCACCTGCTTTTAACATTTCTATCTTTATCCCATCAATCCCAGCTGCCTTACCCCTTTCATTCTACCCACTGCCTCACGAACTTCCCCTACACCCACAACTGGCTCTTCCACACTCCTACAAGATGTTATTCCTCCTTGCCCTACACACGAAATCACAGCTTCCCTGTCTTCATCAACATTTAACAAATCCTCAAAATATTCTCTCCATCTTCCCGATA
>WNWK01002340.1:0-160000 GCA_009830355.1 Cherax destructor | reverse complement strand
CTTTTCTAGAGGTTTTAATTATTAAGGGGGACAATAATTTAAAATTTAAAATTTACAGAAAACCTACTCATATCTGTTCCTATGTACACTATAATTCTTAATATCAAGATAAAGTTAAACTGTCTGTATTCTCATCAATGTTTTTGAGAGCTTTACGTATTTGCAGCCCAGAATTCATAGATAAAGAAATCTCGAAAATTTATGAAATAGCTAATGATCTAAAATACCCAAGAACCTTAAATGATAAATATTTTAAAATTGCTAGAAATACCTTCTAAAATTCGAAAAGGGACAACCAAGCTTATTCAACTAAAAATATGTTGGTTCTCCCTTACCATGAAAACTTGGTTGATATATCGTCTCTACTTAAGAATTTTAATATCAAAGTTGTATTTAAAAATCTTGATAGTTAAAAAAAAACTTGATAAAAAAATCCCAAAGAAATACTGACGTTTGTGTCTTCAAGATTCTTTGTAAAATATGTGATAAAGTTTATTACGGACTAACTCGTAAAAGTCTTGAACTAAGATTAAAACAACATAAATATAGTACTAGAAGTGGACAAGATTCTAATGCTCTGTTTATTCATGTGAGAGATTTTAACCATCAAATTGATTTTCAAAAGGCTGAGAAAGTTGTATCTAGCAAGTCTATGGTCGAAAGGAATATAATAGAATCTAGTTCATAACAAAATACTTTTGGAAATAATATGAATTAGATTCATTTATAATTAATAAAATTTGGGAAGAATTTAAGATACGTTAGACGAATTAAAAATTGGGTAGAATTTAAGATACATTAGGCCATTTTTTTTTTTTTTTTTTTTGGGGGGGGTTGTAGAATTTAAGGTGTATTTCACGGATCACTGACTACCTACCAACAACATCATAAAGAGTCAGGTGTTGTGGGGTGGCAGCGAGGTGTAGTCTCGTCCTTATATCCCTTCCTGTTAACTTTTTATTTTTATAGTTCCTTGATGATGTGAGAAATCACGAAAGCGCTTGGAATTCTATTTTTTCACAGTGGTTATTCTGCATATTTATGTCGTGCAGAATAGGTAAAACTGGTCAATTAGCAAGAACTCAAATTATCGTGTTGCAAATTATCATACTGAACATTATCGTGTTGAACATTATCGTGTTGAACATTATCGTGTTGAACATTATCGTGATGAACATTATCGTGCTGATTATCGTACTGAACATTATCGTGCTGATTATCGTGCTGAACATTATCGTGCTGAACATTATCGTGCTGAACATTATCGTGCTGAACATTATCGTGCTGAACATTACATTGTCCTTCAAAGAAATTAACGACACAATAGGGTTTGAGTCAACTTGTCTCTTTATGCATTATCAGAATTAAATATCAATTTCCAATTGTAAAAATCAATGTTTTGGTCACAGCCTCGTACCTGGCAGAAAACAGCACTGCTTATGTTGTCCATTTTTATATTATTCCTTTTTTAATACATTGTATTTTCAATCTTCTAATTCTACATTACTTGAAATATAGAAGATAGACGTGTTTGTTAATGCTGTGACTGACTTTAGGATTGAGCAGTAAATTTGATAATGCATGTCTTTTGATTTATTTCAGATGAATTCTTGTCATGTTAAGGTTCCATTGACAAAGAATATATATAAGATTTTTTTATGGTTACAATACAGAAATAAAAAAAGGTGTAAAATTTTTTTTTACCAATCTAAAAAAGTGAAGGTGAATGTAAAAGCTGTAAGAATCTTAAAATAAATCCAAATCACCGAATCTGATGTTAATTTGGCTAAGTATCATTAAACTTCTGAGACAAGTATTCAGTAAATCAGTAAATGTCACTGCAACATCAACAACGGTATCATGCAGCACTATCAGTAAAACCGGAATGAATAATAGTTTGCAAAGTAACGCATATAGATTACGTGAATTTCTATCGTCGTGACTTGAGAATATTCCTCGCTAGTTGCAGCGAACTATAGAGTAATATTCTCACATATCTCTGCATAAAGTCATAAATATGAAGTATTCACATAAATTTTTCCTATTTGTCTCTTAAATCTGGGTTCACTTTCATTTATGTTACTGTAGATCTTACTGATTATTAAGAAAACAGGTACTGTCAGATGGCCTGTGGTACCTAGCCGTAGATATATAGTGAAAATGAAGTGTGTGAGGTCGTCTTTGTTGGTAAGCTACTTATTAACATAAGAACATAAGAAAGAAGGAACACTGCAGCAGGCCTACTGGCCCATGCGAGGCAGGTTCAAATCTCCAACGGCTTAAGCCAATGCCCCGACCCAGCCAGGTCAGGTTACATTCACTTAAGGAAGGAGCACTGCATCTGACCTAGTAGCACAAGCTAGTCAGGACCAACTCACACCAAACCGCACCCACTCATATAATTATCTAGCCGACCACCTGGTCAGCCGACCTTGATGGCCGCAGAGAAAGACTGTGGAGAAAGAGATGATACCTATCATCAGCTTCGAGTTCAGATGTAAACTTGATGTATCTGATTTTTCTGTAGGAGCTCACTTGTGATCAGACGTCTGGGATATAGGACTAGAATATCATCAACATAGCAGAACACTGTGGAATCACTGTGGAACACTGTGGAATCACTGTGGGACACTGTGGAATCACTGTGGGACACTGTGGAATCACTGTGGGACACTGTGGAATCACTGTGGAACACTGTGGAATCACTGTGGGACACTGTGGAATCACTGTGGAACACTGTGGAATCACTGTGGAACACTGTGGAATCACTGTGGAACACTGTGGAATCACTGTGGGACACTTTGGAATCACTGTGGGACACTGTGGAATCACTGTGGGACACTGTGGAATCACTGTGGGACACTGTGGAATCACTGTGGGACACTGTGGAATCACTGTGGAACACTGTGGAATCACTGTGGGACACTGTGGAATCACTGTGGGACACTGTGGAATCACTGTGGGACACTGTGGAATCACTGTGGAACACTGTGGAATCACTGTGGAACACTGTGGAATCACTGTGGAACACTGTGGAATCACTGTGGGACACTGTGGAATCACTGTGGGACACTGTGGAATCACTGTGGGACACTGTGGAATCACTGTGGGACACTGTGGAATCACTGTGGGACACTGTGGAATCACTGTGGGACACTTTGGAATCACTGTGGGACACTGTGGAATCACTGTGGGATACTGTCGAATCACTGTGGGACACTTTGGAATCACTCTGGAACACTGTGGAATCACTCTGGAACACTGTTGAATCACTGTGGGACCACTGTAGAACACTGTGGAATCACTGTGGAATCACTGTGGAATCACTGTGGGACACTGTGGAATCACTGTGGGACACTGTGGAATCACAGTGGAACACTGTGGAATCACTGTGAATCACTGTGGGACCACTGTGGAATCACTGTGGAACACTTTGGAATCACTCTGGAACACTGTGGAATCACTCTGGAACACTGTGGAATCACTGTGGAATCACTCTGGAACACTGTGGAATCACTGTGGAACACTGTGGAATCACTGTGGAACACTGTGGAATCACTGTGGAACACTTTGGAATCACTCTGGAACACTGTGGAATCACTGTGGAACACTGTGGAATCACTGTGGAACACTGTGGAATCACTGTGGGACACTGTGGAATCACTGTGGGACACTGTGGAATCACTGTGGCACACTGTGGAATCACTGTGGCACACTGTGGAATCACTGTGGCACACTGTGGAATCACTGTGAAACTGTGGAACATTGTGGAATCCTTCAGTCTCCAGATTCTTCATAAATTGGTTTGTCTGGACACCGCTAAGAGGACTGATCGTTTTCATGCTAATGCAATGTTTAAAAAACTTGTCTTCAAATCTGAGAGTTGAAACTGACACAAAGTTCCACCACGGATATGAAGTTCATTTGGGGCAATGGAAGAATGTGTTAAGAATATAAGAAAGAAGGAACACTGCAGCAGGCCTACTGACCTATGCGAGGCAAGTCCATCTCTCTTCGGCTTAGACCTGACTACCTGGAGTTAACCCTCTCCAGGTAAACTCCAGGTAGTCAGGTCACTTCCACTTAAGGAAGGAGCACGGCATAAGACCTAGTAGTACAAGCTAGTCAGGTCCAACTCACACACACCCACACCCACTCATGTATTTATCTAACCTATTTTTAAAACTACACAACGTCTTAGTATGACGGTACTCGGGAGTTTGTTCCACTCATCCACAACTCTATTACCAAACCAGTGCTTTCCTATATCCTTCCTGAATCTGAACTTTTCCAACTTGAAACCATTGCTGCGAGTCCTGTCTTGGCTGGATATTTTCAGCACGCTATTTACATCCCCTTTATTTATTCCTGTTTTCCATTTATTCACCTCAATCATATCCTCCCTAATTCTATGCCTTTCTAGAGAGTGCAGATTCAGGGCCCTCAGTCTATCCTCATAGTGAAGATTTCTGATACATGGAATCAACTTAGTCATCCTCCTTTGTACGTTTTCCAGAGCATTTATATCCATTCTGTAATACTGTGACCAGAACTGTGCAGCATAATCTAAATGAGGCCTAACCAAGGATATATAGAGTTGAAGAACAATCTGAGGACTTCTATTATTTATACTTCTTGATATGAAGCCAAGGATTCTGTTAGCTTTATTGTGAACACTTATGTACTGTTGTCTTGGTTTCAGATTACTGCTAACCAGAACTTCTAAATCATTTTTGCAATCATATGTATTAAGATCTAAATTATTCAGTTTATATGTGGCATGGTTATTGTCCTGCCCAACATTTAGAACGTTGCATTTGTCTACATTAAACTGCATCTGCCACTGCTCCGACCACTGCATCAGTCTATTCAAATCATCCCGTAGTGCTCTAATGTCCTCATTAGTTATCAGTCATGTCATTACGATTTCTATGGTGTAGAAATATACCTAGTTGGATGAATCTTATTGAAGCTAGCTGGCCCAGTGGCTTACGCGACGGTCTGGAGTTTTGAGACTCTCTGACCGCCGGTTCAAACCCCACCCGTGGTATGGTTTGTTTTCAATCGTGTCATTACGATTTCGTAAGTCATGTTGACGGCTTTGAAGGGGACTTGAGCTAGAGTTCGTCACGGCCATGCTAGCAGGAGATTCGTCTGTAAAAACTTGCATTTGTGGACACAGTGGTGCCTATGCTAACCTTCCTATGGTGTAGAAATATACCTAGTTGGATGAATCTTATTGAAGCTAGCTGGCCCACTGGCTTAAGCGACGATCTGGAGTTTTGAGACTCTCTGACCGCGGGTTCGAACCCCGCCCGTAGTATGGTTTCCCAAGCTCATCATTAACCTCAAGATTAATAATTAGTGATTCTTTGTTGGCAAGAACCAAATCAAGCAATTTGCTACCTCTAGTTGGTTCTGTCACAAACTGTTTTAAAAAACAATCCCGAACCGTATCAAGAAAGTCACTAGACTCAAGATTTTTTGTCACATTGTTCCAATCAATTTGTCTAAAGTTAAAATCACCCATTATCACAACATTTTCGTATCTATACGCCTTATGAATTTCGTTCCATAGCAGCTTACTGCACTCCCTATCCAGGCTTGGGGGCCTGTAAATCACACCCAAAATTAATTTTTCATGACCCTCGAGAAACTGTAGCCAAACAGATTTTGTGTCCGATGATTCTAATCTTATATCTTGTCTAACACAACAATTTAAATTATCTCTGACATACATCGCCACTCCACCACCCTTCCTGTTAACCCTATCAGTGTGGAATAATTTATAACCCTGTAAGTTGCACTCAGAAGGCATTTCTCTATCTTTCAGATTGAACCAGGTCTCTGTTATAGCAATAATATCTATATTACCTGCACTTGCAAGTAATCTTAGCTCATCTACCTTATTTTTTAGACTCCTACTATTTGTATAGTAAACCTTAAGGGAACTAGTCTCTCATTGCCCTCTACTATCTCTCTTTGTTGATCAATTCCTTTGCCTTTACTAGCAACTTTATTTTGAATATTGTGTTTTAAACATATCCCCGAGGTATCCTGGTAATATCTGCTGTTTTCAACCCTAATTCTGCAGCCTGATTGTTTCCCACAAACACCCATACCTCTATAATCTATCAGTTTAAAGTCCTAGACAAATCTCCAATGACCCCCTCAATCGAATTGGCTAATGGAACCACTCCAGCCCCTGAGAGATGAACCCCATCCCTTGCATACATATGACGTTTGCCATAGAATTTGTCCCAGTTATCAATAAATGGGATTGCAAGGTCCTTGCAGTACCTGTCTAGCAAGCAATTTATACCAATTGCCCTAGACATCCATTCATTGCCCACTCCCTTTCTAGGCAAGATGCTACATATGATTGGGATCCCTCCCTTAGACCTGACTTCTTCTATTGCTGACCTGTACTTATCCAGTAGCTCCTGTCTCCTGCCCTTCCCAATGTCATTTCCACCAGCATTAAGAGAGATAATGGGCTTGTTCCTATTACTTGACATAATATTATCCAACCTGCTGACTATGTCACCAACATCAGCTCCTGGGAGGCACACCCTCTGTCTGACCTTCCTATCTCTGTTACAAAAAGTACGGTCTATATATCTTACCTGTTGAATGTGATAAAAGTATAAAATACCAACAATTTGATAAATATGACACATGTGCAACAAATAGGTATCTTTATTCTGAAACGCTTCACCTACACAGTAGGTGTCTTCAATCGAATACAGAGGCAGCAGAAGCAGTAGAGATGTAAAGACGATGTAATCAGTCACCCTCGAAAACGTAGTTTTGAGGTGGTCAGTCCCTCAGCCTAGTAATAGTAAGAATGTAATTATAAAGAGGCAGTGTAGCAAACCCCTGGATAGTTACCTTTCAATACCATCCCTTACTTCAGTTTCACTTTGTTCCAGATTATGGAGCAGCACTCTTTTCAAGGGACACGGACTAAACACCTCAAAACTACGTCTTCGAGGGTGACTGATTACATCGTCTTACATCTCTACTGCTTCTGCTGCCTCTGTATTCGAATGAAGAAGCTTACTGTGTAGGAGAAACGTTTCAGAATAAAGATACCTGTTGTACACGTCTTACTCGTCAAGAATTTATTTATCAAAGTTTTCTGTGGAGATTATCAATGGTGGGATTTATAATGTTTTTGATGAACTCTCACTGTACTCCAAATTATAATTCAAGTTTAAGTGTATAAAGTGTATCAGTATTTCACAGGTTTGAATGAGATCTCGTAGTCTACGATTCGTCAGTAAGAAGAAATTAAGTGAAGTTAATATATCTCCATTCAGTTTGTTTTTCGGATAAGGTACAAACTATTATAACCTTCCCGGCATCCATTTAAATTTGTCTCCGCCTTTTATAAAATTCAGGCGTCGAAAATTTAACAGAAACATCAAAAAGTGCGATACAGAAAGGCAACATTTTTTCAAGTACCTTGTATTGTAAATTTCTAACTATGACACTTAGCATACTTGTGGTTTTACTGCTGGAAGATGGACACTGTTTAAGATCGTTGCTTATCCGAATATTTTCTACTCATATTTGAGATAAGTATTAATAAAACTTATTACTTTGCAAATGTCAACTTTGAAACTTAACATCCAAGTCATCAACAACTGAGTAAATTTATCAGTGTATATCTCAATTCATATATTCAGTAAATGGCGTTCGATTTTTTTTTCTAATTTCACCGCATCAGCGAATTTTGTTATTTTAGGTCTCGTTTCAATGTCATTTTTTTTTTTTTGTAAATTGTGAAAAGGACTAATTCTGAGAGAACAGAGCGTGTTACATATAGTTCAACCTAGCTGAATGTCTGTAGTTATAGGCGTCTGGGAATCACTTCTCAAGTGAATATCCAAGTAAAATGATAGAAAATATGATTGATTAAATATTGAGCGTTATATCCTGCTGCTAAATCGTTTTATCAAGGCCTAAGTTTATTATTTTTCCTCTATCATGCGCCTTTATTTTCGCCACTAATCTTCGATCTGGTTCCTTTGATGAAGACTTTCTGGAAATTTGGGTAGAATTTATCTAATGAGATCCTCTCGTTTCAGTTTTTGAACATATAATTTATGAATTCTATTAAAAACTTTTAAGCGTGATCATTTGCTGCGAAATCAATGTTTATGTCCCATTCCAAAGTTGCCTTCACGAAAATATACCCTCTTGTCAAAAAAAAAAAAGTGTATTTTTTTTAAATTATGTTAGAGACTGGGACAAAAGTCTGTATTTTTTAAAAATTATGTTATAGAATGGGATGACAGCGCATGCATTGCCTTCTTTTATGAATATTGGAGTAACATTTGTCAGTTGTCTGGCACTTTGCGTTCTTCAAATGTGTTTAACACCAATGTTAATGGATATTCAGTTTGTTGCCTACATTCATAATACTGGTGGTTTAGAAAAACACGTAAGCAAACACTAGGACATATTAGAAAACGTTTCGGTCCTGGGACCTTGATCACTTGATCACAGAAGTGATCAAGGTCCCTGGACCGAAACGTTTTCTAATAAATATATCCTAGTGTTTGCTTACGTGTTTTTCTAAACCAAGTTGTCGGTATTTATTACCAAGGTTTATATCATTCATAATACTATAGGGAATTTTTACTGTTAGCTTTAATAGATATTTTCGGGTCCAGATAACCCAACTCTTACTTCGGAAAGATTAAAGACTGCCAAGTTAGGACTGACTTTACAGGATCTTGTTCCACATATTCGTTAAATCTTCGGTATTTACCTCAATCAAATCTTCATCTAGTTAATTACATTTACTCCCAAATAAGTCGAAAGTTATCGCTTTTAGTTGGGTAATTGAGTTTAAAGCCTATCAACTCCAAAGAGGTAAATTTTGACTACAAGTAATCTATTAACTACTAGTCAATAAAACTTTAGTCTTTAAATAACTGATTAAAATAATATCTCATTACATGTTCTGTATGCAACTCAAGGCGTATATATCACAGTAAATATGCGAGACCAGAATTACGTGAAATCGCTGAAAATTTGAGTAAATATGCGTAAATCGGCGTTACTTCCTCAGAGTAGATTAGGTTACATACCTAAGATTCATCCTACAGCAAATTGAGGAATACATGAAATTCTCACCATTTGTTTGAGGAATTTCATGGAATGGTTATCGTAGGGATATCGTGTAGTAACTGAGGGGTTACCGTGGTATCACGTAATTCGTGGTTTCACACTTTAGTGCAACATACAATTAACATGCAATTAACGATTGAGGTTCATCTCAAACCGCCAATCTAATTCCATGAGTTTATTATATTATGGTATGCACATGCTTCCTCTGAGCTTCCTCTTTTCATGTGTCTCCTCTCAGTTAAACCATGGCGGTGCTGGTACCAGTCTCCTCCTGAATCTTTGCATTTTCTGTACTATGATGTATTGGATCGCCTGCTTTCTGTAATACATTCAACCTCCATCCACAACCCTTGTTACTTCGCATCTACTAGCATATAGTTTATAAATCTCTTGAGAGTGTTTACGTCAACTTAGAGTCTCGTCATGTCCTCTCCGGTTATCTTTCATGTTTCAAAATGTCCGAAAAAAAGTGATACGAAGAATTCAGTTTCCTCTTTCAGACTGTTTATGTATATTAGAAACATCAAGTGCCCATTTACTACTCTCATTGTGGACCTTCTCTTCACCTATTCTCTTGCCAATAACTTTTATTTTCTATTTTCCCCGGTATTCATGTGTCCACTTTGCATTTTTCCCCCCTGTTTTCATTTTTTTTTATGTTTCTAGATTAGCTTTCTGTGTAGTATCTTGTTATATATTTTTTTTAGGGGGATCTACAAAGATACTGGTTACTTTTCCTGTCTTGCTTATGATGTTACAATTACTCTGTCCTAGAATTCTAGGAAATTCCTTAAAAGAGAGTTGCAAAATGTGAATATTTGTCTTTTATGTGTGTGTTATTCTAGATGCATTACTTCTCTCATTCTTAATTTATTTTCCAGTATCTATGTAAATATGCTAATCAATGATACCGGCCTATAGTTCAAAGTTTTTGTTTATGTTTTAGTTTTTATATATTGGTATAACATCTGTAGTATTTCAACAATCTGGCAATTACTCAGTTACTCTTTTCCTATGGGGTTCATTGTTTTTACTCTCTTTATCTATGTACCCGAAATATCCTCTTCAGTCACTCTCTTTGTATATAAATATCTTAGGAGTCCAAACATTTCTGTTTTTGTTGAGCTGTTTTCTAGTCTCTGCTGTCAGGTGGCTGACAACTGAGGTCGGTGATGAGTTGTGTTATGTGCGTGTGTTGTGAAATGTGTGCATGCTTGTGCAATGTCATTTGTATGTGTATGCTTGTGTAATGTCATTTGAGTGTATGCGTATGCTTGTGTAATGCCATTTGAGTGTATGTGTATGCTTGTGTAATGCGATTTGTGTATGTGCGTGAACATGCTGCTTCATGTGCGTAAATATGCGTGGGCGTGTTGTGGTAAGTGCTACGTCTGTGCGCTCGTTTGCGCCAGTAATTCCTTCTGACACTGAATTGAGAGAACAAACCTTGTATAGCTTGCAAACAATCACCTCAAATATCACATCTTATGATGTGATTTTTGAGGAGTTGACAGCTAAACCAGTGGAAGACCTCGTCAAATGATCAGACAACACCTACTGAGCGGATCATCACACGACTAAGACTCTCGTTAGGATAAATTGTATCGTCGTCTCCCGACAAACACATTCATTACCACATCCCATCACCACAGGTGATGTCGTGAGTCGCTCCACTCCCCGTGTTGACTACATAATACTAGTTTACGAAACCTGTTCTTCAACATTCTATTACTAACTTGATAATAATATACTCGGTACTTCATTTTAGGTCAAGTTTTTCTCTGTCACTTTCAGAAGGGAGACACTCTCGAAGTTCAGCCAGGTCAGCAAAACAAAAAAATAAAATGGTTCAGTACATTTTGCCAGTAATTTAGTCTTTCCTCTTAACTTCCTCGTTCTGAAAACCTGGGAAATAACATGACTCTTAGATAAGATGCCGGTACAGCCTAAATTATTATTATTCAACTCATAAGAGACAATGCTCTCAGATTTTGAAGAGTACCGTATTTTGCTGCATATAAGACGCGCCTTTCATCCCACAAAAAGACTTGGAAAATCAGCCTGCGTCTTATATGCTCAAGGTCATGGTCAAGGGTAGGTTTTGAGTTATGCTTTGGTGTAAAGTAAGAGGGTAATTAACCCTTGAATATGATTACTGATATGATAATTAACCATTGAATATGATTACTGATTTACTGTAATGATAATTAACCCTTAAATATGATTACTGATTTACTGTTATGATAATTAACCCTTGAATATGATTACTGATTTACTGTTATGATAATTAACCCTTGAATATGATTACTGATTTACTGTTATGATAATTAACCCTTGAATATGATTACTGATTTACTGTTATGATAATTCTGTCGTACGTCTTACATGGTGGAAAATTCGGTAATTACACATACAGGAGCAATACTCCCAGAGTCAGTACATGACCTCAGCTGCTTAAATAAAAATAAAAAATACTTCATAAACGAATGAAAAAAAAATGTCCCCTGAAATCAGGTAATAACATTTCACCAACTCATTTACCTCCAGAAAATGTATATCAAAATGTGACCAAAAGAATTATTTTTCGATCTCATGGTCAGGGATGAGGGCCACTGGAGTTAATATCACATTCCTTTAATACTTCCACATTATGTTTTGCTTTTGTAAATATGTATTTATTTCTACATTTATAATTACATTTTATAATTTTTTTTTTTCATGTTATTAAAATTAGTGAATATCTGACTGCGCACTTGCTAATATACAAGAATAAATTTTATTGATTTCACACAGGATATATACACCAAGAGGTGTATTTCTCTCAGCGTATAGATGCTGAGAATTTACTTTAATTACTATTTCAGGGATTATGGTCATTCTTGTCTGGTGCTGAAAAGGTCACCGCGCAGCCCTAATGACCTTAGTGCAGCCGATAGGCTTTAAACCACCTGTGACCAACTTGATATCACAGCCAAATATTGTCAGACAACGATTCCGAACAATAATAAATAATAATATTATTATTATTATACTTTTTATTAACGCATCTGCCGTTTTGCCAAAAAGGCAGGATGGCCCGGAAAAGAAGAAACACTTTCATCATCATTCACTCCATCACTGTCTTGCCAGAGACACGCTTACACTACAGTTGTAAAACTGCAACATATCAACACCCCCTCTTATTATTATTATCATTATTAACAATGGAAAGCGCTAAACCCGTAGGGTTATACTCAGCATGGAGTATAAACAGTAAACAGGTTGTGTCCAGTTCATGGAATGGTTGCTCCAAATCCCTGGAATACGAGCCCTTATTCACCCCTCAAAGCATGAAGGACAAAGACAGTCTTGCAAAGTGAACGATGGAAACTTTTAGTAATATGCAAGTCTTTAGTTGCTTATAAAAACGGAATCAATATCAACTTCTCTACTGCTAATGAATTTTTTACGAGGGTACTCGACAAGTTGCCTTTCCAGGAGTTGCTTTATAGTTCCTGGTCCTGAGATTCATGAGAATGAATGTGTGTGTACTCACCTAATTGTGGTTGCAGGGGTCAAGTCATAGCTGTTGGCCCCGCCTGTTCACTGATCGCTACTAGGTCCTCAATCTCCCTGCTCCATGAGCTTTATCAAACATCGTCTTAAAAATACGTATTGTTCCTGCCTCCACTACGTCACTTTCCAGACTATTCCACTTCCTGACAACTCTGTGACTAAAGAAATACTTCCTAACATCCCTGTGATTCATCTGAGTCTTCAACTTCCAATTGTGACCCTTTGTTTCTGTGTCCCATCTTTGGAACATCCTCTGTCCACCTTGTCAATTCCTCGCAGTATTTTATATGTCGTTATCATGTCTCCCCTAACCCTCCTGTCCTCCAGTGTCGTCAGGCCGATTGTGTGTGTGTGTGTGTGTGTGTGTTTTCCTGTGTGTGCTCACACGTGTGTCTGACTCAATCATTTAATCAATACATTTCTCCATTACTCATGCATGTTATTAAACACCTCACTCGATACACCTTCGCTCGATCTTCTGAAAGTGTTAAGCAATCATTTAACTCTTCGTTAATAATTTTTTTCCCGCTTGCGTCTCTAAAAGAAAACCAGGAGACATTTTACGAGGTTATACCAGCTACAAGCTAAAAAAATATAAATATATGCCTTTTATTTAACCTTCAAGTTTATTATTCTGAGGGCTAACTACGCTAAATAAATTTCAGCTGACTCTCTTAGTGACGCTGTAATATGCTGTTTAGCGTTCAATAAGCATCCTGCTTATTGCTTTGTTTAGAGTATATCTGATATAACTGAAGTATTTTCTTGTACACACTTAGCAACTTAGTAAATTTCACTCGGTACTCAATAAGGGGCGAAAAATACAGGCGCCCCAGCTCTGAAGAGCTGGATGAGATTTTTGCATTGTAATCTGTGATCAACATGTAGCAATATGTACTTGAAATGTATCCCTCAAACCTCATGTAGTGTATATGTCATCTTTATACCAGCAATATATCTTTTAAATCTTCTGTACCATATTATGTAATAAAATATACCTACTGGGAAAAAATCAAAAGATGGGGGTGGTAGGGGATGTGGAATATTCAAATGGCTTCAAGAAGAAATCCAAATATTCTTCCTCGAAGCCTTTTAACCCGCTTAATTATGTATTGATATTCAAAGTTCAGCATCGCCTTAGTTAGAATTCATCAGCATCACTGAAACAAATCTCTCACTGATTGCCGGGGAGATCAGTAGGTAATATATGTTTTTATTTGATAAATCGATCATCGAAAAAACTAAAAAAAACTGCACACGTTCTGGCTATAAAAAAAGGAAATAGGTTTTCTCTGTACTATGCAATTTAAAAAAAAAAATGAACTACTGTTTCAACTAAATGAATTTCAATGGTTGCACTATTCGAGAAAGGGATTGCCATATTGCAGAACCCCAGTCGCCTCTGACTCGGTACAGGCGATTGGAATAGTGCAGAGTGTGGCATAAGTTGATACGGCAGTTAAAAAAAATTGATGAACATATAAGGGGCATCAGAAGCCTTTACACATCATATGGAAACTAACATTTTTTTTCAATAAAAATGGTGAATTCTGACGGAGTCCAAATCCAATTCAACCTTTTCAAAGAGGCCCAAGAGACCGATTTCCAAAAATACACAATACATTAAACTAGAAGCCGTTCCAAAGTTGCATTATCATGTTATTAGCATGTCGTCATGTTCACATGACAAGAAGTAATATTGACTGTGGAATCATCTCTTATTAAGTATGATGCACAAGAATTTTTCAATTTTGAGTTCTGGTATTTATAAACTTAACATTTTATTGTCCAGAATTTATAGTCATAAAGGTAAAAATGTTTTTCACAAGAATACGGAGTGTGTTCTTTGTCACACGAACAATTTAACTTAATGATGAACAAATGTATGTGTGGGACGGGTTTGTGTGAGGTGTTGTCACCTCTAAGTGAGGTGTCACCTCACTCAAATTGTGATTCTCTTGCCTTTTCTTCTTATTCCTTTGAAGATATGTGTATAACCACATGAAAATATTATATATATATATATATATATATATATATATATATATATATATATATATATATATATATATATATATATATATATATATATATTGCCGAATAGGTAAAATTGTTCAATTAGCAAGAACTCATTTAAAATTAAGTCCTTTCTAAAATTTACTCTTATACGTTTAAAGATTTTTTTTCATTTATTTTAATGTAAAAATTAATAATTTTGTACCAAAATAACCTTATATAAAAAGCGCAATTTAATTTAGCCAAATCCAACGAAAAATATTTTATATACGTTTACAGTAATTTAATAATAAACAAACACAATGAATTATATTTGTGTCGTTAGATTCAGAATGATTTTTGCGAAAATTAATGCATACACAAATTTTAGCTTGCCATATTCGGCAAGAATTGCGTTGTTGTATATATATATATATATATATATATATATATATATATATATATATATATATGGTGCTGTTTATACAAATGTATCACAGAAATACTGTTTGTTAAATCTCATTGTAAGCTTCTGGGCTCAGTGGTACAGCGTTGGGTCTGCTATTGTAAGGACCACGGTTCGAATCCCCATTCATGGATATATGGGGTGACAGGAAAAGCCTTTTAATTTAAAATGTATTTATTAGGTTAATTAATGTAAGACCTGTAAGAATGTTACACTTTTCTACGAAATAACAGAAAGCAAACCATACCACGGGTGGGGTTCGAACCCGCAGTCAGAGAGTCTATAAACTCCAGACCGTCGCGTAAGCCACTGGGCCAGCTACCTTCAATAAGATTCATCCATGTTGTTTGCAATCGTGTCATTACGATTTCGTGAGTCGAACAGAAAGCAATATTGTGAAATTATTGAAATACTGGGATTGTGTACAAATAACCCGCACATAACAGAAAGTGGTTTATAACAACGTTTCGAGCGACTAGTCAATAGTCCAGTCGGACCGAAACATCGTCGTAAGCTCCTTCTATGTGCAGGTTATTTATGTGTAGCTCCAGTCACTGTATTTCAATTGGTTATTATACAAAAACTAAAAAAATGCATTAAAAGATTATGGTGCGTCATGAAAATAAATGGTATAAAATACCGACACAATGGAAAAATAAACACATTGACGTTGTCAATAAAGGATCACATTATCCTGCTTATGTGTTTATTTTTCCATGGTGCTTCATGCCAGAGTGAGCAACAACTAACAAAAGATCACACTGGACCATATAAGGTTAAGAAATATGAAAAAACCTTCGTTCGGGAGACAGTTATTGAAGCAGAAACATTCCTACTTCAGTGTGATAATTTTTTTTGAAAACCGACGAGTTGAAGATTGAGACACTTATTCAACATATGGGAATCTTTATTAAGGAAACGTTTCGCCACACAGTGGCTTCATCAGTCCATTACAAAGCAGGAAGGTGTAAGGAGAGGAGGAGTTTGAGGTAATCAGTCCCTCAGCCTGGAATCGATGTGTTCAGTTCATCAATCTTGTAGAAAGTACAGCATAGGGCGTAGAAGTGGCTACTTCGACTAGTGGATGATACCACTATGACCCCGCCTCCTCCTGCTTCGCCTCACCTGACTACAGTATATAAGCCACTTCTACGCCCCTATGCTGTACTTTCTACAAGATTGATGGACTGAACACATCGACTCCAGGCCGAGGGACTGATTACCTCAAACTCCTCCTCTCCTTACACCTTTCTGCTTTGTAATGGACTGATGAAGCCACTGTGTGGCGAAACGTTTCCTTAATAAAGATTCCCATATGTTACATAAGTGTCTCAATCTTCATTCCTACTACAGATTTATTGTCAGGTCTTAACCCATAACATGTAAATTCACTAAAATTCTCAAATCCAGTTAACATTTAAATCATTGATGCCTAATGGGTTAATTTTGGTCTCACAGTTTCTAGTTTGGCCTAACTGGATCTATATTTCTAAAGCGGCTACAAATATTTCAAAGATTATAAAACATTTAATTTAAATTTGGCTTGTGGATAACTCCTTTGAAGCATTTCCAAAAGTTGTTTCCTATTATTATGACTTGAATATCCATTTACAGAAAGTTCATTTGCTATGAAGCTGAAAAAAATCTTTGTCCAGACTTCTAAAAATCATTCTTGTATTTCACGGTGTGTACGCTCGACAAAATCGAAGTAAAGGTAAGAAAAAAACACAATCAGCATTGCTTGATGATTTCGTTGTTATATTTAAGACACGCAAAGTCTTCTGCGTTCACAGGTGTTGACAAATCTGCCGAGAGAATGTCCCGTCATTCAAGGTCTTCTGAACACACATTTTATGGCCACAATTGATCATTTGTGGTCACAAGCAAGAATTTATGAGTGAGTCTGAGAAGTTTAACAGAAAGCTTTTACCGTTTGAGTCTCTATGATTTTTAACTTACGAGATATTCATCCCTTGTGTGGAACTCCACACAAGCTGTTCTTTGTGTAGCATCACTTATTATATACATTTCACCTTGAATTTATTCATTTATTTTTTGTTCGTGTTGTGTTCCGCTTGTTTATTTTTGCAGGTTCAGTTCATTTTGTGTAAATTCCAACATATTAACTCACTATGCCAATTTGCAAAAACTTCATCCAACTAAAAGCTGAGAATCATCACTAATATGTCTGAAAACGAGAAAGAATTGGCTTCCCTGAAAGTTCAGGAAAGAATGGGTCTACACTCAACGTCTGCTAAGAATATATTTTCCCTGAAACCTGTAGAGATTGGGCCTCTTCCTAACCCCAAGGAACATGGTTCACCCCCTCATCCCAGGTTGCAAACTTCACCTTCATAATACCACAAGCACTACGAACGAAAGAGAAGACTAAAGAGTCAACACCTCAAGGATATCGTATTTAATTATGAAAATTCTTAGAATGGTTAGTCAAATCAATCTAGTTTTTATTTCGTAAATTTTAGAAAGGGTATGTTAGGTTCCTTGGCTAGTGTTGGTGCAATATAAAAACGTAGAATCTAAAATGTTTGCGAAACAAAAATTTGACTTTTTCTTGGGCTGACAAATTAGACATATGTGCAGCACTTGGGTATCTTTATTGAGGAAACGTTTCGCCACACAGTGGCTTCATCAGTCCAATACAAAGCAGAATGGTGAAGATCAGAAGGAGTTTGAGGTAATCAGTCCTGTATTGGACTGATGAAGCCACTGTGTGGCGAAACGTTTCCTCAAAAAAGATACCCAAATGTTGCACATGTGTCTAATTTATGAACTTGTCGGTTCTCTGAACCATTTATCTACATTACTGTCAGACACATCATCATGTTGGGATCTTGATACAGGGAATTCTTCACCTGCCTAACCTGAAGTCATGATCTACTTCCACATGTGGATTTGTCCACTGTGATACCACCTACGTCTGCTTCCCTTCACCTGTATACAGTATTTAAGCCACTTATTCACGCATTTGCTATATTCTTTTCAAGATTGATGGACTGATTACATCGACTCCAAGCCAAAGGACTGATTACCTCAAACTCCTTTTGATCTTCACCATTCTTCTTTGTATAGGACTGATGTAGCCAATGTGTGGCGAAACGTTTCCTCAATAAAGATACCCAAGTGTTGTACATGTGTCTAATTTATCAACTTGTCGGTTCTCTGAACTATTTATCTACTTTTCTTGGGCTGTTGATTCTTCAGTTGATTCAATAAAATACCTAAAATAAGCCTGTGTAACTCAGCACTGAGAATTAAATCTGAACCAGTCACCCACAAAATTGGAAGTAGCATTTTCCAGAGATGCTCTCTGTTTTGTCATATTAAATGGCTACTCTTGTTCTAAATAGTTCTTGTTTTTCCGAGTCACTGTTCCAGTTTTAACAGTGATGTGTCATTTCACTCGCGTTAAACTAATTCTCTCAGTTTTTTCCCTTCACTCTCTCTCTTGACTTATTTTGTGTCAGAATGAGCTGTTTCTGTAGGTGCTGTGTCAGCTGGTGTTGTGTCAAGTGACGTTGTGTCAGCTGGCATTGTGTCAAGTGACGTTGTCACCTGGAGTTGTGTCAAGTGACGTTGTGTCAACTGGCGTTGTACTAGCTGGTGATGTGTCAGTTGACTTTGTGTCAACTGGCATTGCGTCAATTGACTATGTCAGCTGGCATTGTATCAGCTAGCATTGTCAGTTGGCACTGTGTCGTTTACACGCGTTCCGTTCCAGTTGTTCTATAGTAGTTTCCCTTGGCTGGCTTCTCTATAGTGTGCATATAGTTTTGAGCGGCTAGAAACATGCCATTGAGAAGATCTTATCAATCTATCCTCATTTTACTATATAAATTGTTTGAAGTTTTACTCAAGTCAATGTCTTAATGCTTCCATATACACTGGAACCTCGGATATCGACTGCACTACTTGTTGAACAAAATCGGTTTTCGAACAAGGAATTCGAGGGAAAAGGCTCTGGTTTTCGTACGTTCTCTTGGTTGTCGACCAAGAGAACGGCTGGGGTCACGTGCTCACTAACTCAAGTGCTGTAAACATCTCTTGAACTTTTGTTGTGCATCCTGTGAACTTTTTTGTGGTTTTGGTGCAATTTTTTTGTGAGGAAAGCCATAATGGGTCCAAAGAAGGACCATTTAAATATCCTCACCTGCTGGAGACTTATAGACAAAGCCTGGGAAATGTCTTTTAGGACCATTCAGTCAGCATGGAAGAAATTGTGGCCGATTTTTGAAGGCTTTGAAGATGAGCCTGAACCGGTAGAGGATATGGTGTCCCTGGGGAAGACCTTGGGCCTGGAGGTGACTGAAGATGATGTGGAGGAGTTGGTGGAGGAGCAGAGAACTGAACTCACCACAGAAGAACTTGTAGACCTTCAGAAGGAGCAGCATCACATTGCAGCAGAGGAGCTGTCATCAGAGGAAGAAGAGGGAAGGGATGATGTGCCCATTGCACTTGTCAAGAAAATGTATGCTAAATGAAATGAAGTGCAGGAGTCTGCTGAAAAATACCAACCAGACAAAGCAGTGACCGACCGTCGCTCTAACATGTACAATGACAGTGTAATGTCTCAATTTACACAAGTGTTAAAATGGAGCATGAAACGAACCTCACTGGACAGGTTTTCAGTGAGACAAAGAACCAGTGAGCCAGAACAAGGTGTTAGTGGTGAAAAAAGAGAAAAAGAGAAACACCAGGACAGTTGCCTGACATATTAATAGACGGCGACTCTCGTTCCAAGCAGTAACATACCCCTTCCTCTCCTCCACATCCTGCTCACAGTATGCCATTAACTCTCCTCTGACAGGTAAGAGGCAGGTAAATTTTCATTTACTGTACAGTATTTCAGGACAAGTTTCTTTCGGTATTAATTTTTACAGTTTTATGTAGTAGTAGATTTTTAATAAATTTTTATAGTCATTTGAGGTCTGAAACGGATTAATTAATTCTATTTACATTATTCTTTATGGGAAAAATTGCTCTGGCTGTCGTCCATTTTGGTTGTCAAATCGACATGTGGAACGAATTAAGTTCGACAACCGAGGTTCTACTGTATTCTAGTGTCTTAGTATCTGCATTTTAAGTAAGGTTAATTTAGGTTAACTTATTATAGCTTAGATAACGTTGGGTTACCTCAAGTTACATGACATTATGAAAACGTTATATTTAATCACAAATTAGTAAAATAAAAAACAAAGCCTCGATACATCTGGTAAAGAGGTAACTGAAAGAAAAAAAAAAAAGAGACAACGGTTAGATCTAAACGTTTGTTATTCTTAGCTCAAGAATGTGCGAGTCTCACACAGTCTCACGCTTGGTTCTACCGATAGTCTGTAGGAACTACCAACAGGACTGCTGCTAGGGAGTACCCGCTAGTTTGTAGAAACTACCAACAACAGGACTGCTGCTAGGGAGTACCCGCTAGTTTGTAGAAACTACAGTAAAAGTACGATAAAACTGACTAAGGACTCTTTCCAACCACTGTCCTCCTGACTTTGACCTTGTTCAACGTTTTCGTGTCATTTGTCTCTCTCTGCCTTATTTCCCAAAACTCAAATCTAATATTCCTCTTCGTCCCATCATATCTTCTAGAGGTTCTGTCTCTTATTCTCTTGCTCCTTGCCTGGTTAAAACCCTCACTCCCTTTCTTGGTACTTTTTCTCCTCCTCACCTTCGTCTCTCAAGACTTCATCGAACGTGTTCGCTCTCTCCCGACCTGTAAGATGCTTAGTCTTGACTTTGACTCCCTCTTCACTAATGTCTCTCTTGATGTCCTCATTTTTCTCAGAGAGAAGGCCAATGAAGGGTTACTTCATCTCCCTATACCTACTGATGTCTTTCTTGATCTTATCCGCCTTTGTGTGGACTCAATTCCTATTCCTTCCAAGGCAAATATTATTCTCAAACCTTCGGTGTCGCTATGGGCTCTCTTCTATCTCCTATTCTTGCTAATTTTTATATGGAATACTTCCAGATTGTTCTTCCTACTATTGATGTACGCCCTTCACTCTGGCTCCGCTATGTTGATGACATCTTTGCTCTTTGGCCTCATGACTGTAGTCTCTTCCAACTATTTCTTGATGATCTTAATAATCTTGCCCCTTCCATTAAGTTTAAAGCTGAATGGGAATCTAATTCCTTGCTTCCTTTCCTTGATGTTCATGTCCACCGCTCAGTTACAGGTTTTGCTTTTTCCGTGTACAGCAAGCCTATGCACAATGGCATGTACATTCATGCTTCCTCTGTCAAGAAAAGTGTTCTAATCCTTCTCCGTGTTCTCCGCATTTGTGATCCTCAGTTTCTTGAATCAGAAATTTCCACTCTTCGTAATTCATTTTCTCGTCTTGGTTAACCTTCCCATTTCACAGACTCTGCCTTCTCACGTACTAAACAGTCTTTCTTCTCTCCCAAACTCTCTACTCCAGGGAACTCTCCTGTCCTCTGCCTTCCCTATATGTCCAGTCTTACTAATCTCAACAACTCTCTCCGTTCCTTAGACATCAAACTTACTTTTCGCCAGACTAACACTCTTCGCAGTAATCTAGTTCATACCTCTCCTCCCTCTATAGATGCTCCTGGTATCTACGCTATTTCCTGTTCCTCCTGTCCTCTTCAGTACTTTGGAGAAACTGGCCGATCTCTTTCAGACAGACTTAGGGAGCACAAAAGTAGTGTTAGGCTTGCCGTCACCAACAATGCTCTTTTCTGTCATGTCAGAGATCACAGTCATCCTATTGACTGGTCTTCTGCTAAAACTGTCTACCCTACTTCTAACCTTCACAGTCGCCGTCTGGTTGAATCCTCCCTTATACACAACTTTCCTTGTATGAATCTTAGTTCTGGCTTTGTCTCTGTAGATGCCTTCATTTCCTATTTCATTGTAAAATGCTCCAAACTTCAGAACACCCGTGACTTAACCTGATTCTTTTTTCTCCTTTTCCCTCTACCACTTTCCTATTTCTCCTTTGTTTTTTTTTTCTTCTGCCTTGGGTGTTTGGTTCTTAAATATTTATTCCGCCTCCCTCTGTGCTTTTCATCCTACCTTTTGTGGGCCCCTAGCTCCCTTGTTTACCTGCCTGCTAGCTTTTCCCTGCTTTACAAACCCTGTCCTTCTTGTAAACAATTATTTTATTTCTGGCAACACAGTTTCCAATTAGACATGCGAGGCTCATCTCTACAACCACAATGAAAATGGACAGGTCCAGGACACTGCTTGGACCGTACAAACTTGCGGAGTTGGCCATTTTATGTAGCGTATGACCGGACCGGACAACTGGTCCTTATAATTCGTGGTGAATAATTCACTCTACCTTGAGTTATCTCGTTCCCTTGCACGAGAGCATCCAGTATGAGTAAAAAAAGTTATGTACTAAATTATTTCCCGTCACAATGTGATGTCATTTCTCAGCTTCTGAAAATATTGCAATTAGAAGGCTTTTACAGCTTAAGGTCTGAAGGATAACGTGTTGCAAGTACATTAAATAATCTACCTGTTTTAACGGAATGCACAATGTCGATCATTTTAAAACGTCCTTAAGTCGGCAAAAACGTCTTTTGTGAAGCATTAGTTCCATGACTGCGCAGACAATGACAACGGAATTGTGAGGAAATCCGTTATTGTATCGGTCTTTTCAAGGATTTGGATACGAGCTAGACAACCCGACACTAAACACTTCCTCAATCTTGTAAAGGTTCACCTGATAAATTGATTTAATCTTGTCACTGGTGAGCATAGACTGCTCAAGCCTCACACCTGTACATACATAACTTTAGACCAAGAAAAAGTTCAGATATGGCACTAAGGGTTAAGGCGTCTCTAGCAACAATAAATTTACACTCCTAGATACAGAGGCGCATTGCCTTCTGTAATGAAGAAAAATATACAGTTATATAACTGGCTTTAACTGTGCAGCATATAGCTCTGTGTCGAGCTTCAGCAAGTCAGTGTCTGGACAAAACTCTTCACTGAACGACGCGTTGCCACAATTATTGTTTGCTCTGAATCTATGTCATTTAGAAGTGTTTTTGCTTGTAGTACTTGTTCAAGAAGGCTGTGAGGGAGTTTCCTAGTCAGATTATTTTGGAAGTCCGGCCAAAGGCAGAGTTTCGAGGGCAGATCTAGTCACATGTTGGTGTCAGCTCAACTATATTTTAGTGCTGTTTAACAATTGTTTGGTAGTTGGCCGAGTTAATGTTGCATGAACTACTCATGACGAGGGAGTATACTGTCTAGATTAATGACTCTGCAAGCGGCATTGAGTAAAAAACGAGTGTGTGACGTGTTTAGGTTTAATGGTCGGTACTTAACTGCACCATGATGGGTGAGTCAATGTTATTCACCATTAACAGACACTTACCCATCATGATGTAGCCGTGTATTCGCCATTACACTAGTACACATAATAGTGGTAAATAAAATGCTCCATGAGGAAACGCGTGATCTGGTTAAGGGTGGCTACATAGCTACTCTCTTACGATTGTGTTCTTGTTAAGAGTGGATATATATAAATGTCGTGCCGAGTAGGTAAAACTTGCGATTTTGGATTAAATAGCAACGCTCTTTTTGCCGAATAAGCCAATCGAAAATTTGTGTATGCAATAATTTCGCAAAAATCATTCTGAACCTAACGAAAAAAATATACTGTATTTCATTGTGTTTGTTTATTAAGTGGACCCCCGGAAATCGAACATTCTTCATTCCAGACTGCTGTTCAAGTGCTGTTACCAAACGAATTTATTCCCATACGGAATGATGTAAATTAGATTAGTCCGTTTCAGACCCCCCAAAAATACACCTATAGAAGCACTTACAATAATAAACTTACATAAAAGGGGGAGTTGGGAGTGTTCGATTTCCGAGGGTCCACTGTATGAAATTATTGTAAACTTATCTAAAATATATTTAGTTGGATTAGTCTAAATTAAATTGCGCTTGTTATAATAAAGTTAGGTAAGTTTTCTAAGAGTCTTTTGGTACAAAATTATTTTTTACATAAACATAAACGAAAATATATTTAAATATAAATAAATTTAGCAAGGATATATTTTAAATGATTCAATTAGTTTCATATTGACTCGATATATATATATATATATAGTCCTTGTCTAAAAATTATGAATCTTAATACAGCCTTTAAATTTATTTATACGTTTATATATATATTATATAATATATATATATATATATATATATATATATATATATATATATATATATATATATATATATATATATATATATACATGTATATATATATATATATATGTCGTGCCGATTAGGTAAAACTGGTCAATTAGCAAGAACTCATCTAAAATTAAGTCGTTTCTAAAAATTTCTCTTATACGTTTAAAGATATATTTTTTTCATTTATGTTAATGTAAGAATTTATAATTTTGTACCAAGAGAAACTTTGAAAACCTACCTAACCTTATTACAACAAGCGCAATTTAATTTAGCCTAACCCAACTAAATATATTTTAGATACGTTAACAATAATTAAATAATAAACAAACACAATGAAATATATTTTTTTCTTTAGGTTCAGAATGATTTTTGCGAAATTATTGCATACACAAATTTTCGCTTGTCTTATATGGCAAGAAGAGCGATGCTATTTAAGCCAAAATAGCAAGTTTTGCCTAATCGGCACGACATATATATCATGAAGGGTGTTTCCTGTTTCCTGGTGTAGATAGTAGATTCATAATGGTATATACATAGCTAGAAGATGATGGGTGTTTTTGTTAACGAAGGATACATAGATACATCTAGATGGATGTGTCTGTTATTGGTGTATATAAAGGTACATAATGGTCTCTTTGCTAGTGTTGGATACATAACTACTCTTTAATAATGAGTAACATAGTAAAGCAATTTTTTTCTGTTGTCGTAGGTTAATGTGCACGAGGGAATGCGATCATCGGTTTGGTCTGAGGACAACAAATTTTGCTGGGATTTCCAAAAAGCTTAGCCCTAAGCAAACGTGTGTATAGTGATGACTTATTACTGAAGCTGCGTCAGAGTAGGCTAATTTCTCGCCAGCTATGTTGCAAGGTCATGTGAATTCATGTTAACTTATTTTACCAGACAACACCTGTAGCAGAGACGTAGACTGCAGATATAAGCCTGGCAAAGAGTACCTTTAGAAGTCCTTACGAAACGAACTTCACGATGACTTGCTTTCTGGAAACTGGACGAGTGTCAGTAGTACGACTGTGCTTGAGGATGCGTACATCACTGGGAAATGAAGTGGCCGGGAAAATAATCTACAGTTTACAGATCGTTAACGTCTCTTCAGAGTCTAGAACAAAGGAAAACAAGCCAATCGAGAGATTATGTTCTGAATGAGTACAAATTTTAGTTTCGACACGTAAGGGTAAATAGGCCAGACAAAACTCCAACATCTCACTGGAGACGTAATAACACAATCTGTCACGGCTCCCTCTACAAGAAATATACAGTAATTGAAATTACCTAATCGTAGGATTATCATTATCACGGGGAGCGCTTAACCTGTAGGGATTATACAGCGCCTGTGAGGAGGGGGGGGGGTGGAAGGCAATTCAGGGAACTGGAGCACAGATTAAATTCCCTAGATCAAGAGCCCCTCACCAGCGTCAAGGAACCTCACTCAAGGGGCCTAACCGTAGGAGGGATTCCCTCAAGGATGAAACAAAGTTGCGTAGGATATCTGAAAACAAATGAATGAAAGATAAAAATATATTACGTATGTAAATAAAGTCGAGCAGCTGTGTCGTGCAGTTTGAACAAAAATACCATAATTTTATAAACTACCGACAAGGCGATGATTAAACGTTTCGCCTACACAGTAGACTTCTTCAGTTAAATACAGAGGCAACAGGAGTAGTAGTGAAATAAAGATGATGTAATCAGTCCATCAACCTTGGAGAAAAAGTATTTGAAGTGGTCAGTCCCCAGGCTGAGGGACTGACCACTCCGTGGTCTGGAATTCTTCTCCAGGCTGAGGGACTGACCACTCCATGGTCTGGAATTCTTCTCCAGGCTGAGGGACTGACCACTCCATGGTCTGGAACTCTTCTCCAGGCTGAGGGACTGACCACTCCATGGCCTGGAACTCTTATCCAGGCTGAGGGACTGACCACTCCATGGTCTGGAACTCTTCTCCAGGCTGAGGGACTGACCACTCCATGGTCTGAAACTCTTCTCCAGGCTGAGGGACTGACCACTCCATGGTCTGGAATTCTTCTCCAGGCTGAGGGATTGACCACTCCATGGTCTGAAACTCTTCTCCAGGCTGAGGGACTGACCACTCCATTTTCTGAAACTCTTCTCCAGGCTTAGGGACTGACCACTTCATGGTCTGGAACTCTTCTTCAGGCTGAGGGACTGACCACTCTATGGTCTGGAACTCTTCTCCAGGCTGAGGGACTGACCACTCCATGGCCTGGAACTCTTCTCCAGGCTGAGGGACTGACCACTCCATGGTCTGGAACTCTTCTCCAGGCTGAGGGACTGATCACTCCATGGTCTGGAATTCTTCTCCAGGCTGAGGGACTGACCACTCCATGATCTGGAACTCTTCTTCAGGTTGAGGGACTGACCACTCCATGGTCTGGAACTCTTATCCAGGCTGAGGGACTGACCACTCCATGGTCTGGAACTCTTCTTCAGGTTGAGGGACTGACCACTCCATGGTCTGGAACTCTTCTCCAGGCTGAGGGACTGACCACTCCATGGTCTGGAACTCTTCTCCAGGCTGAGGGACTGACCACTCCATGGTCTGGAACTCTTCTCCAGGCTGAGGGACTGACCACTCCATGGTCTGGAACTCTTCTCCAGGCTGAGGGACTGACCACTCCATGGACTGATTACACCATCTTCATTTCATTACATCTTTTACCTCTGTATTTGACTGAAGAAGTCTACTGTGTGGGCGAAACGTTCCAATAATAAAGATACCCAACTGTTGCACTTGTGCCTAATCATCAAAAATACCATAATGCGGAAGATCATTGCTTAAAAAATTTCATTATTATAATCATGTTAGTGCGCTGAACCCGTAAGGGGTCATGCAGTGCCAAGAGGAATGGAAGGCGCTCAGGTTCGATCCAAGGAATGGGAGGACAATTCCGACTCCGTGGATCAAGAACCCATCACATACGTCATAGAACCTCCCTTGAGGAGACATATACGAACCCTTTCACAGTATTTGGTATCAGGTAACACAAAATTTGCGTTATTTAGGGGCGTAACAACAGCAATAATAATAATAATAATAATACTAATACATAATAATAATAATAATAATAATAATAATAATAATGTTGATAAATTAGACACATGTTCAACACTTGGGAATCTTTAATGAGGAAACGTTTCGCCACACAGTGGCTTCATCAGTCCCATACAAAGGAGAATCGTGAAGAACAGGAGGAGTTTGAGGTAATCAGTCCTCAACCTTGAGTCAATGTAATCTTGAAAAGAATACAGTATATGTGGGAAGAAGTAGCTTATATACTGTAGACAGGTGAGGTGAAGCAGTCGTAGGTGGTATCAAACTTGACAAATCCACATGTGGAAGTAGGGTTAGGCAAGTGAAGAATTCCTTGTATTAAGATCCCAAGATGTTGCTCTGTCTTATTACTGGGAATTGCTCACTCGCCTAACCTTTAGTCATGACCTACTTCCACATGTGGATTTGTCAAGTGTGATACCACCTACGACTGCTGCACCTCACCTGTCTACAGTATATAAGCTACTTCTTCCCACATAATCTGTATTCTTTCCAAATTACATCGACTCAAGGCTGAGGGACTGATTACCTCAAACTCCTCCTGCTCCTTTGTATGGACTGATGAAGCCACTGTGTGGCAAAACGTTTCCTCAATAAAGATACCCAAGTGTTGAACATGTTTAATTTATCAACTTGTCAGTTCTCTGAACCATTCATCTACAGTAATAATGTTGATCTGACGAAAAAAACGTGAAGTAATCATGTAAAGATCTTGATTTCTCTGGTATCAGTTAAGATTCCATTATAACACTGACATGCAATAAATAATTAAACCCACCGAAACAAGATCTACTCTACCTATGATTTTGGGAGTTCATAAAAGAGAGAACTCCCAAAAGGACACAATGTGTGTGATGTGTTGGTAGATAATTCCAGAAGACAACTGGGTGTGGCTGGAATAGCCAACTGCAAGAGGTATATAGGAGAGAGAGCCATGAATAGGAAATTGGACAAAGTCGGTTCCATTCGTTAAAAAAGTGTTTTATCGCTTGGATACTTAAGCAAACCAAGAAACGGGTGGGGTGTTATTTCGATTTCGTGAGCAGATAAAGGTATATAATTTGCCTGCTTTTGGAAAGGTGTTCGTCAAGATCAGCATAAATGTCGATTAATTTCAATAGAAACAGACAACTCTTCTGTAAATTTAAATTCGTTGGATTTCAAGACTCCCCTCCCCCCTAAAACTATTATTTATCTTACAACTCCATTTTTAAACACACTAAAACAATGCATCACACAATCTTTTCCAAAACCAATATTGATTACAAATTCTCCCCCTCTTTTTTTTATACACTTCCTAAGCTGTGTGTCTCCTCGTGATAAGTCTTTATAGCTTTCAATAAGTTTACAAAATTCCATATATTTTTAACATTTGCCACATCGCACCCCGATCCACCCTGTTGAAAGTTTTTACCAGGTTCATAAATTTAACAGCTCTTTTTTATTTATCTAAAGTTCTGTTTACTGACGCTTTTCTAAGAAATACTAAATTACTACATTACTTTCTCCTTCTAATTCCACTCTGACCTTCCCAAATTACTTCCTGGTAGTCCTGTTACCATCATGAATCATTCGACTTCTCACCTGCATCTTCCTTACTTAAACCATAAGTTTCTGCTACTTACTTTGTCATTGCAGTCTTAAAACCACACTGTTCTAAGGATATCATAGTCACTTTCTCTAAAACTTCTTAACTTTTGGTTTGTAACTGTTCATTTACTTTACAATCTTTTCTTTAATTCACTCTCGCTTCTCAATACCTACTGTCACAGTCCTTATTTTATGTTACCTTCCTCTTACTCCAGTTATCAGTAATTACTGATCAAGCATCTCACTCTAAAAGCATGTACAGCCACAGACTATGTACTTCTCTCCACGAGTACATAGCCTAGCGATCTGTCCACTTCAATACCTATTTAGGCTATCTTATATCGTATCTTAGTTGAAAGTGACCTTTTCATCGTTTACACATTGTATTCCAAACTTTCCACCAACTCTTATAACAAGAGTCTTCCACTTTAGCATTAAGCTATCGATTTATCAAAATATTTCCTACACTTATAGTAAAAGTCTCAAACACACTTCACTCACCTCCAAGCACGTAAACACGGGCTAAAATTCTCTTCTCACATCTTTTTTCTAAGCAGAGTTCTTGAATTTGCAGCACTTGCACCTCTTCTTTCTGCAATTATTCTATAAACATTATCTTCACTCCTTTATTAGCTCTCATTCTCTCCGATACATTTGACTTAATTCCTGTAACTACTTCCAGTTCAAACTCCCACTTTCAACATTGTTTTTCTCGGTATTAGAACATGCGGCTTCCTACATGAGCGAGCAATCTTCAACATCAGCACTACACACACACACATGCAAACATTAACATTCCATCCACACACATTCACTCTGCACTACAACCAAGCAATTTCGCATCTTACAACATTCACCCAAATTCATACTGCACTATTTCCACATTGTCCCCACACTAAATTCATAGACATTCAAACAACCACATAACATCCACGCATAATAAAACAATCACATAATATCCGTGTTCATTCAGACAACTGCACAGCATCCATACACATTCAAACAACCACACAACACACATACTCAAACAACTGCACAATATCCATACACAAACAATCGCCTAACATTCACACTTCCACACACCCCCCCCCCACACACACACCCCACACACACACTAACCACCCGAATTCAGGAGTTCCTGCTTATTTTTTTTTCGGATATCACCAGGAGGAAAAGTTGCAACTAGCAATTACTGGAGGTAATTTAGTCGCTAGCAATAAGATCCAAGACTAGCGGGAAAAGATTCCAACCCACTTTCACCGGGGACTGAGGAGCTACTGAAGAGCCACCCTTCAAGGGAGGTGCCTCGATGGACGGAAAAAGTGCTCTTGATGCAAGGAATTACAACTGTTCCTATTTCCCTTGGATCAAATCTCATTACCTCCCTTTCAACAGGCAATGAATGACCGCTGTGTGTTAGACACGTCCAAATAATAATAATAATTTTAATATTATTAAGAATGACTGAGGAAAGTAATAATCCCTATTTAATAATTAAAGTTTTCCCAACTTCATTTGGCAGTTAGTTGTATGATTATTTATAGATTTATTGTGTTTTCTTAATTGCAGTTACAAATGCATTTAGTAAATCTCGGATAATATTATTCTGCTGTTACGGACTTATCTACTTTAAAAAGTATTCTTATACTTTATTAAGTTGTTATTAATGACAGTTGAATCTACATATACATAGTTCTACTAGGTAGATGAAGGTGCTTGGAGGCGAAAAGAGTGAGAGAGTGAGAGAGTGAGAGAGTGAGAGAGAGAGAGAGAGAGAGAGAGAGAGAGAGAGAGAGAGAGAGAGAGAGAGAGAGAGAACGTGCACGTAGTGACTTCCCTTAAGGTTAATGGATTTAGTTCCTGGAATGGTCAAGACTCTGCGCTATGTAAGTCAATAAAGATACGATTTTTTAAACTCCATTTAAAGAACATTTGAGTTAGCTCTTATGCACTATATATTTTTATGCCATTTAGACGAAATTGTATTAGAGTAACAGCCAGTGGCGGTGCAAGGTTTTAACGTCGAGGGAGTCAGCTCTCAAAAAAGAAAAAAATACATCCAGGAACGGCGCCAAAGAGGTTAATGGGGGAGGGGTGGCTGAAGTTCCTCTAATAATTCTGTCGGCCTTCTAAGTCCACAAATAATAATAATAACGTTTCTTCAATACAAATTCCTTAATAAGTCAAACATATGCAACTATAATTATTTCAAAACATTTCGCCTATAATAAACCTCTTACATCTCCATTGCTTTTGCTGACTGTATTTGACTGAAGAAGCCTACTGTGTAGGCTTCTACATGTCGATATTGTATACCATTTAATATTCACTAATTTCTTAATCCCCTCTGCTAACCAAACTGCCACCACTAAACCAATCCTATATAAATTATTATAATCAAAATGAAGAGCTAAACCCCTCCTATATAAAGTAGTATGCCGCCGCCACTAGCCACACCTCATACCAAATAATTTTAAATTCGTTACTCATGTTCATTTTGTACATAAAATCAGGGAACAATAAAAAATATAATTTTACAATAAGTACTGATATTAGGTTTTATTTAGAATCCATACATAATAAAATACGTATTAATTTATATTTCAAAATATCAAAACAACACGAAGCGATATAAAAAAATGTATGAAGACAGGATATATCCCCTGAGTGATACATTTCCGTCAATGTATATATGCTGATTAACCAATATTTTAGGGATCAAATTATATTTGTCTGGTGGTGGAAAGGTTACCGGGCAGCTTTAATGGTCCTCTTGTAGTCGATAAGCTTGAAACCCCCGTTAATCAATATATGTATGAGACAACTACAACAGCCTCTTTCTTTTACGTTTCGTTCTAGCAAAGATATCTATTATAATCTAGTTCAGTGGTCAACCGTCTTTCAACATCGAACTATCGAACACAGATAAGACTACGAGTCTGAGTTTGCTCAATCATCACTGTGTCTGCGTTACTTATTAGCAAGGCCAGAAAAATGTTACAATGTAGACATGTAAGAGATAAATGGAACAATCCTAGTAGCAATCATGAAATTTATAGTATACTCCTGACGGTTAGTTTCGCCTTACCGCTTGTACTCATTATCTCTGTGTAGTCATTATGTAAAAGAAACTCCATCATGATTTCTGTTCCACTGTTGACGTCTGAGTACATGTCTTACAAAAATTCTGATTTAGCTACATTTTATGCATTGCCAAAAACGCTTTGGATCCGAACTAGTAAATTCGGAAGCCACGTTTTAAAAATTTTCGAAACTTTGACGTGAATTATTAATAAGAGGGTCTAGGGACACTAAGTAGAATTATTCTACGAATTTCTTCCAGGCGTCGTACATTCCTTCATACTCTGCAATCTTCTTGTACGTTCTCTCGACTGATTGTGTTCCGGAGTACAATCACACTTTCCAGCCGTCTCGGAAGTTTCATTTTCAAATACAGTGGACCCCCGCCTAACGAGCAAAATTAATTCCAGAAGCCTGCTCAAGTGCCATTACCGAACGAATTTACTTCCTTAAAAAATAATGTCATGTAGGTTAGTCTATTTCAGACCCCCAAAAATACACTTCCACAAGCACTTACAATATTATACTTACATAATTTAAGTTTTTCAAATCATACTAAAGAATCTGAATCAGATGAAAAGCTGTTACCAGATCTACTACTTTTCTCAAAATGTAAATGAATTGAAAGTTTTCTCAAGCACAATTTACTCCAAAATATTTGAAAAGGGATTAGTAAATATTGAGTGTTACCTGAATATGAAGGTGGAATGTATAATGGTACAGAAAGCAAGAACCAAAACTGTTAAATATAGATGTCCTGGGTGTACGCACTAGTGCCGTTTCACCCTTAACACTTTGCCTTTGCGAGATGTTTAGGAGAGTGGCGTGCGTCGAGTACGTAATTTTTATTCAGCGTGCGTCGCACGCAACCACACACCCTGAATTCCATTTCAACTGAAAGCCCGGTAGCTTGTTGCCAATGTGGGTGTAGGGGCCCCCACTCACTCGGTGAATAACTACCGCTTGTAAATGTCAACCATCCTGAGTGAGAGGATGGTTTCAAGCTAATTGACTTTCTGATTACAATTCACCTTGAAGTCAGTTCCTTGCATGTTCTCAGCTGATTAACATTTAACAGAATTCTGTCGTCACAATGAATGAGCTGTAACGGCGAGAGTAATCTTCGTGTTCTCTTTCTCGATAAACTATTTATAATACGGCATATACCAAAGTCATGAATATATTGCAAATATTACTGGTTGTGGGATAACACGGGTATTCAGAAATTAAACTCTGGTATATGCCTTTGTTCACAAATATACTGGATTGCTTTATTGATTGTTCCCTTGCTGGTGTTATATCTTGTCGGTCAGGTGCCACAACCCTTCTAACAGTAGTTTTTATCTCGCTATTCACAATTTCAAGCCGGCCATTCACTAGTGCTGGTAAAATGTACATAACAACTTGTCACTAAATTTTGCTTGAACAAAGTTGTGCTAAAATGTCGTCCAAGGCTCAGATTTCGGAAAAGTGTCAAAATTAAGACCCTGCTGACAATGGCTTAACTCATGTACAGCAAGTGTTACATGACCGTCACAAATTAGGTATGGATATGTAGGGTATTCCATAGACTTGCTAATGCTTCCATGAACCCTCACTGCTATCTTCGTCTTCTGGATGATAAACCCGCTGAAGTGATCAGGTCTTCCGAGAACTCTACTTCCACCACCTATACAGATAAAGCAGCCGGAGCATAGTCACCAGCTACCATGCTAAACGTTGGCACTAGGAAATCTTCAGAGGATTACACTGTGCGTCTGCCGATTGACAAGTAGACGTTCAATCTCCGATATTCTGACAATTCTTTTTCACAGTCTGTAACTCCTGTCACCTTTCTCTCCCACCCGGTAAGATTCATAGTGATTTTCTCCATATCAGTTAATCTATGAAATCACAACAATAGACCAAAAACAGACTGTATGGGGAGTTTTTCCCTTATCATCTGCTGCTAGTCTTGCAACACTGCATAGCTTCTAACGATACACGAGTGTGTGAAAGATCTTGAGCTGAAGATTTCCACCTCCATGTGGTTTGTTCTGCATAAACTGAATAACTTCAGCGGAATTAACAAGACTAACTCACCTGAGAGTTGCTTCCGGGATACTGAACAGGGATTCGCTGAAGACATTATACACAAAGGAAACGTTTCGTCAGTCAGTGGTTTCTTCAACCCAATACAGAGAACGGGGCAAGATAAAGAGTTTGAGGTAATCAGTCCCTCAGCCTGGAGTCGAAATATTCAGTCCATCAATCTTAATAAAAATGCATGCGAGGAGAAGGGATTAATATACTGCAGACAGACGAGGTGAAGCAGTGGTGAGTGGAGTCACCAATGGGAAAACCCACTAGTGGGTTAGGTTAGGTAAGCTTTGAAGAATTCCCCGCATCAAGATCCCAGTTTGTATAAATGGTTTAGAAAACTGGAAAGTTGATAAACGAGACGCTTGTGCGACATTTCGGTTTCCAGTGGTTTCTTGAGTCCAGTACAGAGAACGGTGCAATAACTCGTTAAGCAAAACATCAACAAAACATGAAGAATGAAGCTTGGATCATTGTTTATCAGTTTAGTGTCAACGTTATCATTACTGCAGATGACAATGCTATCGTCTAGCCTCGTATTATGACAACGAACTATCTTATATAAATAGTCATGTATATGTTCAACCTCACTGTAGATCCTTGCCATTTCTGACAAGATCATTATTAATCTAGGTGAGAATTAAAAAAATACGAATTGAATTCATGTGAGAAAAGTAATACATCACTCTTCAAACTGTATCGATATTATAATGTGATAAACTATACCAAAGTTATTTACCAGAGAATCCTGGTTATAGTACCATAACCTATGCCACAGTTTTCTATCAGAGAATGCTAAGTCAACCTATATCCTTCAGCACGTAACCTGTGTCTGGCCTATATATATATATATATATATATATATATATATATATATATATATATATATATATATATATATATATATATATATATAAAACACCATCATAATCATAACTAAACGCTAAACCCACAAGGACGCTGCAGGGTAGGCTGGCCTATAACAATTCTCCTTGAAATCACTGGAAGAGGACCAGTTATCCCGTGAAAAGCGCCTTTAATTACGGTTTTCGTAATAGGATTTAAACTTGGAGAACAATATGCTACTAAAAGTTTTGGAACTTTAATAAAGCGAAGATGTCTAGGGCAAACATTATATACATTTAATTTAACTGAAACTGGAATCTCAGTACCCTACATAATCTCTGTGCATAATTATATGTTTATTTATTGTGTTAGTACTTAAAGTACCAACACGGTAGATCCACTTGCAGTAAATTGTAATGGTCTCTCCTTTTATTTATATCTATTTCTACACACTCCTAGCTTGTAAATTTTATTTACATGCTAGGAGCTCTTACAGTAACTAATTGTACCCTATGGCACGGTACAGTATGAGATAGTACTCAGTACTAGAATAAGTGTGTACGTGTAAGTGGTAAGACTCAACACTGAATATTTTTGACAAAACCAAAAAAGTCCCTAAATGAACTTACTGCTGACAACAGAGACGCAATAAACACACCTTGCCTGAACGTTGTAACCACTGGGGACAGTCAGACGTCCTCCATATTATAATGGCAATCATACCCAAGCGCTAAATCCATAAGGGTCATACAGTGCTGCAGCGCAGGATGTGCTAAAAAGGTCTAATATACCTGAGTACAACAGAGGCAGAGTTAGGAAGGACGGTGAGGAGTGCTAAAGGAAATATAATCAAATGTGCAATAAATCTGCTGTCAAAAAATCAGAGGGAGTCTGAGTCAAAGGTGGGGCCGTCAGCGAGGAGGGAAGATGAAGTAAGGGTGTTAGAGCGGTGACGACGTCGGAGGTAAATTGTGCATGTTCACTGATAGACAGAAGTCTAATAGAATATAGCAAACCTAAATTGGAACCTGACAATTTGCACAGAGTGGAACTGGTCGTCTCTCCATGAGATACGAGAAAAGCTTATTCTCCCAACTACGACATCGATGAAATGAAGACCAGGATCCTAAACTCGGTTTGATAGAATCAATTCAAACCAAAGTTGTTGCCAACGGTTACTAAGAAGGCTAGAGATTACAGCAAAATATTTTCAGAATGGACTACCTCTAAATAAAATTGGAAGGTAATGTACCAATGACCACACAGCAGAGTCCGTATGTTTGATGACCTGAAAATCAACATGACCAGGGACCCAGCAGAAAACGATTTCTTTGTTTTTGCTAGAAATGCGGGGCAACCAAAGTTGTATACAAAGAATTAGGGGATGAGGCGAATTCAATTTTTTGATAGCCTGCAAAGCAATAAAGGAGTCCGAGACCACAGGTGTTGAGGTAGGCCTGGACGTGATACAGGTAATCGCTATGATAACTGCATACAGTTCACCTGTGAAAATGCTAGATGAATCTAATAAATGACCTCGCACAAGATTGTCCAGGAACACTACTGCAAACCCGACACTATCAGAGGATTTAGAACCATGAGAATGACACCAGAATTGGTTAAGAAAAAGGGAGCGAGAAGCCACTGTAGGTACCCTTCATGCTGGTAAACCAGCATGAAGGGCAAAAGAGAGTGCGACCGGAAATCTGCCACAAGGCATACCTCCTTCGGCCACCACCACCCAGAACCGACAGGCAGCCTCCAGAGATATACTGTCACCCGAAGAACACCCTTAGCAAGGGGTAGGGAAGGGAGGAGGGGGGGGTAATTATGTTCGGTCGGAAGAAGAAGACCGAAAGGTCCAGTTTCTCACACCAAAAGCCTCATTACCACGACAAGAAGCCCATTTAAATAAGACGTCCTCCATAAAAGGAACGAAACTCACAAATTACTGTATCTGCGTTCAGTAACTTACATACCCTGACTACAACAGTGTGTAGATACCAGTGTGAGCAACTTACATTGAGAATTAGACTCTGCACCTGGATCATATAGTGTCTCAAGACACAACCACAGAAAAGTCAAAATTCATTCAGTCTAAATAAGACTCTTGGAACATAGTTCTGCAGAGGACAAGTATAACTCTGCTAACCAACGAGATCTACTTTACCACAAAACTGAGTCTACATCACAGGAGTAAAAGAGAAAAGCGTTCTCACAGACGGTGAGAGAGGAGAGATGTTGCTTAGACGATGTCAAGCCAGAGAGGACGAGTGTTGCAAATACAGGTAAGATATAAGGTCTTGTGCAAGCTCGACACTTCTCCCAGAATGCAATACAATTGACAAACAAGAGAACAATCATGTAGCTGACAGGACAGCCAATCAGAACCTCGAATTTGTCAACACAGGGAGTCTAGAAACATGTACAAAACAGTTAATACTGTAATGAATGACAGTCTTGTTTCAACTACTAAAATTATTTCCATATCCATATATAAGGACCATTTTAAAAATCAGACTATAACGTTTGATTAACAGTAAATAATATGCAAAGTGATGGAGGTAGTGGTGGAGGTGGAGGTGCAGGTGGGGATGCAGGTGGAGGTGCAGGTGGGGGTGCAGGTGGTGGGGGTGCAGGTGGAGGTGCAGGTGCAGGTGTTGGAGGTGGGGTGCAGATGGTGCAGGTGAGGTGCAGGTGGGGGTGCAGATGGTGCAGGTGGGGTGGTGGTGGTGGTAATAATTGGGGTGGTAGTGGTGGGGGTGGAGGTTCGGCTGGGGGTGGTGATGGTAATTGTGGTAGTGATGGTGGTAGTGTTGGTGGTAGTGGTAGTAGTGGTGATAGTAGTAGTGGTGGTGGAGTGGGGGTGGTAGTAGTGGTGGTAGCGGTGGTGGTTGCGGTGGTGGTAGTGGTGGTGGTAATAGTGGTGGTAGTAGAGGTAGTGGTGGTGATAGTAGTAGTGGTGGTAATGGTTACACCATACAGCCAGGTGACACTAATGCACAAAACATTGCTGCACCAACATAAGAGAAGAATCCTTCGTTTCCATATAGCCTATTATATGATTACAGAGTATAAATAGGCCTTTATAGGGAAAATCATTGATTCTGATGATGTGACGGATGATTTTGCAGGATTGAAGGCAAGGAAATGTAAGATCAGATTCACTGAGATGTTACCTGTACTCAAGGCTACTGAGATGTTACCTGTACTCAAGGCCACTGAGATGTTACCTGTACTCAAGGCCACTGAGATGTTACCTGTACTCAAGGCCACTTAGATGTTACCTGTACTCAAGGCTACTGAGATGTTACCTGTACTCAAGGCCACTGAGATGTTACCTGTACTCAAGGCCACTTAGATGTTACCTGTACTCAAGGCCACTGAGATGTTACCTGTACTCAAGGCCACTGAGATGTTACCTGTACTCAAGGCCACTGAGATGTTACCTGTACTCAAGGCCACTGAGATGTTACCTGTACTCAAGGTGAAAACGGAACTAGTGTTTCTCTGATATTTCAATGTTTTTCTTTATTTTTCAATTTCAAGTTTTTTTTTTTTTGGCATTGTTGAGAATGAATAAATGTAGGATCTGTTGCCTGTACTCCAAGTGGTATTTGAGTTTATGTTTCCTCAATATTACTACGATTATTTATTTTATCATTAATAAAGTTGAGAAGTATTCTCCTGTTCAGTTCATGGCCCTTAAACGTTCTCATTGCTAAACATTAGTCACTGGTCATGCAGTAGTGACGTCACTGGTCATGCAGTAGTGACGTCACTGGTCATGCAGTAGTGACGTCACTACTGCCAAAGATGCCGCCCCGAGTGAAACCAACCCTAGCGACGCCACTGGAAGGATATCCAGCATGAGATAGATTCGTATATATCCGCAATGGCAAATGACGTGACAGTAATGTGAATATAACAGTGAATGACAGAAAAAGCTACTTCATGACCTGATCATACCGATACTGCAGGGGTAGTCAGTCAAGCGAGTGCTGGAAATTCAAGGTTAGAAAAAGTGGGCAAGTAAAAATACTCGTGGAAAAGGGACCCTAGGGTGAGCGTTGTTGAAATTGTATTGCCAGAGGCGCACGCCAGCAGAATAACTTCTGAGTAAATAATCTGGATCATTACCACCACCATTATAAGGGACTGGAGCGTTACTGTTTGTACATGCTGAGATGGTAATTACTGGGGTAGGTGTGGCTCAGCTGAGAGGCGGTTAGGAGGCAGAATCCCCCACCTTCATTCCGTCAGTACACCCCCGTCGCCCCACACTACCCACGATCCACTACACCCCATGACACCACCCTAACACACGACCAGCCACGCATCTTGACCCCACTCTAACCCACCACTCCCAATGACACCAATCTAACCAACCACACCCCATGACACCACCCTAACCAACCACACCCCATGACACCACCCTAACCAATCACACCCCATGACACCACCCTAACCAAAGACATCCCATGACACCACCCTAACCAACCACATCCCATTACACCACCCTAATCAACCACATCCCATGACACTACCACAACTAACCACATCCCATGACACCACCCTAACCAAAGACATCCATGACACCACCCTAACCAAAGACATCCAATGACACCATCCTAACCAACCACATCCCATGACACCACCCTAACCAAAGACATCCCATGACACCACCCTAACCAACCACACCCCAAGGCACTGTCCTGGCACCTCTGCTGTTTCTCATCCTCATAGTAGACATAGATAAAAACACCCAGCACACTTTTGTATCATCATTTGCAGATGACACTAAAATAAGCATGAAAGTCACTATGGTAGAGGACACTGAAAAATTACAGGAGGACATAAGCAGGGTCTTCCAGTGGGCAGTGGAGAATAACATGACGTTCAATGGTGATAAGTTTCAGCTGCTTAGGTATGGAAAAAATGAAGAACTCAAAAGGAACACTATATACAAAACGCAAGAGGGTCACCACATAGAACGAAAGGAACACGTAAAGGACTTGGGAATAATTATGTCTGCTGATCTGTCGTTTAAAGACCATAACAAGACAAAGATCACAACAACCAGGAAGATGACGGGTGGGTATTGAGAACTTTCAAAACAAGGAAATAATGCCGATGGTGACACTATTCAAATCGCTAGTGCTCCCCACTTAGAATACTGCTCAGTGCTGACGGCCCCGTTCAGGGCAGGAGAAATAGCAGAGCTGGAACAAATCCAGAGATCGTTTACGGCTCACATTGAGCCATTGAAACATCTAAATTATTGGGAACGCCTTCAAGTCTTGAACATGTACTCATTGGAGCGGAGGAGAGAGAGATACATGATAATATATACATGGAAAGTACTTGAGAGCCTGTCCCAAATCTACACTGCCAACAACATCGATGAGAGATATGGAAAATGTAAATCCCAGTGCAGTCGGGGGACATGACACTGTAAACATCCGGGTCCCAGACACCACCCGAAGATATCCGAACACCTCCAGTGGAGCCCAAGAAACTGACAAATACTCACCAGGGCCAGACAACCAGGCTGAGAATGTGGGGCAGCGGCCTCCAGACAACACCTGGTACCAGGCAGCACAGCACCCCATGGCCGCTCAGTAATACTCGAAACTCTCAAGGTATATCAAGGTAATCCAACCACCCATGCACCCCAAACATGACCACCTACCACCCACATGACCACACCACAACCACCTAACCACACCCATGACCCACCTAACCACCACACCCATACACCTACCACACACCCAGCACCTAACACCACACCAGCACCACCACACCTCCATGACACCACCTAACCACACCCTACCACCTCCCATCCTGACACCACCCTAACCAACCACATCCCATGACACCACCCTAACCAACCACATCCCATGACACCACTCACTCTGCAACCTAACCACACTCCCATGACACCACCCTAACCAACCACCCATGACACCACCTAACCACACACCATGACCACTAACACCATCCTGACACCACCCTAACCAACCACATCCCATGACACCACCCTAACAACCACATCCATGACACCACCTAACCCAATCCATCATCCACAATGACACCACTCCCTAACCTAACCACATCCCATGACACCACCCTAACCAACCACACCATGACACCACCCTAACCAACCACACCCATGACACCACCTAACCACCCACCATGACACACTAACCACCCCATGACACCACCCTAACCACACACCATGACACCACCTACACCACCATCCCCTAACCAACCACATCCCATGACACCACCCTAACCACCAATCCACACTAACCAACCACATCCCATGACCCACCTAACCACCAATCCATGACCACCTAACCTAACCACATCCCTCATGACACTCCACCCTCAACCAACCACACCCATGACACCACCCTAACCCACCACCCCCATGACACCACCTAACCACCCCATGACACCACTACCACACCCCATGAACCACCCTAACCACCACACCCATGAACCCCTAACCACCACATCCCATGACACCACCTAACCAACCACCCCATGACACCACCCTAACCAACCACATCCCATGACACCACCCTAACCAACCACATCCCATGACACCACCCTAACCAACCACATCCCATGACACCACCCTAACCAACCACATCCCATGACACCACCCTAACCAACCACATCCCATGACACCACCCTAACCAACCACATCCCATGACACCACCCTAGCCAACCACATCCATGACACCACACTAACCACCACATCCCATGACACCACCCTAACCAACCACATCCCATGACACCACCCTAACCAACCACATCCCATGACACCACCCTAACCAACCACATCCCATGACACCACCCTAACCAACCACAATCCATGACACCACCCTAACCAACCACATCATGACACCACCCTAACCAACCACATTCCATGACACCACCCTAACCAACCACATCCCATGACACCACCCTAACAACCACAATCCATGACACCACCCTAACCAACCACAATTCATGACACCACCCTAACCAACCACAATCCATGACACCACCCTAACCAACCACACCCCATGACACCACCCTAACCAACCACATCCCATGACACCACCCTAACCACCACACCCCATGACACCACCCTAACCACCACACCCCATGACACCACCCTAACCAACCACATCCATGACACCACCCTAACCAACCCATCCCATGACACCACCTAACCAACCACATCCATGACACCACCCTAAACCACACCCATGACACCACCTAACCAACCACATCCCATGACACCACCTAACCAACCACACCCATGACACCACCTAACCAACCATCCCATGACACACCTAACCAACCACAACCATGCACCACCTAACCAACCCATCCCATGACACCACCCTAACCAACCACATCCATGACACACCTAACCACCACATCCCATGACACCACCTAACCAACCACACCATGACACCACCCTAACCAACACAACCATGACACCACCTAACCCACCACACCCCATGACACCACCTAACCACCACACCCCATGACACCACCTAAACCACCACACCCCATGACACCACCTAACCCACCACACCCCATGACACCCCCTAACCCACCACATCCATGACACCTCCCTAACCAACCACATCCCATGACACCACCCTAACCCACCACACCCCATGACACCACCCTAACCCACCACATCCCATGACACCACCCTAACCAACCACATCCCATGACACCACCCTAACCCACCACACCCATGACACCTCCTAACCCACACATCCCATGACACCCCTAACCAACCTCCATGACATACCCTAACCCACCACACCCATGACACACCCTAACAACACATCCATGACACCACCCTAACCACCACACCCCATGACACCACCCTAACCCACCACACCCATGACACCACCCTAACCCACCACACCCCATGACACCACCCTAACCCACCACACCCCATGACACCACCCTAACCTACGCCCCATGCCACCACCCTAACCCACCACATCCCATGACACCACCCTAACCTACGCCCCATGACACCACCCTAACCCACCACATCCCATGACACCACCCTAACCTACGCCCCATGACACCACCCTAACCTACGCCCCATGACACCACCCTAACCTACACCCCATGACACCACCCTAACCCACCACACCCCATGACACCACCCTAACCTACGCCCCATGACACCACCCTAACCTACGCCCCATGACACCACCCTAACCTACGCCCCTTTCCTCTATCCTCATTTTTCTTCTTCGTTCTCGCACTTCTCCATCTTCTCCATCCCTCCTCTCCTCCCACTCTCTTCTTTTCTTCCTTCTCCTTCCCCTTTTTTTCACTCTCTTTCCTCATCCTCTCTTCCTCTATCCACCCTTGTTTTAGTTAACCATCCTTACCACTTTCTTCCTGTCTTCGTTCCTACTTACTTCCTTTTCATTCTGCTTTCCACTTTTATTCTTCAGCTCCTCCTAATCCCAGTTTTCATTCTTCACTTTCTTCCTTCTCTTCATATTTCTTACCATTTTCTTCCTTTCCTTCTTCCGCTCTCTTACTTTTATCTCTTTCCTACTTTCCGCTGGCCTTCCTCCTCTCCTTTCCCTTTTAGCCTTCTTCCTCTCCCTTCCTTTTCCCTCTCTTTCCCCTCTTCGTATTATATTACCTATTCTCGTATTTTAATCAACTTACAACTCACAACTTTTTAAACGCTCCGTCTATTCTCACTCGATTATGGCTTCTCTCTTAGTTCCATTGTTTATTACAATTTTCCTTTATGTGCAAATGCACAGTGGCGAATGAAATGTGACCTGACTATGTTGGGGTAGGAGACTTGGACATGCGTCGCACGGGCCAGTAGGCCTGCTGCAGTGTTCCTTCTTTCCTATGTTCTTAAATATAGGCCTGAATACTTAATGAACTGATATCACATGGTAGGTCACGGACCGGACAGCGGGGGCGTTGACCCCCGAAACTCTCTCCAGGTATATCCCTTAACTGGGATACTTAATAAAATGAGGATTCCAAAGAGCTAGAAGACAGGAAACTAACTAATGTTTCTTCAGGTATTTAAAATTTTTAAACTAATTGGTATGTTAATTCGGGAAATCTTTAATTATCCTTGAAAACGATACCTGGTGAACTAATAATGAACCTGAGTGTGGCAATAAAAGATCCTAATTATCAAATTCGCTTTGCGTTTTTCAGCCGCACTTACAAAAAAACAATGATAAAGTTCCCACAAAAGTAGTGTACGTCAACTTTCTGAAGTCATTCGAAAACGTACCACATAGAAGATTAATTACTAATCATAGGTTCACGGCATAAATGTCAATATTCTGGACTATATCAGTGGTTGTTCACTGACAGAAAATTGAGAGTAGTTTTAAATAGCGAAGAGACTTAATGAAGGTAAGTGAAGTCCCTTGAGGTTCGATCCTTGTTTGAGTCTTGAGTATAATTTGCATAAATGATCTACGAGTTTGAAATTACATTCAATTTAGGGAAGTTCTCTTATGAAACACCATTTCGGAGATGTGTTTCTTCCCGTGAACGACTAGTGAAGTATCCCAAGAATGAGGAGCTACTAATGCAAACCTGTAGTTGTAATAATGTTGGAAACAATTACAATAATGTGACATTTTATTGTGGCAACGTTTCGCTCTCCAGGAGCTTTGTCAAGCCGTTACAAACAATACATGGACACAGAGGGTATATATATGTAAAGAGTGAGGTGCAAAGCATAATATAATCTCTAAGTATTAGCACAGAATTCTTCTCAAAACAATAAACCCCACCATCATAGCTGCTGCTGCTACTACTACTATTACTACTACTACAACTACTACTACCTACAACGATTATAGTATGCTTTGCTCCTCACTCTATACTCTCTGTCCCTGTATTGTTTGTAACAGCTTGACATACCTTCTGGAGAGCGAAACGTTGCTACAATAAAATGTCGCATTAGTTGCACTTGTTACCTGTAGCATGCTACAATTATGTTATATTTTTTTCGGCGTATGTCACACACCCATATAGGCTGCCTCCCAACTAGCGAACTGGGTGCTAAAGGATTAACGATCAATAGGAACCTAGTCGTTATATCAGTACCTTGGTTTATTGGCCAATCACAGAAAAGCCCGACAGAGCTGTGAAGCAATGTGGTTCACTTGTGACACTCAGATTTGTCTGGGGCTGCTGGTCGTACCCGGTGTATTCTCTGGCTCTTGCATTATGCTTCAGTCTTTGTTCACCATATGTTGTACACTTAATATTACATTACTGTACATAGTGTACATAATTGTAAATACCACCTTGTTTATATTTGATGAAGGAAATACAAGCCATATACAGTGGTACCCCGGATTTCGTACAGCTCCCAACTCGAACAATTATGTAAGTGTATTTTTGTAAGTGTACTTTTTGGGGTCTGAAACGGACTAATCTAATTTACATTCGTCCTTATGGGACGAATTATTGACGAAATCCGGGGTACCACTGTATTGATGTTGAGTTTTGATTGTTCCACTTTGATCCCATTACGACCAGATATTCAGGCCATACAACAACTGTTTTCGTAATATTTCTTTTTACCTAACAAATCTGGAGTTGCTATTACCAATGACATTGCCATTAACTATTCGACAGATAAACTTATAGGAGACATTGAACCGTGTGGTTTATGTGAAAAAAAGTGGAGAGAAGGAAGAAACAAACACTAGTATTTCTGATGATTAAAACACACATGCATCAGTAGAATTCTTCAGTCAAATATAGAGGCAACAGGTGTAGCAGTGAAATGGAAATGGTGTAATCAGTCCATCAACCTTGAAGTTTAGCTCCATGGTCTGTTATTCCCCAGTGGAAGTAGGTCATACCGAAGGAATGAGCCAGTAGGCTGTGGAGATGTCCTCTGTACCAAGTTTCCATGATGTTGCAGCGTCTGGCAAGTTGTACATAAGAACATTATATGTGTTAGTAGACACTACCGCCTATAGCACCACATGTGTTTGCAGACACCACCGTCTACAACACCTTGTGTGTTTTTAGACCATAAGATTAGAAGAACACTGCAGTAGACATTATTCCACTCATGTATTTGTTCATGAATGTTTGTTTCACTTATCTAAACAAAAAAAATGTTACCGAACCATTGTTTTTCTTTATTCTTTCTAAATCTAAATTTGTCCGGCTTGAATTCGTTTCTGCGAGTCTTGTCCAGGTTAAATATTTTAAGCACTTTATTTATAGTCTATTGCACATGCGTCTAATTTTCAGTCTGTATTCATTCCGTTTATCCATAAAGTTGCACTTTTGTAGCTGTAGTGTAAGCACTCCTCTGGCAAGACAGTGATGGAGTGAGTGATGATGAAAGTTTTTCTTTGTCGGGCCACCCTGTCTTGGTGGGAAACGGCCTATGTGTTAATAAATAATATAAATAATCCCTATAATACTTCAGTCATATTCCCCTTAATTCTATCCATTTCCAGGGTGATTATTCAGCACCTTCAACCTGCCTTCTTATATAAGATTCTTATTACATCTATCCCTGTATGTTTACCAGCGAGTGTGTCCAGGAGACGCCGTCGCGTGCACTAAGATCACGATAAATTTACAAATATTACATTATAAAGTTATTTAAACAATGAATGGTAATTAAATTCCACGCGTTTCCTTGTTCTTACGATCACATTCTTAAAAATGTGACTGAGAGATGAAGAGAATGTTCGGAATTTAATTATCAAACGCTGTGGCTAAACTGCATAACATCGCGTTTTTTTTATATTTTTATGGTTGACCATAAGAGAGATGGAAAGAATGTTGACGGGAAGGACTAGAACAATGAAGAAGGTTGCTGGTACACAGGAAGAGAGAGGTATAAGGAAAAAAAAGAGGTTAAGTGGTTTGACCACTTCGGGTGAGTTTGATGCAAGTGGTTTTTGTCACATAGTGATGAGTGGCAATTTCTAATATGGCATAACACAGCTGCGCTACCACCATAGGACAAATACGGATGAAATAACACAGGTGCATATAGTTGGGACATATTCCTTGGACATGTCTCGGCTCTAGGACCTTGGTCCTTTCATCCTGTTCTTTCATCCAAATTATCGTTACCAACAGACCCTCTACCTCCACAGGGCCAACACTATCACTTAAATCTAGGCAGATTTAAGTCACACCCACACAAGAGGGAAAGAGCATTGCAGCTGGCCTACTGGCCTATGCTAAGCAGGACCAAGTCACACCCGCACAATAAGGAAGGAGCACTGCAGCAGGCCTACTGGCCCATGCTAGGCAGGTCCAATTCCCACCAGTAAAAGAAAGAAGCACTGCAGAAAGCCTACTGGCCCATGCTAAACAGGTCCAAGTCACACCCGCACAATAAGGAAGGATCACTGCAGCAGGCCTACTGGCCCATGCTAGACAGGTCCAAGTCACACCCGTACAAGAAATGAGCACTGCAGAAAGCCTACTGGCCCATGCTAGGCAGGTCCAAGTCACACCCGCACAATAAGGAAGGAGCACTGCAGCAGGCCTACTGGCTCAGCCTGGTCATCATGCTAGAAAGATTCATATCAAGTGATATTTATCTTATGAATTAAGCATTGAAAACTCTCTAGAGATCCAGTGCCCCGCCTCACCACGTACAGTAAGGCTGGTGTGTGATTAGTGTGCTGCACCTCACCCCTCTTCCTGGGTGGTACTTCCTGTCGTTCCTACTCTCACCCGCCCACACTTGTTGTACCCACCCTCACCCGCCCACACTTGTTATACCCACCCCCACCCGCCCACACCTGATGTAATCACCCCCACCCGCCCACACCTGTTGTACCCACCCTCACCCGCCCACACCTGTTGTACCCACTCTTACCCTCCCACACCTGTTGTACCCACCCTCACCCTCCCACACCTGTTGTACCCACTCTCACCCTCCCACACCTGTTGTACCCACTCTCACCCGCCCACACCTGTTGTACCCACTCTACCGCCCACACCTGTTGTACCCACTCTCACCCTCCCACACCCCTGAAGCACCCACAACTTCATTGTACCCACACACGTGCTGTTCCTCATTATTTTACCCACCCACGTGTTGTGCCTATGCTTCTGTACCCATACACTGCTGTACCCACACACATGATGTAACCACTTTTCTGTACCATACACTGTGGTAATCAAACACGTGCTGTACCCACATATTGTTTTACACACAAGTGTGCTGTACCCACACACTGCTGTACCCACACACTGCTGTACCCTGGCACAGTCGTCTCTCTGGGGGTTCATCTCACTGGCTTTATCAAAACTTTCTCTCGTGGCACAACTTTCATTTTTCTCCGTCATTATCATCACGTACAAAATATAATGAGCGTTTTTTAAGATTCATGATATTTTGACATTTACCAAATACGAAGCACACTACGAGTAAACAATATATATATATATATATATATATATATATATATATATATATATATTATATATATATATATATATATATATATATATATATATATATATATATGTCGTGCCGATTAGGTAAAACTGGTTAATTAGCAAGAACTCATCTAAAAGTTAAGTTCTTTCTAAAATTTTCTCTTATACGTTTAAAGATATATTTTTTTCCATTTATGTTAATGCAAGAATTTATAATTTTGTACCAAGAGAAACTTTGAAAACCTACCTAACCTTATTACAACAAGCGCAATTTAATTTAGCCTAACCCAACTAAATATATTTTAGATACGTTAACATTAATTTAATAATAAACAAACACAATGAAATATATTTTTTCATCATGTTCAGAATGATTTTGGCGAAATTATTGCATACACAAGTTTTCGCTTGTCTTATATGGCAAGGTGAGCGTTGCTATTTAAGCCAAAATCGCAAATTTTACCTAATCGGCACGATATATATATATATATATATATATATATATATATATATATATATATATATATATATATATATATATATATTTTAATCTCTCATGCCGAATAGGTAAAATTGGTCAATTAGAAAGAACTCTTTTAAAATTAAGTCCTATATAAAATTCTCATATACGTTTAAAGATATATTTTTTTCATTTATTTTAATGAAAAAAATAATAATTTTGTACCGGTAGAACCTTAGAAAACTTACCTAACCTTAAAACAAGCGTAATTTAATTTAGCCTAATCCAACTAAATATATTTTAAATAAGTTTAAAATAATTCAATAATAAACAAACACAATGAAATATATTTTTTTCGTTAGGTTCAGAATGGTTTTTGAAAAATTATTGCATACACAAATTTTATCTTGCCTTATTCGGCAAGAAGAGCGTTGCTATTTAAGCCAAAATCGAGTTTTCCTATTCGGCACGACATATATATATATATATATACATGTATATATATACTGATGGGATCCTGACAGAAATGTTAAAACCAGGGGGAGGAGGATATAGTTTTGGAGTGGTTGGTACTTTTGTTTAATAAATGTATGAAAGAGGGGAAGGTACCTAGGGATTGACAGAGAGCGTGTATAGTTCCTTTATATAAAGGGAAGAGGGACAAAATAGTTGATAAAAATTATAGGGGAATAAGTTTACTGAGTATACCAGGTAAAGTGTACGGTAGGGTTATTATTGAAAGAATTAGAGGTAAGATAGAGAGTAGGATTGCAGATGAGCAAGGAGGCTTTAGAATGGGTAGGGGATGTGTAGATCAAGTGTTTACATTGAAGCATATATGTGAACAGTATTTAGATAAAGGTAGGGAAGTTTTCATTGCATTTATGGATTTAGGAAAAGCATATGATAGAGTGGATAGGGGAGCAATGTGGCAGATGTTGCAAGTGTACGGAATAGGTAGTAAGTTACTGAATGCTCTAAAGAGTTTTTATGAGGATAGTGAGGCTCAGGTTAGGGTGTGTAGGAGAGAGGGAGATTACTTCCCGGTAAAAGTAGGTCTTAGACAGGGATGTGTGATGTCACCATGGCTGTTTAATATATTTATAGATGGGGTTGTAAAAGAAGTATTGGTGTTGGGGAGAGGGGTGGGATAAAATTATGGGGAATCAAGTTCAAAATGGGAGTTGACACAGTTACTTTTTGCTGATGATACTGTGCTTATAGGAGATTCTAAAGAAAAGTTGCAAAGGTTGGTGGACGAGTTTGGAAGGGTGTGTAAAGGTAGAAAGTTAAAAGTGAACAGAGATAAGAGTAAGGTGATGAAGGTATCAATCGATTTAAATAAAGAAAAAATGGATATCACATTGGAGAGAGGGAGTATGGAAGAAGTGAATGTTTTCAGATATTTGGGAGTTGACTTGTCAGCGGATGGGTTTATGAAGGATGAGGTTAACCATAGAATTGATGAAGGAAACTGATGAGTGGTGCGTTGAGGTATCTGTGGAGACAAAAAACGTTATCTATTGAGGCAAAGAAGGGAATGTATGAAAGTATAGTGGTACCAACACTCTTATATGGGTGTGAAGCATGGGCTGTAAATGCTGCAGCGAGGAGGAGGCTGGAGGCAGTAGAGATGTCCTGTCTAAGGGCAATGTGTGGTGTAAATATTATGCAGAGAATTCGGAGTGTGGAAATTAGGAGGTGTGGAGTTACTAAAAGTATTATTCAGAGGGCTGAAGAGGTGTTGTTGAGGTGGTTTGGTCATTTAGAAAGAATGGCCCAAAGTAGAATGACTTGGAGAGCATATAAATCTGTTGGGGAAGGAAGGATTGGTAGGGGTCGTCCTCGAAAAGGTTGGAGGGAGGGGGTAAAGGATTTTTTGTGGGCGAGGGGCTTGGAGTTCCAGCAAGCGTGTCTGAGCGTGTTAGATAGGAGTGAATGGAACGAATCGTTTTTGGGACCTGACGAACTGTTGGAGTGTGAGCAGGGTAATATTTAGTGAAGGGATTCAGGGAAACCGGTTATTAATTTAGCCGGACTTGAGTCCTGGAAATGGGAAGTACAATGCCTGCACTTTAAAAGAGGGGTCTGGAATAGTGACAGTTTGGAGGGATTAATTTTAAACTGTAGTATCTGAGCGCCTCTGCAAAGACAGTGATTATGTATGAGTGAGGTGAAAGTGTTGAATGATGATGAAAGTATTTTCTTTTTTGGGATTTTCTTTCTTTTGGGTCACCCTGCCTTGGTGGGAGACGGCCGACTGTTGTATATATATATATATATATATATATATATATATATATATATATATATATATATATATATATATATATATATATATATATATATATAGAATGGGGTCCAACTCTGGTGTACATTGTGGGACCCATAGCCTCGGAGAAGTGGATAAAAGGCTTCAAGGTAGAATATTTATGATTTCTTTCTGAAGCCATTTGAATATTCCACTTCCCCTACCACCCCATCTTTTAATTGTGTATAAACTTTATTTCAAGACAAAATACATTGATAAAATACATTGACAAAATACATTGGCAAGAATACAATAGGGAGTAAAACAACTCGGAGCTACATGTCAAATACTTCGTCCGGCTCCACGGCAGTGGGCCGCATGACCAAAATGCTGTAGGCATTTTCCCTCTGGATCGCAACACTGAGTCTCTGAAAGAGGAAGCTGGTCGCCCTGTGGTCCTTGGTTTCTATGATGAGTTTTTCACCCAGCTCTTTGAGAAACTTTAGAGCACACTTACCCCATGCTCCAAGGGTCTCCGACCCTATTGGGATGAAGTTATAGCAAGGGGAAAGGCCTTCATATTTGCTAGTCTTCTGGGTCTCCCTGTGGCTTACAGCTCCACCCTCTTCGGCTACGGAGTATGGCAAGTAGGTGTCTGCTATATATATATATATGTCGTGCCGAATTGGTAAAACTTGCTATTTTTGCTTAAATAGCAACGCTCTTCTTGCCATTTAGGACAAGCGAAAATTTGTGTATGCAATAATTTCGCTAAAATCATTCTGAACCTAAAGAAAAAAATATATTTCACTGTATTTGTTTATTATTAATTTATTGTTAACGTATCTAAAATATATTTAGTTGGGTTAGGCTAAATTAAATTGCGCTTGTTGTAATAAGGTTAGGTAGGTTTTCAAAGTTTCTCTTGGTACAAAATTATAAATTCTTACATTAACATAAATAAAATATATATATCTTTAAACGTATAAGAGAAAATTTTGAAAGGACTTAATTTTAGATGAGTTCTTGCTAATTGACCAGTTTTACCTAATCGGCACGACATTTATATATATATATATATATATATATATATATATATATATATATATATATATATATGTGTGTGTCGTGCCAAATAGGTAACACTTGCGATTTTGGCTGAAATAGCGACTCTCTTCTTGCCGAATAAGGCAAGCGAAAATTTGTGTATGCAATATTTTCGCAAAAATCATTCTGAACCTAATGAAAAAAAATATATATTGTGTTTATTATTAAATTGTAAACTTATCTAAAAAATGTTTAGTTGGATGTAATAGCCAGTCCTAAGCTTTATCTAATCGCCTTCAACAAGTCACGTGACACAGGGGATTATGTTGCACTAGTGGATAATACACATTCAAAACAATGATTTTACGAGTAAACCTTTAATTAGTAAAAGAACCTAATGAACTCATTAATCAGCTTGAAATACCTACGTCACGGGAGGGTCTAGAATGCTCCAGGAAATGCTCAGACGAATCTTATCATGTATTCCTAAACACTACCTACCCATATCTTCTTTATCAATGATTATGACTATATCTTGATTATGAATCTTCCATAGTATTCTGATTATTCTTTAATACATATTAACCAGTCAATTCATGAATTTTCCGATTACCCTTTACCACCAACAAACAGCCTAACCCTGTCGAGTTGTGATCCAGTAAGCTTAAGCTTGTTGCAATCACCATGTTGCACTGATTGCATTCACTTAATGCTGTGTATCTGTATCTTCATACAGCAGTACCTAAATGGGTTTACTATTATATATTGCACCGACCATGTTGCGATCACTGATTACAGCCACTTAACCTTGCGTACCTGTAAACGTACGTTACCTCAATGCAGCTGTAGGGAAGTGGGTTTACTGCCAATTGTTATGTATTATACCGAGGGGCAAGACACGTTCACGACAGACGAAACGTGGGGATAGGTGTGGACACTGGTCTGACACCAGATCCTCACGAGGCCCCATGGCATAATGAGCAATTCTGCGATTTTATATAGCACTGTTGCTTAAGGTTGTACACAACAAATTCCACTAAACAGTGATCGAGTTTGTACAACCCTTAACTTGGGCTATATAAGGTATTCTTATCATGTTTCAAGAGAGAAGATTCAGTTATGTTTCTTTCCATGACGGAACTGTTGGGGTGCAATAATGTGGGCATCAGCCCTCCCAGGTGGGTGATTGCAACAATTGACATGGTTGAAGACAGCATTCGACTCCTGTCCTGATTGAGTACTGATGCTAATCTAGTTTCCAGAGGTTTACCAGTTTGACCAATATATGAAAGTGGGCAAAGAGTGCAAGAGTGCATGGCACCTTGTAAAAACCACCCGTACTAGCAGACGGTGTGTTCTTAATCAATCTGTTTTACGGTCCCATTGGTTTTGAAGGCGATGCTTATACTGATTTTTTTTATTTGTGCATCATGCACGCTGACCAAGTACATTTTTCACGGAAGACATTTTTTTAGGTTCAGTTCTGTAGAAAGTCTTCCTAGCTGGGATATCTGTTTTGTGGCTATGTTAAATATCTAATTGATTTCAGCTTCTAAGAGTCATGATTAGAATGATAGTGAATATATGACGACACATTGGCTGACTTCCTGTAAACCGTAGATTTTACTCTTCTGTCATCATTATGGATTAAAACATCAAGGAAAGGTAGAGTGTTGTGTATTTTATGCTCTACTGTGAACTTAATGGAAGGTACTAGACCACTGAGTCTAGGTAGGAACTCATCAATATTGTGATCTCTAGGCCAAAGGCAAAGAATTCTTCAATGTCTACATATCTGAACCACCAAGCTTTATTTGGGAGAATATATTTAAGGAGTCTAGTGTCGTAGAATTTCATATATAAGTTGCTGAGTAAGGGGCTGAGGGGATTCCCCATGGCCATGCCTTGTTTTTGAGATATTTGCCTTCAAACACAAACTTGCAGTCAGTACCACAAAGTTTCATCACTTCAATAGTAAATATTCGTGGGGTAGGGCATGGAGAAGTTTTCTAGTTCCTCTTCAAGGTACATAAGCAAGTCAGGGACAGGGACTCTGGTAAACAATGCTGTGACATCAAAATTCACAAGGGTAAAGTCATATGAAACATTTCATTTCTGGAGCCTTTCAGTAAGATCAACATTATTTTTTAATATGGGGAGTTAGAAGTTTAACCAACTACTTACATAGGTTATATGCTACCGAGCCTACTGAACTTATTATAGGAAGATCTGGGTTCCCTGGTTGATGAGTCTTGATTAACTCATGAAGATAAGGTAGAGTTCCCGACCTAGCTGACAGATGTTTAATTAATTCAACATTCCCTTCAATAACGTTTTAAGACGTTTATTGAAGTGGCAATTGACCTGGCAATATATATATATATATATATATATATATATATATATATATATATATATATATATATATATATATATATATATATATATAGTATATATATATATATATTGAGGTGGTTCGGACATGTAGAGAGAATGGAACGAGACAGAATGACTTCGAGAGTGTATAAATCTGTAGTGGAGGGCAGGCGGGGTAGGGGTCGGCCTAGGAATGGCTGGAGGGAGGGGGTAAAGGAGGTTTTGTGTGCGAGGGGCTTGGACTTCCAGCAAGCATGTGTGCGCGTATTTGATAGGAGTGAATGGAGACAAATGGTTTTTAATACTTGACGTGCGTTTGGAGTGTGAGCAAAGTAACATTTATTAGGGGATTCAAGGAAACCGGCAGGCCGGACTTGAGTCCTGGAGATGGGAAGTACAGTGTCTGCACTCTGAAGAAGGGGTGTTAATGTTGCAGTTTTATAACTGTAGTGTAAAGCACCCCTCTGGCAAGACAGTGATGGAGTGAATGATGAAGAAAGTTTTTTTTTTTTTCGGGCCACCCTGCCTTGGTGGGAATCGGCCGATGTGTTAATAAATATATATATATATATATATATATATATATATAATATATATATTAAAATATATATATATATATATATATATATATATATATATATATATATAATATATATATATATATATATATATATATATATATATATATATATATATATATATATATATATATATATATATATATAATCTGTGTTTATTTTTTGTTCTTGATAGAGAAGGGGTTACTAGACTCTCGGACTCTGCATTGTAGTCGCCTTTTACGACACTCATTGCTTACGCAGGAATAATTCTCACCGTCTTTCCCACGGAATTGCGAGGAAACACTGAGATGACAATAACTATTCAGAAATTAGAAGGAAACTCAGATGAGTGTGTATATATATGCATGTGCATGAACAGCTGCGTGTGAGAGACAAGCAATACTGCCAGATGCAAATCAATTAATTTTTTTTTTTTGAGAACTATATTTGGCAAAACGATGATACATCCCTGGGTGGTTCCTGTCTACCAACCTACCACCTGTATTAATCGGAAGGTGGGGAGGGAGTTGGAGGGAGCGGGTGATGGTGGTTTGAAATATCAATGGCTTGAACATCCAGCATGTGTGAGCGTGTTTATCGGAGTGGAGACAAATGGATTTTATGATTTGACATGCTGTTGGTGTGTGAGGAAGGTATCAGTTAAAGGATTCGTGTAAACCTGTTAGCCGGAGTGAATGGTTGGGATGCTGCAGTTGATAAGGTCACTTGAATTGTGATGTCTGAACACTGCTGGCAAAACAGTAGTTGAATGAATGATGCAGAAAGTGATACCTCTTTTTATGAGTCATCCTATTTCGGTGGGAGACAGCTGGTGTTATTATACATGGACATACACACTCACCTTCCATTAAAATTCATCAATTTACTTAATTTTCCTTCGGTTACCTGGTCCATCTAGAAAGTTTTCAGCAATATTATGCTATAATAAATGGTTTTGAAAACCCGACAAATTGAAGAATGAGACAACATTTGGGAATCTATGTTGAGGAATGTTTCCTCAACATAGATTCCCAGATGTTGCACAAGCAACTCATTATTCAGTGTATTATGTATAATCATTGTACTAAAAGTGAAGGTATTCTGTCACAGTCTCACAGCGTCGACTACCTTCCCACACAGGATCACATTAATTAAATAATTATATCTTTAGCGTGTCTTTCGTGTTAAGAACAGGTTCGCATGCATAACAGGTACTTGAATGGCTTTCGAAATCCCAATAATAATATTCTCAACTCACGGAACGGGCAGGATTTGAACCCATTGATAACCAATGTTTTTGCTAGAAGACCGGAGAACAATTCAAGTCAATCATGCAATGTCTCTAGAAATAACTTTGCTAGGTAGATATATAAGAAACCGGATAATACCTGGAGTATTCATTCTCACGACTCTAGGTGTTACATTTGTCACAACCCACGAGTTAATGATTCCAGAGATTTTTCTTTCTCTCCCTTGACTTTATTTTTTTTTGCTTTCCTTTCTCTTCCTTCTCGCTCTTTCCGTCCTTTCTCCCAAGCCGTCTCTCCTCTGCCCCTCTTCTTAATAATCATACTTTTTTAAAGCAGTGGACCGGTAAGCCAGCGGAAGGCCCCGGTCAAATGACCAAAAGCTCCAGCTGTGGGTCATCATATGACTAAGACCCGCGTCAGGAAACACTTGTCCTGTTTCCTGACAAACCTAACCTAACCTAACCCTCGTCCTCCCCACCGAGAAGCTAGGTCACCTTTAGCTGATGCTTGAAGGTTCAGCTTTGGCACAAAACTAAAACATAACTTTCCGGCCAGACACCAGGCGATGTCTCCAGGCAGCATGTACAGTTGTACTACTGTACACCTGTACATGTTGCAAAGGTACACACAGGGGAACCAGATCTAATATGAAACTTTGGCTTCAGAGGCCCCCTAATCCTGGAGGGGCCTCAGAAGCAACTTTATTCCACATTGTTTAAGAATTTTGGGTCTATTGCATAATTTTTTTTAAACATATAATAATATAGTGTAATTCAATTAAAATTTTAATGTTATTAAAGTATCATGTAGGCTAACCGTTGCTGGTTGCCATGGTGACCCCTTAACAGTTCCAGCTTTAGGGCCCCATAACAGTTACAGCTTCAGGGCCCCCATAACAGTTCCAGCTTCAGGGCCCCCATAACAGTTCCAGCTTAAAGGCCCCCATAACAGTTCAAGCTTCAGGGCTTCAAAAATGTAAGTCCGCCACTGGCTACACACACAGATTCAGATGAGTCACAGGGATGTTAGGAAGTATTTCTTCAGTCATAGAGTTGTCAGGAAGTGGAACAGTCTGGAAAGTGACGTAGTGGAGGCAGGAACCATACATAGATTTAAGACGAGGTATGATAAAGCTCATGGAGCAGGGAGAGAGAGGACCTAGTAGCGATCAGTGAAGAGGCGGGGCGAGGAGCTGTGACTCGATCCCTGCAACCACAACTAGGTGAATACAGTCGTCACACTCCAGCGGCTTCACATGCACCTACTACTATCTTCTTGCTCCTATTTTCCTCGTATGAGTCCACACATGAGACAGTTTTCTAACTTTGCTGACACATAATGAGACTCTACGAGATTCTACGAGACTATGAGATGGGGGGACGTTACCCCGACAAAAGCTTCTTTTGTAAAGTGTCTTTTTTTTCTAAGTCTTTTAGAGTGTGTTCTTGTTGCAGGTTAAAGGCTCTTGATCCAAAGGATTCGAAATGCTCTTCTTTTTCTTCGATCGAATTTGATTCCCCTCCCCACCCCCTCCCTCATTTCCTTGGAGATGTATGACCCCCTTCGAGTTTAGCGCTCTTGTATGTTTATAATAATAATAATAATAATAAAATAAATAATAGCAATAATAATAATAATATTATTATCAGTATTAAATTCACTGTTATTTTGAATAATTACGTTGTTATTTAATATTCATCAAAGTGTCAGAATCTCTCCCAAATGAGTCAGACATTTTTTCATGAATAAAATAATGATGTTCCTCCTCCTCTTTGTTTTCCTCTTTTTCTGTAAATCATCATCTGTCTCATCCCTTCTCTCTTACCCTCCGCTTCTTCTTCCCTTTCTCTCCCTCTCACTCTTCATACTTTTTTCCCTCCCTCTTTCGCTTTCACCCTCCTTCCTCCTCCTCTCCCTCCACCTCTGTGTCTCTCCACCTCTGTCTCTCTCCACCTCTGTGTCTCTCCACCTCTGTGTTTCTCCACCTCTGTCTCTCTCCACCTCTGTGTCTCTCCACCTCTGTGTCTCTCCACCTCTGTGTCTCTCCAGCTCCCTGATGATCACTGTGGTGCTGTAAATGGCTCGATTTTACTCTCTCTTTCCACAAAGTAGCGTTAATGGCACTCCAGTAGTGGGAGTACCAGAGTGAAAGTGCCACCTCTCACAGAACTGCGGGAGTGCATGTGACACTGTCACTTCCCGTAGAGAAGTGGTACTGCCAGATTTACTATGTCACTTTCTGATAAGTGCCTTCCCACTGAGCAGTGGGAGTGCAGTGGGTGACACTTCAACTTCTTCAGGGAGTCAAAACGGCCAGAGGTGCTTGGTAGAGCGTACCTGACTAGTAGGAGACCTGGTCGTTCCTGCCAGATGGTGTTGAGTTCCGCAACAGATGAGACGCAGCACCTGCCAGGTGGTGGTAGGGAAGGAGCTACATGACAGATGTGAGGTAGTACTGCCAGCTGGTGTTAACTAGCTACATGACAAATGTGAGGTAGTACTGCCAGCTGGTGTTAACTAGCTACATGACAAATGTGAGGTAGTACTGCCAGCTGGTGTTAACTAGCTACATGACAGATGTGTAGTAGCTACCAAGTGGTGTTAACTAGTTACATGACAGATGTGAGAGAGTACCTGCCAGCTGGTGTTAATGAGGTACATGACAGATGTGAGGTAGTAACTACCATGTGCTACTTAGGAGCTACATGTCTGTCTCCTTTCTTTAAATATTTTGACTATTTTCAATGTTCTTTTTATATTTAGCAGTTGTACTGTATCGATAGACGTATCGGTACACACAGTATCGGTACACACAGTATCGGTACACACAGTATCGGTACACACAGTGGTCCTGTTCCCTCTTTCTTGATCCACGGAGAGAGACTTATTGGTTCTATTGCCTTCTAAGTACTTAACTCACCCAGTAGTTTTTCTCTTCCTCTTTTGGTGTGTACTGTGTCCAGTACCCATTGGTGAACTCTTACTCCTTGACTCTAGGATAATGTTCCTATTTCCTCCAAGAATAACTCCTTAAATATTTTGTTTAGCTCCTTATTACCTGGCCCATTACCGTTGTCTTCCTTCTCATATGGCTATATTGCAACTGTGGTTCGTGTTTAAGCTTGGATGCTGTCATTCTCAAAATGCCTCTCACCCTCTCTTCTTACCCTAGAATATTCATATCCGATTCTTCTGCTAGCTTCCTTGTTTTCTTCTGTACTTTCTGAATCTCTCTCTCTCCCCCTATATATATATATATATATATATATATATATATATATATATATATATATATATATATATATATATATATACTTTCCTGTCGAAATAAATGACTGTCAGACAGATAGCAGATTTTTACAGACAGCATTTTGGTGACTGGTTTATATAAGCATCAGCATCTGAGACCCTACCGTCTCTTCCCATAGCTCCAGAAACTTCACATTACATCTATTTTCATACCCTTCAAAGTCATATAGTCCATAAATTCGAAATAAGTCGAAATAAACGACTATAACTGAATAAACAGAAGACTGGACCTGCTACCTGCCAGGACCGTGGTTCAAGTGGTCCTGACAGTTAATGACAGTGGTCCTGTCCTCCCAAGAAATATCTTGCTTGGGAGAAAATTTTCACTGTAAACCAATCTTAATCGTCATCACACTGTTAAGTAAACACTTTTAAAAAGGGCACGATCTCTGGCAACACACACGTCCAAACACGTAAATCTCTCCTGATTTCTCAAACAAGGTTTTTTTTACCCCCAGTGATGTGAATCAAATTTTCTCACACGGACAAGTCTTTATTAACGAGAATGTCGTTGCCGGGTCACCGCGTGGAGAAGACCCGGGCCAGGACCCGTCCTGGTCAACCTACTTGCTCGGGACGAACTTCGTTAGCGCCACGGAGAGAACGTTACTGTTGCTGATTTAGTCGTCAAGGAGAAAAATCTATCAACTTTTTTTTCATCCTTCGTTAGATAATAGTTTATTCAGCAACCTGTTACTTTTCATTGCTTCTAACGGCTTCCCTGGCTATGTTCCCGGTTGTTTTAAGCACCTGATTTGTCACCCAAATCTTGCTTGATGAGTCTGTACTGAAAATGGCTGAGGATGTATTACTTGTCGGAAGATGATCCATTTATCAAAGGAATTGCTTTCACATACCCGAGTAGTGTTACATGTAACTTAATAACAGTATAACAATGGTAATATTCTTTGTGTTTGTAGAGATTTTTGCCTCACTTGAAGTAATGTCGGAGAAATGTTAATTAACTGTTGTGACAAGACGTGAGATTCTTCCAAGAAAACTTCCTTGACTGGCTGTTGTGTGTGCCATAGACACTGGCTGTTGGGTGTCATAGACACTGACTGTTGTGTGTGCCATAGACACTGGCTGTTGTGTGCCATAGACACTGGCTGTTGGGTGTCATAGACACTGACTGTTGTGTGTGCCATAGACACTGGCTGTTGGGTGTCATAGACACTGGCTGTTGTGTGTGCCATAGACACTGGCTGTTGTGTGTGCCATAGACACTGGCTGTTGGTGTGCCATAGACACTGGCTGTTGGGTGTGCCATAGACACTGGCTGTTGGTGTGCCATAGACACTGGCTGTTGTGTGTGTCATAGACACTGGCTGTTGTGTGTCATAGACACTGGCTGTTGGGTGTCATAGACACTGGCTGTTGTGTGTGCCATAGACACTGGCTGTTGTGTGTGCCATAGACACTGGCTGTTGTGTGTGCCATAGACACTGTGCTGTTGCCTGTGTTTCGCATAGACACTGGCTGTTGCGTGTGCCATAGACACTGGCTGTTGCGTGTGCCATAGACACTGGCTGTTGCGTGTGCCATAGACACTGGCTGTTGCGTGTGCCATAGACACTGGCTGTTGCGTGTGCCATAGACACTGGCTGTTGCGTGTGCCATAGACACTGGCTGTTGCGTGTGCCATAGACACTGGCTGTTGCTGTGCCATAGACACTGGCTGTTGCAGACATGGTGTGCCATAGACACTGGCTGTTGCGTGTGCCATAGACACTGGCTGTTGCGTGTGCCATAGACACTGGCTGTTGCGTGTGCCATAGACACTGGCTGTTGTGTGTGCCATAGACACTGGCTGTTGCGTGTGCCATAGACACTGGCTGTTGTGTGTGCCATAGACACTGGCTGTGTGTGCCATAGAATGGCTTGTGTGTGCATAGACACTGGCTGTTGTGTGTGCCATAGACACTGGCTGTTGTGTGTGCCATAGACACTGGCTGTTGTGTGTGCCATAGACACTGGCTGTTGTGTGTGCCATAGACACTGGCTGTTGTGTGTGTGCCATAGACACTGGCTGTTGTGTGTGCCATAGACACTGGCTGTTGGTGTGCCATAGACACTGGCTGTTGGTGTGCCATAGACACTGGCTGTTGCGTGTGCCATAGACACTGGCTGTTGCGTGTGCCATAGACACTGGCTGTTGCGTGTGCCATAGACACTGGCTGTTGCGTGTGCCATAGACACTGGCTGTTGCGTGTGCCATAGACACTGGCTGTTGCGTGTGCCATAGACACTGGCTGTTGTGTGTGCCATAGACACTGGCTGTTGTGTGTGCCATAGACACTGGCTGTTGTGTGTGCCATAGACACTGGCTGTTGTGTGTGCCATAGACACTGGCTGTTGTGTGTGCCATAGACACTGGCTGTTGTGTGTGCCATAGACACTGGCTGTTGTGTGTGCCATAGACACTGGCTGTTGTGGTGCCAGACACTGGCTGTTGTGTGCCATAGACACTGGCTGTTGTGTGTGCCATAGACACTGGCTGTTGTGTGCCATAGACACTGGCTGTTGTGTGCATAGACACTGGCTGTTGTGTGCCATAGACACTGGCTGTTGTGTGTGCCATAGACACTGGCTGTTGTGTGTGCCATAGACACTGGCTGTTGTGTGTGCCATAGACACTGGCTGTGTGTGTGCCATAGACACTGGCTGTTGTGTGTGCCATAGACACTGGCTGTTGTGTGTGCCATAGACACTGGCTGTTGTGTGTGCCATAGACACTGGCTGTTGTGTGTGCCATAGAACTGGCTGTTGTGTGTGCCATAGACACTGGCTGTTGTGTGTGCCATAGACACTGGCTGTTGTGTGTGCCATAGACACTGGCTGTTGTGTGTGCCATAGACACTGGCTGTTGTGTGCCATAGACACTGGCTGTTGTGTGTGCCATAGACACTGGCTGTTGTGTGGCCATAGACACTGGCTGTTGTGTGTGCCATAGACACTGGCTGTTGTGTGTGCCATAGACACTGGCTGTTGTGTGTGCCATAGACACTGGCTGTTGTGTGCCATAGACACTGGCTGTTGTGTGTGCCATAGACACTGGCTGTTGTGTGTGCCATAGACACTGGCTGTTGTGTGTGCCATAGACACTGGCTGTTGTGTGTGCCATAGACACTGGCTGTTGTGTGTGCCATAGACACTGGCTGTTGTGTGTGCCATAGACACTGGCTGTTGTGTGTGCCATAGACACTGGCTGTTGTGTGTGCCATAGACACTGGCTGTTGTGTGCCATAGACACTGGCTGTTGGTGCCATAGACACTGGCTGTTGTGTGTGCCATAGACACTGGCTGTTGTGTGTGCCATAGACACTGGCTGTTGTGTGTGCCATAGACACTGGCTGTTGTGTGTGCCATAGACACTGGCTGTTGTGTGTGCCATAGACACTGGCTGTTGTGTGTGCCATAGACACTGGCTGTTGTGTGTGCCATAGACACTGGCTGTTGTGTGTGCCATAGACACTGGCTGTTGTGTGTGCCATAGACACTGGCTGTTGTGTGTGCCATAGACACTGGCTGTTGTGTGTGCCATAGACACTGGCTGTTGTGTGTGCCATAGACACTGGCTGTTGTGTGTGCCATAGACACTGGCTGTTGTGTGTGCCATAGACACTGGCTGTTGTGTGTGCCATAGACACTGGCTGTTGTGTGTGCCATAGACACTGGCTGTTGTGTGTGCCATAGACACTGGCTGTTGTGTGCCATAGACACTGGCTGTTGTGTGTGCCATAGACACTGGCTGTTGTGTGTCCATAGACACTGGCTGTTGTGTGTGCCATAGACACTGGCTGTTGTGTGTGCCATAGACACTGGCTGTTGTGTGTGCCATAGACACTGGCTGTTGTGTGTGTCATAGACACTGGCTGTTGTGTGTGTCATAGACACTGGCTGTTGTGTGTGTCATAGACACTGGCTGTTGTGTGTGCCATAGACACTGGCTGTTGTGTGTGCCATAGACACTTGCTGTTGTGGGTGTCATAGACACTGGCTGTTGTGGGTGTCATAGACACTGGCTGTTGTGGGTGTCATAGACATTGGCTGTTGTGTGTGCCATAGACACTGGCTGTTGTGTGTGCCATAGACACTGGCTGTTGTGTGTGCCATGGACACTGGCTGTTGTGTGTGTCATAGACACTGGCTGTTGTGTGTGTCATAGACACTGGCTGTTGTGTGTGTCATAGAAACTGGCTGTTGTGGGTGTCATAGACACTGGCTGTTGTGGGTGTCAGACACTGGCTGTTGTGTGTGTCATAGACACTGGCTGTTGTGTGTGTCATAGACACTGGCTGTTGTGTCATAGACACTGGCTGTTGTGTCATAGACACTGGCTGTTGTGTCATAGACACTGGCTGTTGTGTGTGCCATGGACACTGGCTGTTGTGTGTGCCATGGACACTGGCTGTTGTGTGTGCCATGGACACTGGCTGTTGTGTGTGCCATAGACACTGGCTGTTGTGTGTGCTATAGACACTGGCTGTTGTGTGTGCCATAGACACTGGCTGTTGTGTGTGCCATGGACACTGGCTGTTGTGTGTGCCATGGACACTTGCTGTTGTGTGTGCCATAAATAGACACTGACTGTTGTGTGTGCCATGGACACTGGCTGTTGTGTGTGGCATAAATAGACACTGGCTGTTGTGTGTGTCATAGACACTGGCTGTTGTGTGTCATAGACACTGGCTGTTGTGTGTGCCATAGACACTGGCTGTTGTGTGTGCCATAGACACTGGCTGTTGTGTGTGTCATAGACACTGGCTTTTGTGTGTGCCATAAATAGACACTGGCTGCAGTGTGCGCTATAAGAAAGACATATTAGAAACAAATCACGGTACGGGTGGGGTTAGAATCCATGGCAAGGGAGTGTTAAAACACCTGGCCAGTGCCAGGTAAAGACAAATTAGGCAGCCGCGATCCGTTATTGGTTGATTTTCTGTGGTATCAGGTTAGGGATTGGTCTGGTCTTTTCTCCAAGGAAAATCAGATATCAGGAGTGGTGTGTAGGCAAGGTAACATTTATGAAGGGATTCAGGGAAACCGGCAGGCCGGACTTGAGTCCTGGAGATGGGAAGTACAGTGCCTGCACTCTGAAGGAGGGGTGTTAATGTTTTAGTTTTGTAGTTGTAGTGTAAGCACGCCTCTGGTAAGACAGTGGAGTGAATGATGATGAAAGTTTTTCTTTGTCAGGCCACCCTGCCTTAGTGTGAAACGGCCTGTGCTAATAAATAAATTGAAAATATTAATATTGAATATGGTATAGATACTACTACTATTACCACTATTATTAAGAAGAAGAAGAATGAGCAAGAAGCTAGTAACGCCTTCTGTATAAATTACTAAATTTTAAAAAATAAAAACTTTTGTTTTTTCTTTTTAGGTCACCCTCCTTCGGTGGGATACGGCCGGTGCGTTGAAAAAAAAATAGTTATTATTATATCTATGTGAAATTTCTAAGCCCATAGGATCATACAGCTAATGGGAATGTGAGAAAGTCATATTTGATGCAACGATGGGAACAGCTTTAGTTAATCGGATTAAGAGTCATCATTAACCAAGCACTGCTCTTCTCCCTCTCCCACCTTCTTGATGCTGTGGTTCCAAGATTATAGTTCATTCTCTGGTAACTAATGGAAAGAAATATCTGAAATGACCACACAAACTTATCAAAATCATGGGGCACCGTAGATTAAAACAAATCAATTACAATCCTGCTTCAGGCAGCCTTTTCTATACTGGTTATTCTCCCTCTGTACCTGAGATATCAAAATTAGTTCGGTGCTACGGTACGATTATTGGCCTGTAAACCATAAGGCTAACTGGATTTGAACTAGTGTAAAATTAAGTTCCACAACAGCATATGATGGAATAGAACGTCCAAACCCGGTCTTGCTAAATTAACAAATAATTACAGTACGTACATGATAATGCCTGAGCCACCTCAACTCTCTGAACTAAACTCTTCTCCAGACAGAGCGACTAACATCCTCCAACTATATATATTCTAGAGCGCTCTACATCATACCTAACTTCTACAGAGAAAACGTAAACAAGATGTCTTGTTTTCTTTTGTTGCCATAGATATAGTAGTAGAACTACCCAACTTCTGAGAGACCGCTCCGCGCTCTGCCGACGGAGGATCAGTCTTCCGCCACTTTGTGCTAAATGGCCCACACGGGCCATTTACAATAATACTAACAACAACAGTTACGTAGTAGAATACCTGGTCATTGAATTAGAATTCTGTATGTGTTTCTGTTACATGTTCGCTTGTATATAGTTGATGATTTCATTGACTATTCCGAGACACTTCCCGCCTCACTGCGTCGTACAATGATGCCAAAAGAGATTTGAAACAGCCTAAGAATTTATTATAACATCGTTTCGCTCAAAGCATGCTCTATGAGCGAAACGTTGTTAAAATAAATGCTTACTCCGTTTCAAGCATTATTGTAATCAACTTGAGGGCTCGTTGCCTCTTCTACCTGTACATCAAACATATGACAATCTTCACTGTCAAACATATGACAATCTTCACTGTCAAACATATGACAATCTTCACTGTCAAACATATGACAATCTTCACTGTCAAACATATGACAATCTTCACTGTCAAACATATGACAATCTTCACTGTCAAACATATGACAATCTTCACTGTCAAACATATGACAATCGTCACTGTCAAACATATGACAATCTTCACTGTCAAACATATGACAATCTTCACTATCAAACATATGACAATCTTCACTATCAAACATATGACAATCTTCACTATCAAACATATGACAATCTTCACTATCAAACATATGACAATCTTCACTATCAAACATATGACAATCTTCACTATCAAACATATGACAATCTTCACTGTCAAACATATGACAATCTTCACTATCAAACATATGACAATCTTCACTATCAAACATATGACAATCTTCACTATCAAACATATGACAATCTTCACTGTCAAACATATGACAATCTTCACTATCAAAGATATGACAATTTTCCCTATCAAACTTATAAGATTAACAAATTCATCCGGTTGTTAATGTGAAAAAAAAATGTGCTTTCAAACTCTCCAATTCGTACCGAAACGTTGTCAGAGTTTTCTTTTTCCAAAACAACGGTTAACCTAGGGGGCCTCGCCCCCCTAGTGTGAGTAATTTCTAGAAGGGAGGGGGCGCGAGCCCAGAAAAAAAATAAGGAATGGCCTTTATATTCAGTGTATTTGGGATTTACCCCTTAATTAGCAGACTCTTTTTCAATAGTTAAAAATAATCATGAATAAAAACTAGTCTCAATTTTCCCATTTTTTTTTTTTTTTAATTTCGAATTTTGTATGAAGGAAGGAAGGATGGGGGTGGAGATGAGGATCAGCTGTGATGGGGGCGTGGAGATGAGGATCAGCTGTGATGGGGGCGTGGAGATGAGGATCAGCTGTTATGGGGGCGTGGAGATGAGGATCAGCTGTGATGGGGGCGTGGAGATGAGGATCAGCTGTGATGGGGGCGTGGAGATGAGGATCAGTTATGATGGGGGCGTGGAGATGAGGATCAGTTATGATGGGGGCGTGGAGATAAGGATCAGTTATGATGGGGCGTGGAGATGAGGATCAGCTGTGATGGGGGCGTGGAGATGAGGATCAGCTGTGATGGGGGCGTGGAGATGAGGATCAGCTGTGATGGGGGCGTGGAGATGAGGATCAGCTGTGATGGGGGCGTGGAGATGAGGATCAGCTGTGATGGGGGCGTGGAGATGAGGATCAGCTGTGATGGGGGCGTGGAGATGAGGATCAGCTGTGATGGGGGCGTGGAGATGAGGATCAGCTGTGATGGGGGCGTGGAGATGAGGATCAGCTGTGATGGGGGCGCCCTCCCAAAATACGTTAATAACTGCTATAAAGGGCAATTTGTGAATCATGCGGCTCAGTTTCCTAGGCTTTTTTGTGTATATACATTCTATTGCGCTACCGCCTACATGACATGCATGGTGTGCACTGTGAACCTGTATCTTCGGCTGGAAAATCTAATCGTTGAAATCTGTCCACCCGTGCTCACTGTCTACAGTGTCTACAGTGCTGCTGAACAGTGCTCATTGTCCAGAGTGCTGCTGAACAATGCTGTCTGCAGTGCTGACCAACTGTCCTCACATTTTAAAGTACAGTGCTGCTCACCTGTGCACAGTGTCTACAGTGTTGCTCACCTGTGCACAGTTTCTATAGTGCTTTGTCACCTGTGCACAGTGTCTACAGTGCTGCTCACTTGTGCACAGTGTCTATAGTGCTGATCAACTGTGCACAGTGTCTACAGTGCTGATCAACTGTGCACAGTCTACAGTGATGCTCACCTGTGCACAGTGTCGACTGTGATGCTCACCTGTACAGTGTCTACAGTTCTCAATTACTCATGTCTAATGTGCTCTTTACCTCACATTAGAATCTACATCAATATCTATAGTGATGATCACAAATGCTTCGTAAAGTTTATATAACAGATTACTCTCATCTCCCAATATCTGTTTTCATACATCACAAACGTGTTTTACAAATTATTCGGATTAATATAGGATTTTATTAAGTGGTAAATTTCGTGTAAATTAACTGACCTTAAAAAACGAAATAGAAAATACACCCACCATGATTCATAACTTTTGGTACTGTCATTGATAATTGGACATTTAGGTAACGCAAGATTGGTCAGGAATCCTTACGTGGGTCTAAGTTATACGATGACCCACCATAAGAGATTTTGATTAAATGACTAAAGCCTTTCCCCCGCTTACCAGTCCACGGTTTTAATATTACAGTAAGGAAAATGAGTTGATGCTGGTATATGCAATACAATTGCAGACAGGCGATCTTAACTATGCAAGACAAGCCAAAAGCTAAAGATTTTCACCCCCGTGGCTTGTCTTTGTATATATATATATATATATATATATATATATATATATATTTTTTTTTTTTTTTTTTCAACAAGTCGGCCGTCTCCCACCGAGGCAGGGTGATCCAAAAAGAAGAAAAATCCCAAAAAGAAAATACTTTCATCATCATTCAACACTTTCACCACACTCATACATAATCACTGTCTTTGCAGAGGCGCTCAGATACAACAGTTTAGAAGTCCCTCCAAACTGCCAATATCCCAAACCCCTCCTTCACCCATTTCCAGGACTCAAGTACGGCTAACCGGTTTCCCTGAATCCTTTCAATAAATATTACCCTTCTCACACTCCAACAGCTCGTCAGGTCCCAAAAACGATTCGTCTCCATTCACTCCTATTTAACATACTCACGCACGCGTGCTGGATGTCCAACCCCCTCGCCCACAAAACCTCCTTTACCCCCTTCCCTCCAACCTTTTCGAATACGACCCCTACCCCGCCTTCATTCCCCTACAGATTTATACGCTCTCCAAGTCATTCTATTTTGATCCATTCTCTCTAAATGACCAAACCACCTCAACAACCCCTCTTCAGCCCTCTGACAAATATTTTAGTAACTCCACACCTGCTCCTAATTTCCACACTCCGAATTTTCTGCATAATATTTACACCACACATTGCCCTTAGACAGGACATCTCCACTGCCTCCAGCCTCCTCCTCGCTGCAGCATTTGCAACCCATGCTTCACACCCATATAAGAGTGTTGGTACCACTATACTTTCGTACATTCCCTTCTTTGCCTCCATGGATAACGTTTTTTGTCTCCACAGATACCTCAACGCACCACTCACCTTTTTTCCTTCATCAATTCTATGGTTAACCTCATCCTTCATAAACCCATCCACTGACACGTCAACTCCCAAATATCTGAAAACATTCACTTCTTCCATACTCCCTCCCTTCAATGTGATATCCAATTTTCTTTATCTAAATCGTTTGATACCCTCATCACCTTACTCTTATCTATGTTCACTTTCAACTTTCTACCTTTACACACCCTCCCAAACTCGTCCACTAACCTTTGAAACTTTTCTTTAGAATCTCCCATAAGCACAGTATCATCAGCAAAAAGTGACTGGGTCAACTCCCATTTTGTACTTGATTCCCCATAATGTAATCCCACTCCTCCCCCCAACACCCTAGCATTTACTTCTTATACAACCCCATCAATAAATATATTAAACAACCATGGTGACATTACACATCCCTGTCTAAGACCTACTTTTACCGGGAAGTAATCTCCCTCTTCCTACACACCCTAACCTGAGCCTCACTATCCTCATAAAAACTCTTTACAGCATTCAGTAACTTACTACTTATTCCATACACTTGCAACATCTGCCACATTGCTCTCCTATCCACTCTATCATATGCCTTTTCTAAATCCATAAGTGCAATGAAAACTTCTCTACGTTTATCTAAATACTGTTCACATATATGCTTCAATGTAAACACTTGATCTACACATCCCCTACCCACTCTAAAGCCTCCTTGCTCATCTGCAATCCTACTCTCTGTCTTACCTCTAATTCTTTCAATAATAACCCTACCGTACACTTTACCTTGTATACTCAGTAAACTTATTCCCCTATAATTTTTACAATCTATTTTGTCCCCCCTTCCCTTTATATAAAGGAACTATACATGCTCTCTGCCAATCCCTAGGTACCTTCCCCTCTTTCATACATTTATTAAACAAAAATACCAACCACTACAGCACTATATCCCCCCTGCTTTTAACATTTCTGTCATGATCCCGTCAGTTCCAGTTGCTTTACCCCCTTTCATTCTACGTAATGCCTCACGTACCTCCCCTACACTCACATCCTGCTCTTCTTCACTCCTAAAAGATGTTATATCTCCCTGGCCAGTGCATGAAATTACAGCCTCCCTTTTTCATCCACATTTAAAAGTTCCTTAAAATATTCCCGCCATCTACCCAATACCTCCAGCTCCCCATCTACTAACTCCCCTACTCTGTTTTTAACTGACAAATCCATTCGTTCCCTAGGCTTTCTTAACTTGTTTATCTCACTCCAAAAAATTTTCTTGTTTTCAGCAAAATTTCTTGACAGAGCCTCTCCCATTCTTTCATCTGCTCTTCTTTTGCACTCTCTCACCACTCTCTTCACCTTTCTTTTACTCTCCATATACTCTGCTCTTTTATTAACACTTCTGTTTTGTAAGAACCTCTCATAAGCTATCTTTTTCTCTTTTATCACACCCTTTACTTCATCATTCCACCACTCACTCCTCTTTCCTCCTGCACCCACCCTCCTATAGCCACAAACCTCTGCCCCACATTCTAATACTGCATTTTTAAAACAACCACTGTGAAAGAATAGCGAAATTCCAAGCACTTCCGTGACTTCTCACATTATCAAGGCAGTCACGAAAGCGCTTGGAATTTCGCTATTTTTTCACAGTGGTAGTTCTGCATATTGTGAAATCACCTGTTTACTGTGATCTTATTGCATATATGTCGTGCCGAATAAGTAAAACTTGCTATTTTGGCACTTCTTACCGAATAAGGCAAGCGAAAATTTGTGTATGCAATAATTTCGCAAAAAATCATTCTGAATCTAACGAAAAAAATAAATTTAATTTGTGTTTGTTTATTAAATTATTATAAACTTATATAAAATATATTTTGTTGTATTTGGCTAAATTAAATTGCGCTTGTTATAATAAGGTTAGGTAAGTTTCCTAAGGTACTTTTTGAACAAAATCCTTAATTTTTATATTAACATAAATGAACAAAATAGTATATCTTTAAATGTATAAGAGAAAATTTTAGAAAGCCCTTAATTTTAAACGAGTTCTTGCTAATTGACCAGTTTTACCTATTCGGCACGTTATACATATAGTATATATATATATATATATATATTACATATATATATATATATATATATATATATATATATATATATATATATATATATATATATATATATATATATATATATATATATATATATATATATATATATATATACATATATATATATACATATATATATATATATATATATATATATATATATATATATATATATATATATATATATATATATATATATATATATATATATATATATATATATATATATAATATATATATATATATATATATATATATATATATATATATATATATATATATATATATATATATATATATATATATATCCTATCTTTCTTCCAATAGTTGTTTATATCTTACCTTCTTTGCCTCCTCCTTTAGTTTATAAACCTTCACCTCTTTCTTACTTTCTGATACCATTCTCCCTGTATCCCATCTACCTTTCATTCTCACTGTAGCTACAACTAAAAAAAATGATCTGATATATTTATGGCCCCTCTATAAACATGCACAGCCTTAAGTCTACCCATCAGTCTTCTATCTGTTCTAAGCACTTTTGTAGGGAAATACTTGCAGATAATAACGCAGAAAGGCATCACGAGAAAGGCAGGACGTGGGATACCTCAAGGCTCCATCATTAGACCGGTTATATTACTAATTTACATAAATGACATCGATAATTGGATAAGTTCTTTGATATTACTGAAGCGTCAGAAGCTGCCAGCAGACAAATTAAACTAAGTTAAATAAAATATTATTTAGCAAGTAATTTTCACTATTTAGTCCTTTGTGTATATATATATATATATATATATATATATATATATATATATATATATATATATATATATATATATATATATATATATATATACGAGAGGATTCTGTCTACTGCGAGTCAAGGAAGAAAGTCTGGGAAATGACTGCAGCTCATCTGAAGTCAAGGAGGAAGTGCATTTTGACGGTAAAAAGGCCAAAGTATCATAAAATAACAGTCTTCATAGGTGGATAATTCGAGTGTACACCAGAGAAAGTTGCTCTCACTCACACTGTTTGTGCGTTCCGTTGCAGAATTTCATGTGTGTATTGACAAACAGGATGTTGAGCGCTCATTAACGACACAGATTAAAGAAACAAACAATATCAAAACTTTCTGGATATTTTCATTATTACAAGACTATGAAATTGTGGAACAGAAATATCAAAGGACTTTCTTTACTTTCTTTCTTTATTGGTATATTTTCATTCATGTTTATTGACTACACGAGGATTCTGAAGCTTAGTGACCCCACGAGAATCATTAAGCTTAGTGACCCCACGAGAATCATTAAGCTTAGTGACCCCACGAGAATCATTAAGCTTAGTGACCCCACGAGAATCATTAAGCTTAGTGACCCCACGAGAATCATTAAGCTTAGTGACCCAACGAGAATCATTAAGATTAGTGACCACACGAAAATCATTAAGATTAGTGACTACACGAGGGTCATTAAGATTTGTCTACACGTGAAGGTAGGTAAAGATGATGTTATCAGTCCATCAACCTTGGATAAATAGTTTTTGAGGTGGTCAGTCCCTCAGCCTGGAGAGTTCAGCTCCGTAGTCTGTATTTGACTGAAGAATCCTACCTTTTCATCATAACTGTTTGGCACAGTAACACAACAGTACCTTGATACAAAGGACAGCTTCCATTACTTCATTGCTTAACTATTTGCCATGAGTGAGTTGGAACCCAGAGGGACCTGTTTAGCATGGGCCAGTAGGCCTCCTGCAGTTCTCAATTCTTGCCTTCCTCCTCCTATTAGTAGACCCCCCCTCCTGCAACGTCTTCGACACCTTCCACACCTCACCTTCTTCAGTATATTAGACACTATTCTCATGCTTCAAAGAACTCTCCAGGCTGAGGGACTGACCACCTCGAAAACTATTTTTCCCAGGGCTGATGGACTGAAGAAGTTGCATGTCAGAAGTATGAGGAATATTGTTTTGGTAAGTGAATCAACCGTTGGTAACCGTCAAGAATGTATTCAGTATTCATCCTTATAGACGGATGCTTCGTATGGCTCATACAGCAGTTAGGCATCACAGTCTGAAGATCAGGTACGGTTGGGAAACACTAGGACGTGTTTACGTAAGTCACCTGCTGTCCACTGTACACTGTACACCCATCAGTAAAATGGGGTACCTGGTTGTTAGTCGACTGGTGTGGTTCGCATCCTGGGACAAAACTGAGGCTTTCTATATAGTAGTATGTCACTGATGTCAGCTAGGTCTCTAGACCTAGTACATGTACTTGTAGAAATAAAGATTATTATTATTATTATTATTATTACTCAAATACGCTTCTCTTTTTATGTCAATCTGGTGAAACCATGACACGCTCTAACAGTGGCCATGACTGGTGGTGGCCCACCGACAGAAGTATTAATGACACAAGGGAATCAAGAGAGAATGGCGACAGGCCACCCTGGGCGCCTACCAGCCGTTATTCACCCGACTAGGCCAGCTTGCAGTGTTGTATGTTAATGCTTTACAATCCTGTTCTGCCCTGTTTAAGCCTTAAATTCTCATTTCGAGGGGTTGATGCGGGGAATGGGCTTAAAGCAAGCTCAAGCCACCATTAAGCGAGTCCAGATGCGGCCAGACTTCAGCAAGCTGGCGTCGTCTGTAAGTCGCTGTGGCTTTGCCTAGTTCTTGCTGTCTGCACATCTGCTGTGAACATTCCTGTTCAGCTCCGGTACTCGTCTGGCAAGCCATTTTTCTATCCAGTTCTAAGTCACCAGCTTATTAAGGCAGCACAGCTGTCTCTACTTCTGCTTGTTGCCTGCTGCAAGCTTACATCTGCAACTTCGTGCAGTAGCAAACCACTTTCGGTACTGTGAGCCTGGCCACGCCCTGTGGCTTGCACGCCAAGCCACTGGCTGCTCTAAGCGGCCTCTGCTTTCTTTATTTTTTTAGCAGTCTGGTGTGCCTGAGGCGTCGAGACTAATTTTATTGCACAGAGTGACAGGTGAAGATTTAATTATGTCAAATCGTCGTCTTCCTGGTGATGTGGTGATGTCATCACAGATCGTTGAAAAGATCTTTTGTCGTGGTGGTGTGCTATTCGGTCGAAAGATGTCACTGGTAGTTACGTACATCAGCACAGAATATTGTGACAAGTGATATACGTATTTTGTTTCACTCTTATATAGCAGGGAATTAGTGTTAAAATTGTCAGATTATGTATCTTTGTCAGTAAATTAGAGTATTTTTTCACTATAGTCCTCACGGCATTGCATGAGGACACGTCACCTCTGGTAGCTAATATTAGCTCTTGAGTAAGCTATACTTCAACAGTGAGGTGGCCTCGAGACACCGTTGGGAGTTAGAGGTCTCTGTTCTCCCCTCTTCTGTGATGCAGTTTTTTTCAAAACTTGTCTAACCTATAGACACGACCTACTTCCACTAGTGGTTTTGGGCCGCTGGTGACTCCGCCTACCACTGCTTCACCTCATCTGTCATCACTATATAAGTTCCATCTCCGCGAATATGCTGCACTTTTTGTCAAGATTGATGGTCTGAACACATCGACTCCACCTTTCTCTGCACTGGTCTGAAAAAGCCACTGCGAGGCGAAACTTTTCCAGAAAATAAATACCCAAATGTTGCACAAGTGTCTCATTTATCCTATATACACTGGCCCCCTTACTTGTGTGTGTTTCAAGGACCTAAATGTTAGTAAGTCACTTCGTCTGTGACTTTTTGGGGTTATCCTAGGTAATTACACACATGTTAATATGTATGATAATTTGTGTTACTGTATTTATGTGTACCTTTACCTAAATAGACTTACTTAGTTACTTACTTGTGTGACTTGTAAATGGACCAAGTCTGACCGAAACGTCGTCCTGGGCTTCTCCCTATGTGCGGGTTGTTTACATCTCATAACAACCACCAACTCGCCCACACACCAACTTTGGAACTTGTATTCTGGTCTTTGTTTTTGTGTGGAGGTTTTTGATATTCTCTGTTCTTGATTACGAGGATTCATTACAAGTAGGTCTCCTGTCAGGCTGGTCTTGCACACGGCTTTTGTGTGGGTAGGTCTTCGTCAGCCTGATCTTCTTTTCCCTCACGGCTTTTGTTTAGGGGTCTTGATATCCTCTTGGATCCTGACAAGCTGAGTTGTCAGTGTAAGTTAGTACTCAGTGTTACTCTGCACCATTGGTTTGAATATCTTAAGCCTTTGATAATCGGGCTTCTGACTTCGCTAGCTATTTCTAATTCTCTTCATACATACTTAGGTCTTAATCGTCTTAAGCCATTGGATAGTCGGGCTCTTGACTCTGCTTATATTATTTTAACATATAAATGAATGTCTCTCGCTACTAATTCCGGCTTCTGACCTGGGCTGGAACTATAACTGAAACATATCTAAACTTACATGAATGTACTAATTATCAGATTATCTTCTACATTAATACCTGCAAGATTTTATTAATGTTTTGTCTTTCTTTATTCCACCCTTGTCTTAGATTTTTGGTAATATGTTGAACCGATTGTTTCAAGAGACACAGAGACACACTTTACTTTCTTGCTACGTAAACCACTAACAGGACACCTGTCAGGCTGGGGGATGGACTTATCTGATAGGGGAAAAAAAAAAAGGTTTGCTTGTAAGACTGCCACTCCCTCAACCACAACACCTTCAGTTTACAGATGTCTGCTCGTCACCTGCATATTTTATCTCGTGTGTCCCGCATCTTAATTATTCTGCCAAGTGGTACCAATGCAATGCTTGCTATATTTTTTCTTACCACATTTATCCCAGCTGTACGCTAGTAAATGCTGTGCACTGTGCCATACTGTTCTGATGCTACTTTGTGTTACTGTGCTGTGTTCCTGGTGCTCAAGTGCACAGTTATTGGCATTGTTCCTCGGTAAGTGTTCCTTGTGACGAACACTTTTTTGCCACTTTGGTGATTTTTTCCCTTTCAGAGACATTTCAGTGCTTGTGTGCATTTATTTACAGTGTGTGTTCTAGGCTCCTCCTAGAACTGTGCACTGTGACTTGTTTTTCATAGCACTGTTTGAGAGCACCATTGTGCATCTCTCTTTGGTACTTTTGTTTAGTGCAGTTGTATACCATATTTAATAACTAGTATTTCTTAATGTTCCTTTTATTTGTGTTTACAGGCGCTCTTTCAGGTTGTGTCTAGCACTGTTTATACTTCTAGCTTTTATTTATTTTTTTCTGTCTCCTGTTTACAGTGTTTTATTTACTTTGATGGTTCTTGTCCACTTGTTCAGTTCTTTCTAGTTTTCCTTTATTTTATTGGGAAAATTTTGCAACAAAGTCTTGTTTGTTGGTACACTATTTCTTTTTTTTTTACTCGTGTTTGGTTTGGTTTATTTTTGCCAGTGGTAATTTACACTTATTTTGCAGTTATAGTATTCACCTGCACCTTCCATGCACTGCAAATATTTTTTTTTACAGACCTTTGCTTGGAATATTCACCAGAGATGTCACCTGTGTTTTTCACCTGTGTGTGAGTTAGATATTACTCTTTTACTGTGAGTTGTGTTTTGTTATATATTTTTGTAAGAAAAGTTAGTTCATTTCTTTGTTCATTAATTTTTTTGTTCAGAGACTAACACCCGACGCTGGTGTTAGTCATATGATGACCCACAGCTGGAGCTTTTGGTCATCTAACCGAGGCCTTCCGCTGGCTTACCCCTCCACCCCTTAAAAAAATTATGGTTATAATAACCAAAATATTGTAGTAACTCAGAAACTTTATTCTTTACTTGTTAGTATTGCGGATATATTTTTAAGAGTTTACATTTGTTTTGTCCGATGATTTACAGCATTGACACTCGGCGCAGCATTGACACTCGGCGCGGCATTGACACTCGTTGCAGCATTGACACTCGTTGCGGCATTGACACTCGGCACAACATTGCCTCCGGTGATGATACTCGTTTTTCTGTTCTGTTTTGCACATTATTTTTTTGCCCTTAAGTAATTATTTGTGCCCTTAAGTAATTATAGCCATAAAATTGAGTGTCTCACCTCAATGTGTACTTATGCAGTTATTTCTTCCATGATTTAATCAAAACTTTTTTTTTTTTTTTAGGATCCTTGTTCAGTTTTCTAAGGTACTTTTGGTACAAAATTATTAATTTTCACATTAACATAAATGAAAAAAATATATCTTTAAAGGTATAAGACATAACTGTGAGTAGAATTGTTAGCAGATGAGTCTATGGAAGACGAGGTGAACTACAGAATTTACGAAGGAAAAAGGTGGGTGGTGCATTGAGGCATCTGTAGAGATCAAGAACGTTATCCATGCAAGCAGAAACGGGGAAGTATTAGAATATAGTGGTACCAACACTCTTATATGGGTGTGAAGGAGGGGATATATGCAGTTTTTACATGATCGTTGTAGTTGTGTATGTTATGTTAATGTCGTTATTATTAGCATTGATGGGGTTGTATATATTGTTGTAGCCATTACTGTTGCTGTTATTAGTGTGATTAATGTTGCTGCAGCACTGAATCTTAAGAGGCACGTTCATTTTTCCACTATAATCTATCTTGTCCATAATTACTATCGCATTTGCTTTGTCAGTTTCGTAAGGCGAAGTTCAGGATCTTTCCTTAATTCATGGTATAACTTAACAAATCTTCGAGGACAATTGTATTGCAGAGGTCTGAACTTTGCTCACACCTCTGCAATACAAGGTAGATTATAGTGGAAAAGTGAACATGTTATTAAGGGAATCAAGCAGCGCCTGGGGTAACGACAATCAATCAAGTTTGATGCAGGAAAGACGAGGATGGCCTCAATACATTGTAGTAAATTCATTTCTCCAACATCAGGGTTCCCTTCGTGAAGGGAACCCGAAACGGTGAAATCCAAGGCATCAGTTACTGCATTTTCAATCTTATTGTGATCCTTGTTTTCTTGGCAAGCTGTCGGGACCGTCTTTTGTCTCACGGCCAACACACGTCTTTGAAACACGAGGGGGAAAAAATCTTTTACAAATGTGCCCAACTGTTTGAGGGGTGAACTGAGGCGTGTTTACATCTCTGGTGTTGTTTGTCTCTACCACAAACCAAACACACTATTGTTTTAGGTCTCCGACATTGGCGCGCCCAGTGATGGAGTCCATCCACGCTGTGATAGTCGTGTTATGTAGGCCATCCACGCAGAATGCTACACAGACCATCCAAGAGGTGAGGATGGTCGTATCATACAGACCATTCAAGTTAAATGAATGGTTATGTTATACAGACTATTCACATGTGGATAGTCGTGTTTTACAGATCATTCTCGGGCTGAGAATGATCATGTTATAATGACTAACCACGCATTCATGATAGTAGTGTTATAACGATCATTCAGGCGTAAAGGATAGTCGTATTATAACGACCAAGCAGACAGTAACAATAGTCGTGTTATATAGACAATATACTCCGTGAGGGTGGTCTTGTTTTAACGACCATCCACGCAGTTTTATAATGGCAATCCTTACGGTGTGGAGAGAGAGAGAGAGAGAGAGAGAGAGAGAGAGAGAGAGAGAGAGAGAGAGAGAGAGAGAGAGAAGTAAATTTAGTTGCAGTTAATATCATTTTAATTCGAAAATTAGTTTGCTAAACGTGTTTCGGTCACTGCGTATTCCCAGAGTGTACAATAACACCAGTCTTCTGTGATTCAGTGAATGGAAAGAGGTACTCCCGAATCCCTTAATACTAGTCCATTGCACCTCATTGTATGCAAGAGGCATACAACAAGAAGAGGTGAACCCCAAAAGACTAAGAGTTGTAGCCTCCTGAAAGGTCCAGAGGCTACACATCAATACTTCTGAGAGACGGACACTGCAACCAGATCTTTTTCTACGCTAACCTCACAACATGCTAAACAGCTCAAAACAAGTGAAGAAACTTCTGCCCTCTATTCCCAGCAACCCCAGACCAACCAGAATATATTTCCTATTTCCTGCCTAAAAGACACACAAAACATCAATTCCACCAAGACCTGTCTCATCTGGAATAAGCAGCGGCTCCCCACAAACTATCGGGGATTCTTTCCAAACACTTATCAGAACTCATGGATATCCTCAGTCACGCACATTTAAAACATTCCAGTGATCTCAACCGCATTCAAAACATAAATATCAGAAACAACAATGTATCCAGCCTGGACGTGACATCCCTATTCACTAAAGCATCCCTCGATCTCCCCGTTCCAGCCAGCGATTCTCTTGATCTTGTTGAACTGTGTTTTGGTTTTAAGCGTTTTTCTATTATTTTTTTGTTTCAACAGACATTCCGTCTACCAATGGGCTCGCCATTATGTGCTTTTCTGGTGAACCTATACATGGAACATTTTGAAACCAAGGGATTTTCATCCATTATCTTCTTCTCGGTCACCTGGCTCCGTTATACTGATGACAGTGTCATCATAACTCAGGAGATTCAACGTCACTATACTCCCTCTATCCAGTTTACACTCGAAGAGGAAGCCGATGGCCCTCTACCTTTCTGTGACGTTCTTCTGTCTAAATCTTATCACGAACGAAGATTCAATGTCTATGGCAAACCTACCAATCAAGACGATATTCACTACTGCTCGCACCACCACTCCAAGACAAAACGTGGAGTTAATTTAGACTCCTTCCTTAGTGCTCTCCGTTTCTGCAGCAGTGAATTCTTTGAGAAAGAATCTTTCCTAAAACATTTATTTAGAGACTGTAGGCGCCGTGCATGCAACATCTTCGTATCTAAACAACACACAACTGAAAGATTGCGCATAGTTCTCCCTAACTAATCTATTGTTGAACACATTTGCATCATATTCAACGCCAGATTCCAAGTATTAACCACTGCCTTCACAACAGTCAAGATCACCACCAGTAAGGGCCACCAACAAATCAAAACAAAGGCACGGGTATACCCAATCCCTTGAAACGACTGGACCAAACATACGTGGGAGAGATTTCAAGAGACCTCCTCACTCTCATTACGGAATACAAATATGCTTACAGAATCACTTAAACAATGCTCATGTGTCCCGCAGAAACTCCCACGACCACATGATCAATTACGACGGCGCACGACTCATTCTTACACAAGAAAACGCAGCATTCTACAATCATCACTAATCAGCACATCGAAAATCTTCATTCAGAACAACGGCTTCTACAACATAGGTGAACCTCTTGCCAAGAAACTTCATCGGTATCTCACTTAGCAACAGGTCACAGTATAGCTGAACACTGCAGAAGGCCTACTAGCCAAAGCTAGTTAAGTCCTCCTCCAATCCAACCTCTCAGCCATATATTTGTCTAATCTGTCATCAGCCTACCCACAGCTTCAACACACCTCAACCTGTCATCAGCCTACCCACAGCTTCAACACACCTCAACCTGTCATCAGCCTACCCACAACTTCAACACACCTCAACCTATCATCAGCCTACCCACAGCCTTAACACACCTCAACCTGTCATCAGCCTACCCACAGCTTCAACACACCTCAACCTGTCATCAGCCTACCCACAGCTTCAACATACCTCAACCTGTCATCAGCCTACCCACAGCTTCAACATACCTCAACCTGTCATCAGCCTACCCACAGCTTCAACACACCTCAACCTGTCATCAGCCTACCCACAGCTTCAACATACCTCAACCTGTCATCAGCCTACCCACAGCTTCAACATACCTCAACCTGTCATCAGCCTACCCACAGCTTCAACACACCTCAACCTGTCATCAGCCTACCCACAGCTTCAACATACCTCAACCTGTCATCAGCCTACCCACAGCTTCAACATACCTCAACCTGTCATCAGCCTACCCACAGCTTCAACACACCTCAACCTGTCATCAGCCTACCCACAGCTTCAACATACCTCAACCTGTCATCAGCCTACCCACAGCTTCAACACACCTCAGCCTGTCATCAGCCTACCCACAGCTTCAATATACCTCAGCCTGTCATTAGCCTACCCACAGCTTCAACACACCTCAACCTGTTATCAGCCTACCCACAGCTTCAACACACCTCAGCCTGTTATTAGCCTACCCACAGCTTCAACACACCTCAACCTGTCATCAGCCTACCCACAGCTTCAACACACCTCAACCTCATCAGCCTACCCACAGCCAACACACCTCAACTTCATCAGCCTTACCAGCTAACACACCTCAACCTATCATCAGCCTACCCACAGCTTCAACACACCTCAACCTATCATCAGGCTACCCACAGCTTCAACACACCTCAACCTATCATCAGCCTACCCACAGCTTCAACATACCTCAACCTGTCATCAGCCTACCCACAACTTCAACACACCTCAACTGACTCTTCACATCATTACGCTCACTATATATTTACCGATCCTGTCTCCCCATGTAAATATGTTCGTGATTTGATAAGGCCTACTTTGTGGGCGAAACGTTGTCAATAAAAGATCGCATTATACTGCATTTGACTTTTTCCACCTTTAAAAGCACAAGGAATGATAGGTGAAAGCACACAAGAATTTTGCAAAACAAAATTGATCAAATTTCAAAATATAATATGAAAGAGGGCGTTTTAAATATTCCTTTTGTTGTATTAAATACATATTTGATATTCAATAATCTTGGAAAAAAACAATAGTTTATTTTTAACTATTCCATGGAGATTACAAAGACGAACTGATACATATATTTTTACTGCGTGGGTTGTAAAATAAGTCATATTTTCATTTTTCCTTTTTTTTAGAAGTTACATTAATATTTTAATGCTGTACAATGTATATAAAAAAAGATAACTATTAAAAATACTGGCAACAACAGATCTTTCACAGCTATCAGCCCGAGCTGGTAGCTGTGAAAACTGTTTACTGTTTTATAATAAAGTTGTCTTATTGGCACCTACAAAAACTTCCTCCAGTATATTCCAACGCCGAATGTTTAAAACAGAAGATGCATTCGCAAGATATCCCAACCGTTCAGCAAAACTGGCAAACTGAGAAAGCACATTGAATAACCAATTCAGATGAGAATAACCAATTTAGAGGAGAATAACCAATTTAGAGGAGGCTCCTCGTTGTTTCATGCTACGAGTATGTTTCATTTTATCCGGCGAGTGTCACACTCCCTTATAGGCTGCCTCCCAACCAGCGAACCAGGTGCTAAGGGTTTAACGATCAATAGGGTACCCTTCGTTATATCAGTACCTCGGTTCATTGGCCAATCACAGGTAAGCCCACCAAAGCTGTGAAACAATGTGGTTCACTTGTGACCCGAGAATAGACAGACTTGTCTGGGCTGTTGGTCGTACACAGTGCATTTTCTGGCTCTTGTTTTTGCCTCCTTATTCACCTTACTTACTTTAGTTTACATATTTTACATAATTTTAAATACCAGCTTGTTTATATTTGAAGGAAAATACAAAATACAACTATTTCTTGATTCACGACAAGTGTTTCCTGACTCGGGTCCCAGGCATATGATGACCCGCAGTTGGAGCTTTTGGTCATCTGACCGAGGCCTTCAGCTGGCTTACCAGTCCACCCCTTTAAACATTATGGAATTACATTTAAAGGCAATCCCAAGTTATTACACTGAGAAAATGAGACAATGCTAAAAAAAAATCGGCAAATTTCAACTTTATCAGTCCAATAACACTCGGAGCTTTCCTCGAAGGACATCCTAGTGTCCTCGAAGGACATCCTAGTGTCCTCGAAGGACATCCTAGTGTCCTCGAAGGACATCCTAGTGTCCTCGAAGGACATCCTAGTGTCCTCGAAGGACATCCTAGTGTCCTCGATGGACATCCTAGTGTCCTCGAAGGACATCCTAGTGTCCTCGAAGGACATCCTAGTGTCCTCGAAGGACATCCTAGTGTTCTCGAAGGACATCCTAGTGTCGAAAATTTGAAGCTGGACAAAGAAGCGTTTTTAGGTTATACCACTGAAATCTCTGAGGAAGAAAAATAACCCGACAGTCATTCTAGGAATAATCTTTTGGAGATACTTAATAACTGGTGTACTAAATTATTAGTAGCTACATACAAACTTTTAAGCCAGCTGTGTTATGATAAAACACGAATTATTTTTTTTTCATGCAAAATTCGATTAAGTCTCAGCGGGTCTCTCTCTCTCTCTCTCTCTCTCTCTCTCTCTCAGTTCCAGGGTATTATTCCAGGCAATTTAGCATCGTAGTAGCTAAGCATAATAATCTCGTCTCTGTGAACTACCGCTTTTGTGGCTCTTAATCACAGATGTCTCAGGGCAACATGTTTAACAGGTAATAATTTTCTGTAATTCTACCGACCTGTTATGGTAAACGGGGCAAGGTGACTCGCATATCTCATTTAACTCTGAATTATAACTTTAAAACCTAAACTTGGTAACAGGAATCCCTTTATTTACATACCAGAGTAAAATAATTATCTTTACTATACCTCACATGCACCGTTCTTTGTTTGATCCTTACGGAATTAGCGCTTCCCTAACACTTAATTATAGAAAATATTACGGATTAAAAACATTCCATTAATTCCATGTACTTTACCTTCACTTTATTTCACATAATATTTGAACAAAATTACAAGTTGTACAGTTGACCAGCAAAGTTATTTATTATACAAATAATAATTTCTTTATTTACTACATGTACAAGGTATATAGGCCTAGCTGACATCAATGACATACTACTGCATAGAAAGCCGCTTGTTATGCTGAGCACTTCGGGCAAATTAGGTCAATTTTGTCCCAGGATGCGACCCACACCAGTCGACTAACACCCAGTGTTGCGTATCTTGAAGTATACGCAATAAGAATTTTATATTTCATGTATATCTATTATCATATAAGTTTATATTGGAGATATTTTCAGTAATAGCTAAACTAAAAATATCTTACTTTATAAACTTGTATACTTAGTTGTGTAAATAGGTAGGATGATTTATGACGGTAGCTAACTAGCTATCCGGTCGTTATGAAACGTCAGGTATTCCCGCCTTGAAGCCACGTCACCATACCTAAGGTTGTGGCCACCAGCCTGACCAAGGCAGTCTTCACTTGCTCTCTGATGGAGAACAAACTTCCCTTACCTTGTGGAAGTACACCATCTCGTCTCCTGGATTAACTCTTCTTGCATTTCCCGAGGAATTGGTCTCTAACTCCAAGCTGAGCAACTCTACGTGTGCTACGACATTAAGAGACTTTGAAATTGGTCTCTAACTCCAAGCTGAGCAACTCTACGTGTGCTACGACATTAAGAGACTTTGAAATTGGTCTCTAACTCCAAGCTGAGCAACTCTACGTGTGCTACGACATTAAGAGACTTTGAAATTGGTCTCTAACTCCAAGCTGAGCAACTCTACGTGTGCTACGACATTAAGAGACTTTGAAATTGGTCTCTAACTCCAAGCTGAGCAACTCTACGTGTGCTACGACATTAAGAGACTTTGAAATTGGTCTCTAGCTTCACCCGGAACGAACCAGTGTATATTAATTTAGTGAAGAGTGTTATTTAGTTACAACTATATTAAGAACTAAAGTAAGGCATAAGATATATATTATATTAGTGAAACTAACTGGAAGGTGTTTAAATATTAATTTATTTTACTAAGTAATGTTACACTTAGTATTTGACAAATAAAATCCTGTTAAAGTATTGTGTGCCTTATATCCATTCCTGATTATTACGAGAAGCACTAATACAAAAGCAATCAACTGGCCTGAATCGTAATACCCAGGTACCCATTTTACTGATGGGTGAACATACACAACCGGTGAAAGGAAACACGTCCAATGTTTCCACCCCTTCGCCGGGAATCGAACCCGGACCCTCACCGTGTGAAGCAAGAGCTTTTGCCACCAGGCCACGGGGCACCGTAAACGATAATGAAAACAATAAAGAAAATTGGTAGTGGCTCAGATATGACAGCAAGAGTCTATTCATAGATAATATTAGCAGCATGCCAATAATTATCACACACAAAAAAATTAGCATGACTTTTACATAAAGATAGAATGGCAGTTTTGACAGATTACCTGCGGCAGGTTAAAGATTTATGCCTTTCATAAGATATCTCGGAGGTCAGAGGTGAGAGGAGGTGAGTGCCGAGCACATACTGCTCAACACGCAAGCCTTGGCCTTTTTGGTCAAGCGTATATTTAAAAGGTATTATGGATACTCGAGTCAACACTTACTACAACAGTCCTCCAGAACCGCTGTACTACGCTCACCAGTCTGACAGGTCAGGGTACAATCAAATAATGCACGTAGAATCTAGTCTACGCCACACGGCTTAACCCTTCACGAAATACACACAGACGAAACGGTTACGACGGCATCCGCTGAGGAAGGAGCTAGCTTATTTCTCCTGGGTCTCATGACAGACCTCACGCATCTTAATTGCTTAAACCAGATTTATTTACGGATAATTCTGCCACCTTCGTGATCTCTTATACAGATTCGCATGCATTCAGCAACATATTTAATGTTGATATGAGAGAGATTTTGGATGGCAAGTAAAAAGCTAACAGCCAATGTTGATAAACCTGATATATACTGAACCGCATGGGAATGAAGCTAAAAATATTAAACCAGATATAAAGATGAATAATGTACACAATGAATGACATGATTAGATGAAAATTTGAAGTTATCACATAGATAGAAAAATTTTAATTCAGCCATCACATCCAGCATATCTCTCAGTGTATCCAAAGCAGTGGACATTCCTTCCAGAATGGGCTGTTATGTATTAAAACCAATCACAAAATGGGTGGAAATATAACCCATTGCAGGATTCCTGTAACTCACAAGCCACTGTGCTAACCAATGGACCAGCTGGCTCTAATAGAATTCACCCAACTAACTCAGAGGCTGTGCTTGTTCACCAGCCAGTGGGTTCTAGGACTCGCCTGCCTTGGGCTCAGGTCCCATAAATTCTGTGGTGTCTACAATAGTGTTATTACGATTTTGTGAGTCATAATTAAACCAATAATACTGAAATCTACTTTAATCTACCCTTACCTCACCTGGGGTATATGTGCATTTGGATCTACAACAGCATATCATATAAATACCAGTCATAACAGCATCTACTGTAAGAATGATCACTCACTCTGATTCGATTCGAAAATCTGCACAATAGAGATAACGCACGAACAGAAGTGATCAGGAAGGAAAAAGAGAAAAGAGGGTTTCTAAATATATATTATACAAATAGTCGTAGTGCTAGAAACAAGATGGACGAGTTGAGATTAGTTACAAGTGCTGGTAACATTGACCAGTGTGGTGGGAGTGGCAAGGTGGTGTGTGGGAGGTGTGTTGTGGGAGTGGCAACGTGGTGTGTTGTGGAAGTGGCAAGGTGGTGTGTTATGGGAGTGGCAAGGTGGTGTGTGGGTGGTGTGTGGGAGGTGTGTTGTGGGAGTGGCAAGGTGGTGTGTTGTGGGAGTGGCAAGGTGGTGTGTTGTGGGAGTGGCAAGGTGGTGTGTGGGTGGTGTGTTGTGGGAGTGGCAAGGTGGTGTGTGGGTGGTGTGTGGTGGGAGTGGCAAGGTGGTGTGTGGGTGGTGTGTGGTGGGATTGGCAAGGTGGTGTGTTGTAGGAGTAACAAGGTGGTGTGTGTGGGTGTGTGGAGTGGCAAGGTGGTGTGTGGGTGGTGTGTTGTGGAGTGACAAGGTGGTGTGTTGTGGGAGTGGCAAGGTGGTGTGTTGTGGGAGTGGCAAGGTGGTGTGTTGTGGGAGTGGCAAGGTGGTGTGTTGTGGGAGTGGCAAGGTGGTGTGTTGTGGGAGTGGCAAAGTGGTGTGTTGTGGGTGTGGCAAGGTGGTGTGTGGGTGGTGTGTTGTGGGAGTGGCAAGGTGGTGTGTTGTGGGAGTGGCAAGGTGGTGTGTGGGTGGTGTTGTGGGAGTGGCAAGGTGGTGTGTGGGTGGTGTGTTGTAGGAGTGGCAAGGTGGTGTGTTGTAGGAGTGGCAAGGTGGTGTGTGGGTGGTGTGTTGTAGGAGTGGCAAGGTGGTGTGTGGGTGGTGTGTTGTGGGAGTGGCAAGGTGGTGTGTTGTAGGAGTGGCAAGGTGGTGTGTTTTGGGAGTGGCAAGGTGATGTGTGGATGGTGTGTTGTGTGAGTGGCAAGGTGGTGTGTTGGTTGTGTGTGGTGGGAGTGACAAGGTGGTGTGTGGTGGGAGTGGCAAGGTGGTGTGTGGTGGGAGTGGCAAGGTGGTGTGTGGGTGGTGTGTGGTGGGAGTGGCAAGGTGGTGTGTGGTTGTGTGTGGTGGGAGTGACAAGGTGGTGTGTGGTGGGAGTGGCAAGGTGGTGTGTGGTGGGAGTGGCAAGGTGGTGTGGGTGGGTGTGGTGGGAGTGGCAGGTGGTGTGTGGGTGGTGTGTGTGGAGTGGCAAGGTGGTGTGTGGTGGGAGTGGCAAGGTGGTGTGTGTGGGAGTGGCAAGGTGGTGTGTGGTGGTGGTGGAGGGGTGGCAGTGGGTGGGGTGGTGTGTGTGGGAGTGGCAAGTGGTGGTGTGGTGGGTGGGAGTGGCAAGGTGGTGTGTGGGTGGTGTGTTGTGAATCAAGGTGGTGTGTTGTGGGAGTGGCAGGTGGTGTGTGGTGGTGTGTTGTGGAAGTGGCAAGGTGGTGTGTGGGTGGTGTGCTGTGGGAGTGGCAAGGTGGTGTGTGGGTGGTGTGTTGTGGGTGTGGCAATGTCGTGGGAGTGGCAAGGTGGTGTGTTGTGGGAGTGGGAAGTTGGTGTGTGGGTGGTGTGTTGTGGAAGTGGCAATGTTGTGGGAGTTGCAAGGTGGTGTGTGTGGGAGTGGCAAGGTGGTGTGTGGGTGGTGTGTTGTGGGAGTGAAGTGTGGGTGTGCAGGTGGTGTGTTGTGAGGAGTTGGCAGGTGGTGTGTTGTGGAGTGGCAATGGTGGTGGTGGGTGGTGTGTTGTGGGAGTGGCAAGGTGGTGTGTGGGTGGTGTGTTGTGGGAGTGCAAGGTGGTGTGTGGGTGGTGTGTTGTGGGAGTGGCAAGGTGGTGTGTTGTGGGAGTGGCAAGGTGGTGTGTGGGTGCGGTGTGTTGTGGAGTGGCAAGGGTGTGGGTGTGTTGTGGGAGTGGCAAGGTGGTGTGTGGGTGGTGTGTTGTGGGAGTGGCAAGGTGGAGTGTTGTGGGAGTGGCAAGGTGGAGTGTTGTGGGAGTGGCAAGGTAGAGTGTTGTGGGAGTGGCAAGGTGGTGTGTTGTTGGAGTGGCAAGGTGGTGTGCTGTGGTATGCAACAAATTTTAATCATACAATAGAGCGAAAAAAAGTAATGTGAAGGAACTGGGAGTGATAAAGTCAGAGGATCTCGCCTTTAAAAACCACGACAATGTATGTACCGCATCTGCTAGAAAAATGATATTATGGATAATGAGAACCTTCAAAAACTAGGGACTCCAAGCCCATGATGATTCTCTTCAAATCGCTTCTCTGTAGGCTGGAATACTGCCGTACACTAACGGCCCCCTTCAAGGCTGGCGACATTGCAGACCTGGAGAGTGTACAAAGAACTTTCACGGCACACATAAGACTCGGCAGGAGATGCAACATTTCCCCAATGAAAAGCAAGGGAGCCACTAGTACACTGAGAGACAACACAGTAAGTGTCAGGGACCCAAGACTTTTCAACTGCCTCCCAGCATACATAAGAGGGATTACCAACAGACCCCTGGCTGTCTTCAAGAAGGCACTGGACAGGCACCTAAAGTCAGTACCTGACCAACCGGGCTGTGGTTCGTACGTCAGTTTGCGTGCTGCCAACAGTAACAGCGTGGTTGATCAGACCTTGATTCACCACGCGGCTTGGTCTGAGACCAAGCCGCGGAGGCGTTGACCCCCGAAACCCTCTCCAGGTATGCTGCAGGTGTATTGGTGGGAAGGTGACGAGGGAGGGGCAGGGGTGGTGTGTGAGTGGAGAGTTTAGAGGAAGGGGCAAAGGTGTGTGGGTGTTGGGATGTTCTGAGAGGGAGTAAGGTAGTGAGTGGGTGTGGGTGGAGAGTATGGAAGAAGGGGATGGGTGACTTGTGAATGGAAAGTGTGGTTGGAGTGTACGGGGGAGGTGGAGGCTGTGGATGTAGTGCAGGGTGGTGTATGGGTGGAGGCTGTGGGTGTGGCGCAGGGTGGTGTATGGGTGGAGGCTGTGGATGTAGTGCAGGGTGGTGTATGGGTGGAGGCTGTGGATGTGGCGCAGGGTGGTGTATGGGTGGAGGCTGTGGATGTAGTGCAGGGTGGTGTATGGGTGGAGGCTGTGGGTGTGGCGCAGGGTGGTGTATGGGTGGAGGCTGTAGGTGGAGAGCAGCGTGGTGAGTGGGTGGAGGCTGTGGATGTAGTGCACGGTGGTGTATGGGTGGAGGCTGTGGGTGGGGCGCAGGGTGGTGTATGGGTGGAGGCTATAGGTGGACCGCGCAAGGTGGTGTATGGGTGGAGGTTGTGGATGGAGTGCAGGGTGGTGAGTGGGTGGAGGCTGTGGATGGAGTGCAGGGTGGTGAGTGGGTGGAAGCTGTGGGTGGAGCGCAGGGTGGTGTGTGGGTGGGGGCTGTGGATGTAGTGCAGGGGTGTGGGTGGAGGCTGTAGGTGGAGAGCAGAGTGGTGAGTATGTGGAGGCTGTGAATGTAGTGCAGGGTGGTGTATGGGTGGAGGCTGTAGGTGGAGCGCGCAAGGTGGTGTGTGGGTGGGGCTGTGGATGTAGTGCAGGGGGTGGAGGCTGTAGGTGGAGTGCAGGGTGGTGAGTGGGTGGAGGCTCTGGTTGGAGCGCAGGTGGTGTATGGGTGGAGGCTGTAGGTTGAGCGCGCAAGGTGGTGTATGGGTGGAGGCTGTAGGTGAAGGTTGTGGAGTGCAGGGTGGTGAGTGGTGGAGGCTGTAGGTGAAGGTTGTGGAGTGCAGGGTGGTGAGTGGGTGGAGGCTGTGGATGGAGTGCAGGGTGGTGAGTGGGTGGAGGCTGTGGGTGGAGCGAAGGGTGGTGTGTGGGTGGGGCTGTGGATGTAGTGCAGGGGTGTGGGTGGAGGCTGTGGATGGAGCGCATGGTGGTGTATGGGTGGAGGCTGTAGGTTGAGTGCAGGGTGGTGAGTGGGTGGAGGCTGTGGGTGGAGCGGAGGGTGGTGAGTGGGTGTAGGCTGTGGGTGGAGCGGAGGGTAGTGTGTGGGTGGGGCTGTGGATGTAGTGCAGGGGGCTGTGGATGGAGCGCATGGTGGTGTATGGGTGGAGGCTGTAGGTGGAGTGCAGGGTGGTGATTGGGTGGAGGCTGTGGGTGGAGCGCAGGGTGGTGTATGGGTGGAGGCTGTGGACGGAGTGCAGGGTGGTGAGTGGGGGGAGACTGTGGATGTAGTGCAGGGTGGTGAGTGGGTGGAGGCTGTAGGTGGAGTGCAGGGTGGTGTATGGGTGGAGGCTGTGAATGTAGTGCAGGGTGGTGCGTGGGTGGAGGCTCTGGGGGATGAGAGGAGGGTGGTGGGAGGAAGCAGTACAGGCAGGGAGGTGTGGGGACCCACTGACCTATGACCCGTCTTCACTGTGTAAATTAGAAACAATAGCAAGTCCAGCCTAACATCACACTGTTATGCTAATGTCTTATGCAAAGTCAAGCACATGCAATATAATTTAAAGGCAGCAAAGAGTTTTTCTTTCTTCCACTGGTTGACCATTATTTAACCCACTTCTTAAATATACCTCAGTCTCTCCTCATTACATATTAACTGCTTTATATCTGGTTAATTCAAAGTTTTCTTTAATTATCTTTCCATGTATACAATTCCTCCATAGAAATAATACTACCTAACATTAGTCTCTAGATTTTAATGAAGTCACTGAGATGTTTATATTTTGCTTTAAATTCTTGTATCCCTAAAATGTACACGATCATGAGGAAAAATTGACGAGGAATGGGATAAAAAGAGAAATAAGTTTTGAAGGGAACAGTGGAAATGAGCAACAAGAAATGGTTGAAATTTTGGAATGGGAGAGAAGGACAACTTCCGCTGAAGAAAGAACTCAGAAACTGTAAGAGGATATGAAAATCTAAAGAAAACACTGGAGAAAATGGGGGAAATGATGGAAGGGCCAGAAATAATTAAAAAAAGACGTAGAAGGATCAAGACAGGTGGATAAATGACTTTAGCAGAGATGTTTACCAGCAAGCGCAAGAGGTGATAAAAATTACGGAAAGATAACTGATGACACCAGCCAATAGGAAGACAGGTGGTCCCTGATGATCTATGGACTCGAGGACGCTGATGGTAGATAAGAAAGTTGTTAGGAAGACAAGGGACAAGAGATTACAATTGAGTGGACAGAATGAAACAAGTAGAGCGGATCGAAACCTTTTTGAGAATCAGGAAGTGCTCCTGAAACAAAGAAACTAGCATCTCGCCAGGTGCAGTTCGAAAAAGAATCTTGAGAGAGAGAGAGAGAGAGAGAGAGAGAGAGAGAGAGAGAGAGAGAGAAGAGAGGAGAGAAAGGGAGAGCATGTTCTTCAGACATTCACCAAGATACTGCCATGTATTCGTGGATCAGAGTAGAACAGAAATGAGAAGGATCAGCAGAGGGAGCATGCAAAATAATTATTGAACACAGGTAAGAGAGGTGAGGAGGGAGACATGAAAATGAAACACTCAGCCTCCATCAATCACACAAGGCACACAGTGCCAGTCTCTAAGCAGGCCCAGGCCTAGACCGACCCTCTCATCCCCAAACATAACAGCAACTCAAAACAACCAACACCCTCATTCTCCTCTCTCTCATTTAGAATTCTCCTCCTTCTACCTTTAACTACACGAATCCCAGCCTCACCACTATCCCTCATGTTATATAGGCAGGGAGAAGAGAGCATTGACATGTAAAAGAACATAAAGACTGAATGAAGAGCTCAAAGTATAGTACATGAATGCAAATACAATGTCAATTTATGATGCTGAATTAAAAGATCGAATAGCATATGCAGCGCCAGATATCACACCTCTAACTGAAATGATTAAAGAGGCAATCTTCACAGATTGAAAGGGGCGAAGAAGGAGAAGGAGTGACACTGCTGAGAAGGTATCAGTGGAGTTCTGAAGAGATGAGATGGATAAACAGAAATGTGTCAGACGAGTACATATTGGGCACAAAGACTGGGGTAGTAGTAGCAGTCAATTACATCCCACCACCAAATAAGACACGAGGACAGAATATAAAGCAGTGGTTTAAACCATAATGGTAAAAATATTGAGCCAACATGATGAAGTTACCAATCATAGATGATTTCAACCACAAAAAATCGGATGTGAGCAACATGGAGAACCAGAACCTTGGGGGGCTAAGATGATGAAGGCAGTGATGGTAAACTTTATGTGCTATGTCATAGACACCGCACGAGAGAGAGAGAGAGAGAGAGAGAGAGAGAGAGAGAGAGAGAGAGAGAGAGAGAGAGAGAGAGAGAGAGAGAGAGAGAGAGAGAGAGAAGGGGGATGGGGGCAAGAGGTTCCAAGATTCTTTTCGAGGTACAAGTACGCTCACACCTTTGATATGTTCCACTTTCTTATATTGCCTTCTTCCCGTCTCATCTGCGAATTCTTAACAGAATAGAGAACAGAAGAAGACGTTTCATGTCTCACCTGGACCCAGCCTTGATAGATCTGCCATGTCAGTAGAGCTTTCAACACTGGAGGGATGTGGGTGGCCTTACTATTATGTACAAGGCCCATACTTACTATTATGTACAAGGCCCATACTTACTATTATGTACAAGGCCCATACTTACTATTATGTACAAGGCCATACTTACTATTGGGTACAAGGCCCATACTTGGCTGTATCTGCGGACAGCGAGAAGTGAGCTCTTACGCAACAAGACGGGCAACAAGCACCAAGTTCACTCTGTGCCTTTCTCCAGACCGTCACTTCATTTGAGATCATGCATTTCTAGGATGACTCGAGTCTGGAACATGTTCGTGCAATATAATATCAACGAAAATAAAGTCATGAAAATTGGTGGCATACAGATGGCTCCAACTTTATCCTGGTCTATATTTGTGTCTCATAATAATAAAAAGGCTTTCAAATGAGCTGATGTAGGGAGAATAAAACATATTAAGGACAAGAAAAGGCTACAAATAGCTCAGACAAACTGAAGGATTAGTCAACAATTTAGCTGTTGGAATTCAGCCACAGGAAACACAATGGGGTTATTAAAACTGGAGTAGAAGTATAATGACCAGAAACTGAGTCAAGACTCAGGAAACGGAGGCAGTAAATCTCACCTAATGAGAAATGATTCAGGGTGTGCATAGTGCTGAGTATATTATCTGACACATAACAGCCGAATTATCTCTGAAGTGAAAGTCCGTTAGGAATAGCTAAGCTTAGCTTTCAGAAATCTCAAGTCATTCAGGTGAGTACAAGATTTCAGATATGATAGTACACCCCCCCCACACACACACACACACATAAGTCACAGGGATGTTAGGAATTATTTCTTCAGAGTTGTCAGGAAGTGGACCAGTCTTGAAAGGGATGTAGAGGCAGGATCCATACACAGCTTTAAGTAGAGGTATGATAAAGCTCATGGAGTAGGGAGAGTGTGGGCCTAGTAGAAACCAGTAAAGAGGCGGGGGTCAGGAGCTGTGACTCGACCCCTGCAACCATAATTAGGTGAGTAACACACACACACACACTGCATATCTATTTCTAGCTAGTGTATTATAAACAGATGTCCATGAAAAAAACAGCTTGGTAAATACCTGTACGTGTTTTATCTGTGACGCAAACATTTCATTATTGTTGGCACAGTTCCACTCTACTTCTGTGTTCTATTAAAACTGGGCTTTTTTTTTTTAATTTATTTTAAATCCTGAATACACTTACAGTGCTGCTGCTTCAATATGAGTTACATATCGTCTAGGCCAACATGAAGAAAAGTGGAAATAAAGGCACTTAAAGCAAAAAAAAAACTTTCGTTTTAACACATTTAGCTCATTACTGAGCTTCATCAAGTCTACAGAATATACCAAAACTTTGCCACTCAAGACTCCACCCACTAGACACTATTTGTGACCTGACCTCTCGCTTCCCTGTCTTCTCTGCGCCTAACGTGACCTCTGCTCCTCTCTTCACCTCACAAGAATGTATATTTAACTAGTTTGGGGGATTTTTATGTAGGCCTGATGACGCTCACTCCAAAATAAAAGTCATCTAAAATAATGACTTAGTCTCCATTATACTCATAAAGATTACGTTGTGGGCACGAAGGTTAAATGTTTCTGACATATTCCATCACAAGAGTTTCATGTATAAAGTAATGAATCTGTCTGCCTGAAGTGTAGGAATTCAGTGGTAATGATATCGTCAGTCTCCTTACACGTGCTGCCCCTGTTCACCTAGCAGTTATTAGGTACCTGGGTGTTCGTCAGTTGCTGTGGGTGTGGTCGCATCCCAGGGGATGACTGAATACCTTAGAGCTGAACTTTGAAATGAGCTGAGGTAATATAATAACTCTTGGCTTGTAAATTTAATGTCAATAAAAAAATTTTCTTAGAATTGCCAAGGGTAGAAATCTAAAATTCTTTTGAATATCCGCACTTTCTATTTAGTGAATAACAATTGCTTGATTCGAGGGAACAGAGATTTACAATGACTGCGCATAAAACCCTCAATCTCACTTGGGGTGCCAGAATAACATGATCATGTGTATTGCGCGATCCAGACGTAAACACCGAGGCGTCTCGTTTATCGTACGTTGATCACTGATTGCATGTTGCACTCTCAGAAACGTAACGTGGGAGGCCGTGGGAACTGGAACACACGAGAGGGAGAGAGATATGGTGCTAAATACTGGAGAACAACAACATCTCTTGACCAGTTTAAGTACAAAGATGAGCCGGCTGGCTTGATGCAACCAGATGTCAGTCTAGATAACTTTTGATCTTTGTTAGCATTAATATATTAAATATTCTGTAAATCCTACCGGAAAGTTTGTATGAATATCCTGCATTCATTTACAACATATTATGATGTAAAAATACATTTCTTTAAAAATATATGTATTTTTAAAACAAACTTTGGTTAAAAAAAAAATACATTCATCTTGTATTTGAACATATCTTGAAATGATTCTTCATGTTACTCTTCAGTCACCTTTTCCTATTTCCCAGGAAAAGTAAACATCAGTCAGGGACTTGGGATGTCCCCATGGCTGTTTAACATTTTTATTAAATGGAAATATAAATTAAGTGGATTTTCGGGTGTTGGGGAAAGATATTAGATTAAAAGGCGGTGGTTTTGAAACTATATGGGAATTGTCACAGTTGCTCTTTGCCGATTACGCAGTTTAGAAATTTTTTGAAGAGAAGTTGCAAAGTTTGGTAGAGGAATTTGAGTGGGTAGGTAAAAGAAGGAAATTAAACTTGAACATTGAAGACAACAAGGTAGAGTAACTAAATGTTTAAGCAACGAAAAATTGAATATCAGATTGAGGAGGGAATACGGAGGAAGCGAATGTACTCAGATATATGGGAATGGATCTCTCGGAGGATGGGTTTATGACAGAGATGAATCAAGGATTGGTTGATGGAAAAAGGTAGGTGGCATGCTGAGACATCTCTGAAAAAAAGGTTTAACTGTGACTTAAAAAAAAAAAAAAAAAAGTGCCAGAGTATAGTGGGTGTGAACCATGAGTTTTAAACCTTGAAGCGAGGAGGCAGCTGGAGGCAGTGATGTCGTGTATGAGAGCTATGCATAGTGTGAGTATTATGCAGATTAAATAGAGCGAAGGAGGAGGAATTATTAAGGTGGTTTGGAGGTTCAGATAGCAAGGAGCAAAATAGGATGACCAAGAAGTTATATATATATGGGAGAGGGGAGGGATGGATGGCGTAAGAACCGTCCTAGGAAGATTGGAGGGAGAGGGTAAAACAGATTTTTGAATGCTTAAGACCTGAGCATCCAAATGGCTTGTGTGTTTGATAGGAGTGGTGACAAGTTTTTTTTTTTTTATAATTTGACATACTGTTCGAGTGTGAGCAAAGTAACATTTACAAAGGTGTCGCGTCAAAATCAGTTAGCTGGAATTTAGTCTTGGATGTGGAGAATACAGTACACAAATAACCCACACATGGGAGAGAGGAGCTTACGACGACGGTTCAGTCCGACTTGGACTATTTACAAAGCCACACTAACAAAAAGGAGAGAAGGAGGGAGTATATATAGGCCAGCAGACATTGACGGGAACAAGAAAGTAGTAGTAGTGGAGTCAGTCAAATACTAAGAAAGAGGAGCACTGCAAGGGAGCTAGGGGCCCACAAAGAGTAGGAGCAAGAACACAGAGGGGAAAAAATATTAAAGGACAAAAATACTCAAGGCAGAAGAAAGAAAACCCAAAGGAAGAAGAGGAAAGAGGAAAAAAGAATCAGGTTAAGTCACAGGTGTTCTGAAGTTTGGAGCATTTTACAATGTAATGGGAAAGGAAAGAATCTACAGAGACAAAGCCACGACTAAGATTCATACAAGGAAAGTTGTGTATAAGGGAGGATTCAACCAGACGGCGACTGTGAAAGTTAGAAGTAGGGTAGACAGTTTTAGCAGAAGACCAGTCAATGGGATGACTGTGATCTCTGACATGACAGAAAAGAGCATTGTTAGTGTCGGCACCAACAACACACTACTTTTGTTCTCCCTAAGTCTGTCAGAAAGAGATCGGCCAGTTTCTCCAAAGTACTGAAGAGGACAGGAGGAACAGGAAATAGAGTAGACACCAGGAGCATCTATACAGGGAGGAGAGATATGAACTAGATTAGTGCGAAGAGTGTTAGTCTGGCGAAAGGTAAGTTTGATGTCTAAGGAACGGAGAGAGTTGTTGAGATTAGAAAGACCGGAAATGTAGGGAAGGCAGAGGACAGGAGAGTTCCCACGAGTAGAGAGTTTGGGAGAGAAGAAAGTCCGTTTAGCACGTGAGAAGGCAGAGTCTATGAAATGGGAAGGGTAGCCAAAACGGGAAAATGAATTACGAAGAGTGGAAATTTCTGATTCAAGGAACTGAGGATCACAAATACGGAGAGCACAGAGAAAGAGGGAGATAAGAACACTTTTCTTGACAGAGGAAGCATGATAAGAAAAGTAGTGAATGTACATGCCACGTCACCGTAAGCTCCTCTCTTCTGTATGCGGGTTATTTGTGCATTGTTCCAGTCACGGTACTGTGCTTTTTTTTATTTATGGAGAATACAGTGCCTGCCCTCTGAAGGAGGGGTGCATGGTACTATCGCAGTTCAGAGAGTCATGAATTGTGATGCTTGCACACCTCTGTCAAGACAGCAATTGAATGACTGATGCGGAAAGATTTTTATTTAAGGAGGAGGAGGAGGGAATGGAATGTTAAGAGAAAGTCATAATTTAAAATAAGAATGCATACATATATACTTATATATTCGTTGGCAAGGCAATACACACCGGAAAGGGAGTGTCTCTCTATGTACATAAATTGAACTTTTGCTTTAATCATTTTAGGAATTAGCGTATGACAAGTGACCTTCTTGATTCTAGACTTGAAAACCTAAAATAAAGCAACCAACCATTTGTTGGAGTAGGCAAGACTGCACTCACAATTGCCCAGTGGCATGACTGCACTCACAATTGCCCCGTGGCATGACTGCACTCACAAATGCTAATATATCAAGACATATTGCATGTTATTATACTATATGCTGAGCGCCAAGTCCATCGAGTCATTCAGCTCAATTAGCAATATAATGAAGGTTCGATCGACTGTTCGCTAACAAGAAACACACGTTATTCCACCGAGCCATCTTAGGCTCGGTAGATCTTTGCTAAAGTCTTCTTGACAAGTTTAACTCAGTAGGTCCTTGTGACCGCCACACCCGATGTAATATCCCATCATTTATTCTTTATTGCACTCCTTTCTGTTTTCTCCCCTCTCTCTCTTTCACCCTTCTTCTCTATCACCCTCTTTTATTCCCTCTTCACTTCTTGACAATAACCCTCTCCTCTTCCCTTTCTTCTTCCTGCTTCTTCATCACCTTCGCTTTTTCCCTATCACCTCCCCCATCTTTCCTATACCCCTTCCTTCTTTTCTGTCACCCTACCGTCTTCCCTAGCATCCTCCATTTCGCTCTGTCACCCTTTATTCTTCGCTGTCACCTTCCCTTCTTCCCTATAACCTATCTTCCTTCCATCACCCTTCCTCCTTGGAAAAATTAACACATAAGCAGTATAATGTGATCCTTTATTGACAACGTTTCGCCCTCGCAGTGGGCTTTATCGAGTCACAAACATATCTGTTTGTGACTCGATAAAGCCCATTGCGTGGGCGAAACGTTGTCAATAAAGGATCACATACTGCTTATGTGTTTATTTTTCCATTGTGTCGGTATTTTATACCATTTATTTCCACCCTTCCTCCTTAACAGCCTTTTTTTCCCTATCACCCTAGCTCCTTCCCAATCACCCTCCCTCCTTCCTTAAGAACATAAGAACATAAGAATGGAGGAACACTGCAGAAGGCCTACTGGCCCATACAAGGCAGGTCCTTATCAAAACCACGACTACCTAAGAATTTACTCCCGTACTCACGACACCAATCAAACCCAGCCCCTCCCACTCATATATTTGTCCAATCTCTTTTTAAAGCCACCCAAGATCCTAGCCTCTATCACCCTACTCGGAAGATTGTTCCACGCATCTACAACTCTGTTCGAAAACCAGTACTTGCTTATGTCCTTTCTAAATCTAAATTTATCCAATTTAAATCCATTATTTCTGGTTCTTACTTGGTTCGATATCCTCAGTATTTTATTAATATCTCCTTTGTTTATGCCCATCATCCACTTGTAGACCTCGATGATATCTCCCCTCATTCTACGTCTCTCCAGAGAGTGGAAATTCAACGCTCTAAGTCTATCTTCATACGGGAGATTTCTTATACTGTAAATCATTTTAGTCATTCTTCTCTGTATGTTCTCCAATGAATCTATATCCATCCTGTAGTAAGGAGACCAAAACTGAGCTGCATAATCCAAATGAGGTCTCACTAGTGATGTATAGAGCTGTAAAATAACTTTTGGACTTCTGTTGCTTATACTTCTTGAAATAAATCCTAGTAATCTGTTAGCCTTATTGCGCACACTTAGGCACTGTTGTCTTGGCTTTAGATTCCTGCTTACCATGACTCCCAAGTCTCTTTCACATTCTGTATGATCAAGCTCAACTTCACCTAGTTTATATATTCGAGGGATATTTTCATTACCAACGACTAGTACCTTACACTTGTCCACATTGAGCTTCATCTGCCACTTTTCAGACCAAGACATTAATTTGTCCAAATCCTCCTGGAGTTCATTGGTATCCTCCTCAAAATGAATCATACGGCCTATTTTTGTATCATCAGCAAATTTACTCATGTCACTTGCAATTCCTTCATCAAGGTCATTTATGTAAATTATGAACAACAATGGGCCTAAAACTGATCCTTGTGGAACGCCACTAGTGACTAATCCCCATTCAGATTTGACCCCATTAATGGAAACTCTCTGCTTTCTATTGGTAAGCCATGCCTCTATCCATGCTAGAACTTTACCTCCTATACCATGAGCTGCCACCTTTTTTTTATCACCCTTTTTTCCTCCATACCACCCTCCTTCCTTATCATCCTCCCTCCTTCCAAATATACAGTTACCTCACTTTTTCTATTTACTTGTTTACCGGTTTCTATCCATTATCCTCCTCCTCCTGTTGTTTTCCTTCGACGACCTCTTTTTCCCTCTTTTGTTTCCTTCTACTTTATTTTACCCATTTTTCTTACTTTATCTGCTCTCCACTCGGCCTTGACACAGCCACAATAAACCATACCAGTGTTATCATGTATCACTGCATACCAGTGTTATCATGTATCACTGCATAACAGTGTTAACACTGTTATGCAGTGATACATGATAACACTGTTATGCAGTGATACTGATAACACTGGTATGCAGTGATACATGATAACACTGGTATGCAGTGATACATGATAACACTGGTATGCAGTGATACATGATAACACTGTTATGCAGTGATACATGATAACACTGTTATGCAGTGATACATGATAACACTGGTATGCAGTGATACATGATAACACTGGTATGCAGTGATACATGATAACACTGGATGCAGTGATACTGATAACCTGGTGCAGTAACATGATAACACTGTTATGCAGTGATACATGATATCATGTATCACTGCATACCAGTGTTATCATGTATCACTGCATACCAGTGTTATCATGTATCACTGCATACCAGTGTTATCATGTATCACTGCATACCAGTGTTATTGTCACTGGATAACACTTTTATCATATGTTGCAACATAAGTGTCATAATGTGTCACTACAGTGTTATCACGTGTCACTACATCAATAAGGTTGCTTCACCGGGAGCTGTTGTACAACACCCTGGGCAATAATGTCATCAATACACTGCTCCTGTAGATCTCCTAACCACCCTCAGCACCATTCACCGTTGATCAAGACGCAGACGTAATACGGGTACACCATCTGTTAATAAGACGTAATACGGGTACACCATCTGTTAATAAGACGTAATACGGGTACACCATCTGTTAATAAGACGTAATACGGGTACATCATCTGTTAATAAGACGTAATACGGGTACACCATCTGTTAATAAGACGTAATACGGGTACACCATCTGTTAATAAGACGTAATGCGGGTACACCATCTGTTAATAAGACGTAATACGGGTACACCATCTGTTAATAAGACAATTTACGGTTCCTGGCATGATGCTGAGAACACGTTTCATTCATCAGGAACTTCATCAATTTTCACTGAGCGATACAATGTCTCCTGGGCGAAACGTTTTCTCAATAAAATAACATGAACTGAATAAGAACATAAGAAAGGAGGAACACTGCAGTAGGCCTGTTGGCCCATACTAGGCAAGTCTTTCACAATCCATCCCACTAACAGAATATTTGTCCAACCCAATTTTCAATGCTACCCAAGTCCCACTCAAATACAACCCCTCTCACTCATGTGTATATCCAACCTAAATTTGAAACTACCCAAGGTTTTAGCCTCAATAACCCTACTAGGCAGACTGGTCTGTCTTTTTTATATTATAATACTACTGATATACACCCTCGCCGTATTTTGGTGTTCCGGAAGAGTGCTAATGCCACATTATATTCATGAGATAATTTTGATTATTTTGTATCGTTTTTAAGAGAATATGTATGTAGTGTCCTTGCGTCTTCATAAACTTTATGGCCGCTCATATTATGTCCTTTTTTCATAGGTGGGTTTGTTCAATTTTCTTTTTTGAAAGTACATGTGTTATATTGATTAAAAACGTTTCATGAAGATCAACTAAAAAATATTTTTGACGTGGCAACAATTTTTTTGGGAGAGTGCGTGAATATTACCAATAGCAAAAGTGTTTTTGGTACTGGTACATGATGAACCATTGGCAAATGCCTTTTTCTGTACTATAAATCATGAAACATTTTTTTCATCCCTTCCCCCTCAAAAAAAAAAAAAAAAAATTCCAGGACCACTGCAAATATTCTACCATCGTTATATATAACAACTCATGAATTTGTATTATACAAATGTTTATCATTGGTTCATAAATAGTGAATTTACACAGAGTAAAACTAACTTTGGAGATACAAGAGGAAATACATTCAAGTACAGGAGGGTCATCCTTTACGGCGCTTCGCTGTACAGCATCTCGCTAATGCGGCAGTTTTTAATTATACTCATTCTTCATTCATTCAGACTTCGTACAATAAATGTATTTACTGCTCACTATAAGCTAAGGACTAAAAATATTTTAAGGTAAGTAATACGTGTCTGTATATGCATTTTGTAGGCCTAGCTATATTGCTCACTTTATATATAGTAGTGTAAACATGTTATCAGACTTTCATATGCACTTGAAAGTGATAAAAGACTATGATTCACTTTACAGCAATTTTCGCTATACGTCCAGAACCTAACCTGCTGTATAAGCGGGGCCTTCCTGGGTAAGAAACAATCATAATGTTTTTATTTGTTTACTGAGAGTAAAGGTGATATGAGGATCATTATGGTGAAGGTACATGTAAAATTCTTCATGATCAATACATAAATAGCGATGATCAGAACATAGTGAATTTTTCATAATAAATATTATAAGAATATAATTAGAACCTTCCGGGATGAGTCCACATGGCTGCTTCAGTGTGATACCAAGATACTAGATAGCAAAAATAAACAGTTGCAGTATAATGCGAGTCTTTATTGACTACGTTTCGCCCACACAGTGGGCTTTATCAAGTCACAAACATATCTGTTGTGACTTGATTAAAGCTCACTGTGTGGGCGAAATGTAGTCCATAAAGGATCGCATTTCACTGCATTTTGTGTGTATTTTTCCATCGTGTTGATATTTTATGCAATTTATCTCCATACCAGACAGCGCTTTTCATTCATGCAATGCGAGAGAAAAAATATGTACATATATTAAAAATATTGAAAAAGTTATCGAAAATTCACCAAATACACTCATTAGTATCTTTACGATGACGTCATAACGTGAGATGTTGTAGCTACGATAACACACATCAGAAAAACAGTGATAATAATATTAGAATTACCGACAATATGTTAACTGAAAGGACACAAGGTCACAGGATGTTCCAGAGATGGGACACACCAACAAGGGGTCACAGTTGGACGTTGAAGACTCAAATGAATCACAGGGATGTTAGGAAGTATTTCTTCAGTCACAGAGTTGTCAGGAAGTGGAATAGTCTGGGAAGTGATGTAGTGGAGGCAGAATCCATACATAGCTTTAATAAGAGGTATGATAAAGCACATGGAGCAGGAGGAGTGACCCAGTAGCGACCAGTGAAGAGGCGGGGCCAGGAGCTATGAATCTACCTCTGCAACTACAACTAGGTGAGTACACACACACACACACACAAACACACGTCCCAAGGTGGTAATTGCAGTGATGTATAACCCACCACAGAACAGCAGGAGGCCAAGGCAAGAGTATGATGATAGTAATAGAGCGATGGTTGAAACACTGGCTGAAGTGGCCAGAAGGGCTCATGCGAGCAGGGCGAAGCTACTGATCATCTGGCCGGGTCACCATTTGGAGAAGACCCGGGCCGGACATACCGGCGAACCTACAACAACAATACTGATCATGGGTGATTTCAACCACAAGAAAATCGATTGGGAGAACTTGGAGCCACATGGGGGCCAAGAAACGTGGAGGGCTAAGATGATGGAGGTGGTACTGGAAAACGTCATGTACCAACACGTAAGGGACACTACCAGAGAGAGAGGAAAGGATGAACCAGCGAGACTGGAGTTATTATTCACCTTGAGTAGTACAGATATTGAGGACATCACATATGAAAGACCCCTTGGGGCCAGTGATCATGTGGTTTTAAGCTTCGAATACACAGTAGAGTTACAAGTGGAGGGGAAAGCAGGAAGGGCTGGACGAAAGAAGCCAAACTACAAGAAAGGGGACTATGCGGGCATGAAGAACTTCCTGAATGGGGTTCAGTGGGACAGAGAACTGGCGGGGAAGTCAGTAAACGAGATGATGGAATATGTGACAACAATATACAAGGAAGCTGAGGAGAGGTTTTTACCCAAGGGTAACAGGAATAATGAAAAAGCCAGGATGAGCCCGTGGTTCACCCAAAGGTGCAGGGAGGTCAAAACCAAGTGTGCTAGGGAATGGAAGAAGTATAGAAGGCAAAGGACCCAGGAGAATAAGGAGAGCAGTCGTAGAACTATAAATGAATATGCACAGATAAGAAGGGAGGCCCAACAACAATATGAAAATGACATAGCAGCGAAAGCCAAATCTGACACAAAGCTGTTGTACAGCCACATCAGGAGGAAAACAACAGTCAAGGACCAGGTGATCAGGCTAAGGAAGGAAGGAGGAGAGATAACAAGAAACGACTGCGAAGTATGTGAGGAACTCAACATGAGATTCAAAGAAGTGTTCACAGAGGAGACAGAAGGGACTCTAGAAAGACGGAGAGGTGGGGTACACCACCAAGTGCTGGACATAATACATGCAACCGAGGAAGAAGTGAAGAGGCTGCTGAGTGAACTAGATACCTCAAAGGCGATGGGGCCGGACAACATCTCTCCATGGGTCCTGAGAGAGGGAGCAGAGGCGCTATGTGTACCCCTAACAACAATATTCAACACATCTGTCGAAACAGGGAGACTGCCTGAGGTATGGAAGACAGCAAATGTAGTCCCAACTTTTAAAAAAGGAGACAAAGATGAGGCACTAAACTACAGACCAGTGTCACTGACATGTATAGTATGCAAAGTCATGGAGAAGATTATCAGGAGAAGAGTGGTGGAGCACCTAGAAAGGAATGAACTTATTAATGACGGCCAACACGGTTTCAGGGATGGGAAATTCTGTGTCACAAACCTTCTGGAGTTCTATGACAGGGTGACAGCAGTAAGACAAGAGAGAAAGAGGTGGGTAGATTGCATTTTCTTGGACTGCAAGAAGGCGTTTGACACAGTTCCACACAAGAGATTAGTGCAAAAGCTGGAGGACCGGGCAGGGATAACAGGGAAGGCACTCCAAAGGATTCGGGAATACCTGTCAGGAAGACAGCAGCGAGTCATGGTACGTGGCGAGGAGTCAGAGTGGGCGCCGGTGACGAGTGGGGTTCCACAGGGGTCAGTCCTAGGATCGGGGCTGTTTCTGGTATTTGTGAACGACATGACGGAAGGAATAGACTCCGAAGTGTCCCTGTTTGCAGATGATGTGAAGTTGATGAGGATAATTCAATCGGACGAGGACCAGGCAGAACTACGAAGGAATCTGGACAGACTGCAAGCCTGGTCCAGGAATTGGCTCCTGGAGTTCAACCCCACCAAGTGCAAAGTCTTGAAGATTGGGGAAGGGCAAAGAAGACCGCAGACGGAGTACAGTCTAGGAGGCCAGAGACTACAAACCTCAATCAAGGAAAAAGCTCTTGGGTGAGTATAACACCAGGCACATCTCCTGAGGCGCACATCAACCAAATAACTGCTGCAGCATACGGGCGCCTGGCAAACCTAAGAACAGCATTCCGACATCTTAATAAGGAATCGTTCAGGACCCTGTACACTGTGTATGTTAGGCCCATATTGGAGTATGCAGCACCAGTTTGGAACCCACACGTAGCCAAGCACGTAAAGAAGGTACACAAAGTGCAAAGGTTTGCAACAAGACTAGTCCCGGAGCTAACGGGTATGTCCTACGAGAAGAGGTTAAGGGAAATCGACCTGACGACACTGGAGGACAGGAGAGATAGTGTGGACATGATAAGGACATATAAAATACTGAGAGGAATTGACAAGGTGGACAGAGACAGAATGTTCCAGAGATGGGACACAGCAACAAGGGGACACAGTTGGAAGTTGAAGACTCAGATGAATCACAGGGATGTTAGGAAGTATTTCTTCAGTCACAGAGTGGTCGGGAAGTGGAATAGTTTAGGAAGCGATGTAGTGGAGGCAGGTTCCATTCATAGATTTAAGAAGAGGTATGATAAAGCTCATGGCGCAGGGAGAGTGACCCAGTAGCGGCCAGTGAAGAGGCGGGGCCAGGAGCTATGACTCGACAACTGCAACAACAACTAGGTGAGTACACACACACACACATGATACGTCAGCCTGGATTGATTTCTGGCCTGTGTTACCCAAGTTGTTCTTTACCATCAGATAGTGAGAGCTGGGTTATCTGACCTAGCAGCATGACCCCACCCTGGCTCTGACCCACCTTGGCTCTGACCCACCTTGGCTCTGACCCCACCCCTGGCTCTGACCCCACCCTAGCTCAGACCCATCGGCTGGCCTCTGGACCCCACCCTGCCCTGACCCTTAAACTTGCCCTACGCCAACCCCATGTGACCCCACCTCCGATGGCCCAGGCTTTGCTGACCCAAGCTATGACCCCACCCTGTGACCCCACTCTGGCTGTCACCCGACCCAGGCTGTGACCACCCAAGGTATGACCCAGCCCTAAGTGACCCCACTCTGGTTCAGGCACACCTGCTGTTCAGTGAACCACCTGCAGGTATGATAAGCGCAAATCTGCAACTTTTGTTACAGGCAACACCTGCAACTATTGTTACAGGCAACACCTGCAACTTTTGTTACAGGCAACACCTGCAACTTTTGTTACAGGCAACACCTGCAACTTTTGTTACAGGCAACACCTGCAACTTTTGTTACAGGCAACACCTGCAACTTTGTTACAGGCAACACCTGCAACTTTGTTACAGGCAACACCTGCAACTTTTGTTACAGGCAACACCTGCAACTTTTGTTACAGGCAACACCTGCAACTTTTGTTACAGGCAACACCTGCAACTTTTGTTACAGGCAACACCTGCAACTTTTGTTACAGGCAACACCTGCAACTTTTGTTACAGGCAACACCTGCAACTTTTGTTACAGGCAACACCTGCAACTTTTCCTAAAGGCAACACCTGCAACTTTTCTTACAGGCAACACCTGCAACTTTTGTTACAGGCAACACCTGCAACTTTTGTTACAGGCAACACCTGCAACTTTTGTTACAGGCAACACCTGCAACTTTTGTTACAGGCAACACCTGCAACTTTTGTTACATGCAACACATGCAACTTTTGTTACAGGCAACACATGCAACTTTTGTACGCTACTTAATTTTCCCGGAAATTAGTAGAGGTTTAGGATTTGCTCTTTCTTCTTTGTCTTCTCAAGGACGGTACCTTGATGCCGGTGAGAAGGGGTCTTGATCCAAGGAAGTGGACTTGTCTTTTCCTTGCTGGGATCAAATTACAATGCCTTCCACTACGGGTTCAGCGCGTCTCCATGATTATTTTTTTTTTTTTGTGCCGGATCGTGTTAGGTTACTTAAGATTTGTTGGGAAACAGGACAAGTATTTCCTGACGCGGGTCTTGGTCACACGATGACCCGCAGCTGGAGCTCTTGGCCATCTGACCGAGGCCTTCCGCTGGCTTACCGGTCCACCCCGTAAAACACCATGGTTATAATTTTGCGGAGCGTGTGTCGTGCCTCGTTCCCCCGGTGCTATTTCCTGGCGGACGTAATCAGCCACACTCCCCTTAAACAAGCAACTCAGCCACCACCAACACTGTGCTACAACTTTCTCTTCGTTTCCCTTGACCAAAGCTTGTGCATTTAGCGCAGGATGTGATGCAAAAAAATATTCTGATGGAAGGTAAGGAAGTGAAAGGCAACAAAACATTTCTTATATGCTGAAATATGTGGAGTTACAATGATGTGAGGGAACACAGCGAGACGCTATAAACTGCCAGTGTAACAGACGAGAGTGAAGTGTTTGATGGAATCAGTGAAAGGAAGACCAAGAGGTTACCAGCAGATGTATGGAACATAACCTGGTATATACACTTACATCTCCCTTGTCAGAGTTCATAGGTTTTCCAGCCTAAAGCGTTCAACTTACATTTATTTATTAAAAAACAAAATTTCTCCCTTCACGGAGTTTACAGGTTCGAACCTAAAGTGTTAAACGTTCATTAAAAGAAATAAAAATAAAATAAAACAAAATAAATTAGTAGGAAAAAATCCAACTGCCGTAGCCCAGTGGTGAGAGACGCGCCTCTCTCCCACGGTAATACAATTACAACTGACCTCTGGTAGACAACGAATAAAACGAATGTCTAATGCTATAATAAACAACAGTAAGTGCACAAAACTATTCCAATTACGTAAAGAGATTACACACGTCATTCAAGTGGGAGTCGGGAAGGATATAAAGTCAGAAGAGTCCGGAGCGATGGTAACTTTGCCTGCTGACCTGAATAACAGTGGACAGTGCTCCTAATGAGACGGAGAACCTACTTAATCAACACAGTTGACAAAGAGTCAGGAGAGCCGCAGTTGTGACATTAAGTGTGTTATGAATGCAACACCTTGAGGCGCTGTGCTCACTCTGTGTGCCAGGGAAAAAAATAAATCCTCGGGGCTGAAGTGTGTAAATGATCACTGTGTATGAACAAAGACTGAACTTCTTGAACAATGGTGGCTGGTGCACTGAACTTTACTGTCAAGGATAAAGCTGTTTATATAATGAAAAGGAAATTAAAAAATATTATTTAAAATAACAATAATAATAATAAATCTGTCTTAGATTTACAAAAATATTTCCCAAACCCCTCCAACTTAAAAACTCATGTGTTAGAAGCTAGAACACATTAATAAACTGCCTCCCAGTCACCTATTTACTGTATAAACTAGATATATTCGGTCGCTGCTAGATCCGAAAAAGGTATCCCCGTATTGCATAACCCCAGCTCCCTGGGGTTATTCCGCAAGAGGAATAGTGCAGAGTGTGACGTAAGTTTCTAATAATGTTAAATTTTTGGCGTTGAAGATTTGCTGCAAATGAGATAAGGTATTTACTGACAATCATACACACCCTAAAATCAACATTTCTTCAATAAAGATGGCAATTTAGGAAATGAGCATTTCAAAACTAATTCAAACCTTCAGAGGTATTTAATTTTCTCAGTTTCTTCCTTGAAAAGAAGCAAATTGGAACCAATAAAGTACAGAATAAAACCAAACTTTACTCTAACCAGGAGGTAAAGTATACATGTAACTGAAGATGTTTTATTTAAACTATGGGAATATAACATACATATCCTTAACAAAATTAATGAGGGTACATAAATACTGTGTGCACTAAAGAGTACATTATACAGCTTTACTCTAGGATAACCCAATAGTGTTAAACACTGAAATATTTCTGATCAAGAGAGACATTTTCTAGTAATTTCAATGAAACCAATTTGACTAATAAAATTGGCACATTAATACTTACAGCGCTTAAAATCAAGGCGAAGCTTCCATTGAGAAAAACTCATCACTGTTAAAAAGTGACCAGAAGAAGAAGAATTCTCCAGCTATTTCAGAGAACCATCATAAATTTTCACCAACTCATCCATAGCCATTTCTTTTTTTTTAAACTGTACACCGATATTGAAATTATGAAACTGATCGGATCAGGTCATGTCATGTTAAGAAGCAAATGCAAAGAAAAACATCTTACAATCAGGTGATGATCCTCCTTCGAGGATACCTAACAATCACCCAGTTACTGGGCGATTGTTAACTGACAACCCACAACACAGTTACTGAGCAACTGTTAACTGACAACCCACAACACAGTTACTGAGTGACTGTTAACTGACAACCCACAACACAGTTACTGAGCAACTGTTAACTGACAACCCACAACACAGTTACTGAGTGACTATTAACTGACAACCCACAACACAGTTACTGAGTGACTATTAACTGACAACCCAGGTCACAGTTCATAATTGATTATCATTTTGCCATTCATTCCCGGTATTAAAATACATCTCATAGCAGTAGTACGCCTCCTAGATTAACAATGTTATAAATTAGACACATATGCAACACTTGGGTATCTTTATTGAGGAAACGTTTTGCCACACAGTGGCTTCATCAGTCCAAAACAAAGTAGAAAGGTGTAAGGAGAGGAGGAGTTTGAGGTTATCAGTCCCTCGGCCTGGAGTCGATGTGTTCAGTCCATCAATCTTGTTAGAAGTGTAGCACAAGGCCGTAGAGGTGGCTTATATGCTGTAATCAGGTGAGATGAAGCAGGAGGAGGCGGGGTCATAGTAGTACCATCCACTATTCTAAGTAGGTCTTCGTAGGTTTTCGCCACTGTGTGGCGAAACGTTTCCTCAATAAAGATACCCAAGTGTTGCATATGTGTCTAATTTATAACTTGTCGGTTCTCTGAACCATTCATCTACATTAACAATGTTACCATACATCCTCCAGCTGCAGACCTTTAAGAGTGGCAGTGTTACCATGCAGCAGTAGCAGGTGATAAATTAGACCCATGTGCAAGACTTGGGCATCTTTATGGAAACGTTTCGCCCCCACAATAACTTCATCACTCCAATCCGATATTATTATTCTCTGTATTGGACTGACGAAGCCACTGTGTGGCGAAACGTTTCTATAATAAAAATAGCCAAGTGTTGCACACGTGTCTAATTTATCAGTTCTCTGAACCACTTATCTACAGCAGAAACACTTGTTACATTCCCGGAGGGAATATTGAAATGCTATACAATACAGACAGGTTGGTAAGTAAGACACATGTGCAATAGTTATGTATCTTTATTCCGAAACGTTTCGACTACACAATAGGCTCCTTCACGTTGTTTCAGATTATGGAACAAAATTCTTCTCCAGGATGAGGGACTGACCACCTCAAAACTACGTTTTCAAGGGTGATGGACTGATGACGTCGTCTTCACATTTCCACTGCGTCTGCTCACTCTTCCGTACTCGACTGAAGCCTACTGTGTAGGCGGAACGTTTCGGAATAAAGATGCCTAACTGTTGCACATGTGTCTTACTTACCAGCTGCATTCCCAGTTAGCACGCCATTCCGACTGGAAGTTTTACCAGTTAGCCCTTGCAACACACTCCTAAGACTGGTAGTGTTACCAAATGTCCCCTGGCACTGCACCTCTAGACCTGACAGTGTTGCAATATTCCTCTTCTCAGACTTGCAATGTTTTTAGACAACAATGGAACAACAACACTCAAACTAGCAGCAAAACTATGCATAAATGGCAGGGCGCCGCTCGGACTGGTAACGGTACCATAAAGTCCTGCCAGAGTACATTTCAGAGTGGCAATGTTGCGATGCATATCCCCACAGGGCATCACTCCAATGGACACTGTTACCATACAGTCTTTCGCAATGTACCTTCCAGACCAGCAGTGTTATCATAGAACCTGAAGATTAAGATACTAAAGCAACATATGGGAATCTTTATTGAAGAAACGTTTCTTCACACAGTGGCTTCATCAGTCCAATACAAAGCAGGAAGTTGTATTGGACTGATGAAGCCAGTGTGTGGCGAAACGTTTCTTTAATAAAGATTCCCATATGTTGCATTAGTGTCTTAATCTTCAACTTGTCGGTTTTCAAAACCATTTGTCACATCATAGAGCCTGGGCAACACACTTCAGGCAAGCATTGTTACCCTACTGACCAAGAAGCGTGCCTCTTTGTCTAGCAGTGTTGCCATTTAGTCCTGGTGGCAATGTTACCTTATTGCTTGAGCAGCGCGCCTCTCAGACTAGCAGTGTTACCACATATTCCCAGCACTCCAACACTCATACTGGCACCGTTACCATACAACCCGGTCACTGCACCTCTATGATTAGCCAACCCTTCCTCGACAGTTTTACCTTGTGCCTGAAAATGCGTGAACGAAATTCTGGTGCTCGCTCCACACTGTCAGACATATGCCTCCAGTATTTCTTAATTTCGTTACTTCCGGAAAATTATACTATGTAAATATACGTTAAGCTAACCTCATCAAGCTTAATTAAACCTAAAATGACCAAGAATAACAAAAATTCATTTACGGTACACACATTACTTACCTTAAATTATTTGTTGTCTTTAGCTTAGAGTGAGTGGTGAATATATTTATTGTAGGATGTCTGAATAAATGAATGGGAACCGATTAAAACTGCTGCATTAGTGAAACGCCGTAAAGTGGAGCGCTGTAAAGCGGGGCTGCTCACTGCCTGGTTGCCTTATTTCGATATAAAATATTTGTTAAACTATGTAATGTAATAATTAGGCGCAGATAGAGACGTGACAGCTTATTGCAACCGCTTGTTTCATTTGGCAGGAAAAATCCCGGCACAAATGGTGACGATGTTGCTAGGGGGGGATGCTGGAAGCTGCACGTGGTGTTGCAGATGGGAATCTATGACTCATGAAATTGTAATGACACGATTGTAAACAAACCACGGTGCTGGAGGGATTTGAACTCGCGGCAAGTGAGTCTTAAAACTCCAGGACAGCGTGTAAGCCACTGGCTTACGTGCTGGCCTGGAGTTTTGCGACTCACTTGCCGCTAGTTTAATCCCCACCCGCACCTTGGCTTGATGGCAATGTATGCTAACACATGCGGCGGTAGTGGTGGTGGTGGCTATTAGCCATATGACAGTCAAACAGGAAGCCTGTTTGATTAACACGGAAGGGGGGGGGGAGGGTTAATGAGGTGAAGATCTCCAGGAAGATCAACAAGTACAGAGGGTAAATAATAGAACGACCTTGAGTTACCTATGTTACTCACTAGGTATGTGAATCGGGACTCACAACACTGAGTGAATGATCACTTGCAACACTTGTAGATATGTGATCACTTGCAACACTTGTAGATATGTGATCACTTGCAACACTTGTAGATATGTGATCACTTGCAACACTTGTAGATATGTGATCACTTGAAACACTTGTAGATATGTGATCACTTGCAACACTTGTAGATATGTGATCACTTGAAACACTTGTAGATATGTGATCAGTTGCAACACTTGTAGATATGTGATCACTTGCAACACTTGTAGATATGTGATCACTTGCAACTCTTGTAGATAAGTGACACGCTGCATGTTTTCCAGTAAGAATTTTACGAAAACGGAGATCAATCACAAAAGTTATTAAATGTCTTACATGGAAGAGAGTCGTCAAAATGAGATGACTATGCATCGGTGATTTTAAAATATATGAAACTCGTTTTAGGTATGAGAGTATTAGCATTTTTCCTCGTTTGAAGTTTTATTTTAAATTATAAGTATATTATAGAGTTAAAAATAATTAAATTCACACTTTGAAAGTAAATGGGACAGAATTTAGAACAAACCATAAATAATTTTTCAGGGGATAAATGCACTGTAGAATTTTCGATTATTTTCATTTTTGGCTAAAATCTGTTTTTATCATCAAGACTGATGGTATAAATTGGAAATTTTTCTTTTAGAATACAGTGGGATTTATAATAAAGAAAACTACTTACTGGTACAATAGTGGACAACCGGCATGGAGTCATTGTCAACTTAACAGCCTTGAGTTTTTTAACCGTCACAGACCAGTAGTTGAGAGTGTGTTTGTTTAGCTCAGCCAGTTGCATTCTCCATTCCTCGGGACTGTGTGTGTACACGTGATATAATCGTCTAACTGCTATTCTAGCCAGGAATTTAGAGGATAAGAACAAAACGGTTCATATCCCAAAAACTCACTTTAGATAAACCAGTCATGTAAAATCGCTCAGGAAGTAGGGCTAAATTCACTTACCTCTGCTATATGAAGGAATCTTATACAAATTGGACAGATCTAGGTACCTACGCTATTTGAGAAAGGAATTCCTGTATTGCATAAAACACCCTCCTGTACCTCAGTGCACGCGAAAGGAATAGTGCAGAGTGTGGTAAATCATTCTGAAGCAGCTAAATATTATCGTTGAAGACTTGAAGCGAATCAAGAGAGGCATATACGAGTTAACACCCCGCACCTTAGGATATATACTGCCTAACAAATAAAAATTACTACTAAAGCACACTAACTTTGAAGTAAAACTGTAAAAAAACATTCTCTTGTTGTTACAAGTCTGATGTAGCTGATTAGTCGCATTATTAGTACATCTGCACTTGGGGATGTGGTGCTCAGAAGTAGAACCAGAAGAACCATTTCAATTTTCTCAATTTATTCTATGAAAAGCAAATTAGAACCTACACAGGTCAAAATCAATCCAAACTTTTCACGAAGACTGACCAGTGTTTAAGACGTGAGTCAGTATGTAAAAAAAGAAGTTAATTAGACTTTCGTGATATAATTTTTTTTTACAATGGACTTGAGATAACACAGCTGTTACAGGTTCGTTAAAAAAACATTAGATTTGACCTAGGATAAAAAAATAATAATAATTAAAAAAACATTTCTGATATGAGGAGACTTTCTCCAGATATTTCACGGAAACTTATTTCTCTAATAAAATTTTGCATATTAAAACTTTAAAAAACTGAAATAAAGACACAAAATCTCCACTGCCTCCAGCCTTCTCCTTGTTGCAACATTCACTACCCATGCTTCACACCCATATAACAGCGTTGCTACCACTATACTTTCATACATTCCCCTCTGTGCTTCTAGGGATATGGTTCTTTGTGTCCACAGACTCCTCATTGCACCACTCACCCTTTTTTCATTGTCAATTCTATGGTTCACCTCGTTTTTCATAGACCCATCTGCCGACAGGTAAAATTGTCGTGCCGAACAGGTAAAATTGGTCAATTATCAAGAACTCATTTAAAATTAAGTCCTTTCTAAAATATTCTCTTATACGTTTAAATATATACTTTTTTCATATATATTAATGTAAAAATTAATAATTTTGTACCAAAAGAACCTTAGAAAACTTACCTAACCTTATAATAACAAGCGCAATTTAATTTAGCCTAATCAAACTAAATATATTTTAGATAAGTTTACAATAGTTTAATAAAAAAAACACAATGAAGTATATATTTTTTCGCTTGTCTTACTCGGCAAGAAGAGCATTGCTATTTAAGTCAAATCTTACAATATATATATATATATATATATATATATATATATATATATATATATATATATATATATATATATATATATGTCGTGCCGATTAGGTAAAACTGGTCAATTAGCAAGAACTCATCTAAAATTAAGTCCTTTCTTAAATTTTCTCTTATACGTTTAAAGATATATTTTTTTCATTTATGGTAATGTTAAAATTTATAATTTTGTTCCAAGAGAAACTTTGAAAACCTACCTAACCTTATTACAACAAGCGCAATTTAATTTAGCCTAACCGAACTAAATATATTTTAGATACGTTAACATTAGTTTAATAATAAACAAACACAATGAAATATATTTTTTTCCTTAGTTTGTATAGTTGTATGTCGAGACGCCATACGTAGCATGTCCGAGCTGTACGGTTCGTATTTCTAACGGCTGCACCACGGCTGTTCACGTGATTACCATGTGACTTGTATTAGCCAATCATAGGCCTGCCTTTTGAATGCCCCAGTGCCGTGCGAGCCTAGCAGTCAGTTCCATTCGGGTAGGCATAGCAGGCGGACATAGGCATAGGCTCTCAGCTCCCATATATCCAACGCTTCATTAAACGCTACCAACAACCAAGCTCATCTTTATTATATTACCAAATCTATGCAAAGAATCCCACAACACAGTTATTTTCAGAATGATTTTGGCGAAATTATTGCATACACAAATTTTCACTTGTCTTATATGGCAAAGTGAGCGTTGCTATTTAAGCCAAAATCACAAGTTTTACCTAATCGGCACGATATATATATATATATATATATATATATATATATATACAGATCTGTGGAACTGAGGTGTCGAAGGGTTATTAAATCGTGTGATGTCTCGAAAAATGGGCTGAGGGAGAATGAAATTCCGGCGATGGTAGAACGAACCGAGGCTTTCATTGATGGCCGGTCGGGGAATCCACTGGAAGCGAAGACCTTAACAGGTTACTTTAATGGTTTATGTCCTTCCATTACTCTACTTCACTATAAGGAAGAATACACATGAATTATATATGTAGTGCTAAACAAGGGTCATGTAATCTTTAAAGCCTACAATAGGCTTTGTTTCTATAGCTCTCAAGATTTATGTCAAGGCAAATTAAACAACATTATCTAACAAAAAAATAATAATATTTCTACTTCAAGCATTAAAGTAACTATAAACGACGAAACTGTTGAAGAAACCAAAGATTTTAGACGAAGGTGGAAACAATGCGAATGTCGACCTACAAAAACTACGAGATTTACCAAAATTGCATTGGAAAGAAACACTCGAAACAATAATCATTTACGTCTTAAAATATCTAAACAAGTGACAGTCATTCCGAGACGTGAGGTAGGCCGAGACTCTCTTAAATATTTGCTCACGATACTGGAGTGCTATTGTTTGTGTACGACTTTGTGGTGGTGAGCAGTGTTGGCACTTCCGGGGTGAAAAATCACTGACGATGATAAAATAATAATAATAATAATAATAATAATAATAATAATAATAATAATAATAATAATAATAATAATAATAATAATAATAATAATAATAATAATAATAATAATAATAATAATAATAATAATAATAATAATAATAATAATAATAATAATAATAAATAATAATAATATCTTTATTTACTACATAGCTGACATCAATGACAAACTACTTTTGGCCCAGGATGCGACCCACACCAGTCGAGTAACACCCAGGTACCCATTTTACTGATGGGTAAACATGGACAACCGGTGTAAAGAAACAAGCCCAATGTTTCTACCCGCGCTGGGAAACGAACCTAGACCCTTGCCATTTGAAGCGAAAGCTTTAGCCACCAGGCCACGGGGCACCGTAACTGGGAAGGGAGAAAGACGAGAACCCGAAACGCTGCAGGTTTACACTTAATGCTAGAACTGTATACCTTGTACATGTACAAATAAAGATTATTATTATTATTATTATTATTATTATTATTATTATTAAAGAAACTTCATAATGATCCACTATAAATATTCAGTAAAAGTTTTTATAGCACATTTATTTTTTTCATAGTACAATTGTTTTAAGATTCGTAGAAAAATTTCAGCAATTTTAGCAAAAAGAAAAGCACATTTCACAGCACATCACCACGAACTAAGCTCATCCACCACGACACTACACCATCCCCGACACTAAACCAAATCGACTAAACGCTCACAACTTTTCATTTGCTGCTCAGGAAATTGCTCCAGCAGTACCGTTACTTTTTGTTTTTGGTCAGTTTGAGACAACACGAGACACTATAATGTCTCAATTTTAATTATTTTTTAGAGTATACACTGCATATTTTGGGTCCAATGGATAACGAAACGTCCTAAACGCAATATATATATATATATATATATATATATATATATATATATATATATATATATATATATATATATATATATATATATATATATGTTTATATATATATATATATATATATATATATATATATATATATATATGTATGTTATATATATATATATATATATATATATATATATATATATATATATATATATATATATATATATATATATTATTTTAAAGTTATATTACTTGAATGTGTTTTCAACGCAAGTTAATTAATCAGACTAAATTCACTGTACATAATACTGATTAACAGCAGAACAAAACTAACCTTTTTTATATAAAGCTCAAATATTTAGCAAGAAAATCACAACGAACGACAATAATATGCAATAATATGCAACAAGTTCGGCAATACAATAATACAAGCTAACAGTACCTAAACATTGCATTAAGAAATAAGTAACCACACTGAAATAATGCAGAATATGGTATATGGTATAGAGTAGCAAACGATTACAGAACCTTCGAATAGGGGGGGCTAACACATTTCACAGAAGACTAAATTAGGTTAAAGATATCAGAACCTAATGAAATCCTTTGTATAAGAATTACGTGGAAAATAATTGAATGTATGTTGTTAAATAACTCAGATCAAATACAAATATATTAATAAGGACAGAAAGTAAATATTTTATATCAATGTTTCTAAAAAGTATAATAGAGTTACAGTAACTAAAACTATTGTATAAATTAGAGAACGCTCTATAGCACATAACACAAAAATACCCATATTGTAAATTATGTAACTGTCAAAATTGGTAGTTGATGTATCATTATTATTTACCTTAGGTTTCTTGTTTTTTAATATGTAAATATTAATAGTATAAGGTCGAGATATGACTGATTATCAGTTTTAAAAGGCACTGGAATTTGAGTTATTATAGCTAATTGTATGCACTCAAATTTCGGATTGACAAGGTGGGAGGATCACCAAATCTACGGCAAACAAATTCTGATTTGGAAGTTTCGTCTTGATGACAGAAATATCAATATATTGCAAGGAACAGTTGATACATAATTACTTGAGATATTTGAGCATCAAGGTATGAGGATTCTGCCTTCAGATTTAAATTGTCAACTGTTCATAAGCTGGAAAAAAAAGGAATTTGAAGGTATATCTCAAATAATAGTGATGAAAACTTCTTTGTAATGGTAAAACTTGAATGTCCACAGATGGGAAATCTAATAAACTTATTGTCTCTAGGTACTGCGTATACTGACTTAGTAGGATCGAACTTTATAACCATTTAAGGGATAGCCATTACTCTGAGGGAATAATCTGAAAGAGAGACTGATAGGTTCTGAACTGCTGGACACACAGTGGAGTCTGCGAGTTCATTGCCCTTTACAGGGCAATGAATTTTTTATACATGCTGCAGAGGAGACACCGCCGGTATTTAATACGAAGGACAATCAGATGTAGTGAATTAATTATCCGATGTGCTAGTAATATACTCCGAAATTCAGAGGCAATAATAAAGAGACTTGAGGAGATACGCATTGTGGATCATAACTACAAGAAGTATGTATATAACTCTGCCGAGAATATACTAGCTATTTTGCAATAATCGCGAACGAGCGCCGCGGTGGAGCGTATACAATAGTTAACCCAGATAGCGTGTAGGAAGGATAGTTACCCGAATATAGCTAGTGTGCAAAATAACCACGGGGGGAGTTTAATGATAGCTCTAGGCCTTTCGTGTTGGTTGCAACACTCAAAACCTAGAGCTATTATTCAGTTCCTCCTGTGGTTATTTTGCATACTAGGTATATTCTGGTAACTATCCCTCCAACACGCTATCCGTAGATTTAGAGCCAAAAGTATACATAGCAGTATCAAGTAAAATTTAAAATACTCAAGAAGAAGAAGAAGCGCACGTCCATGGCGGGGATACGAACGTGGGACATACTCGAATCATCGGAACTTTCCCACATGGAATGGAAAAGGAATAATCAGGGTGAAGAGTAAAAGAGGAAAGAAACGTGAGTCTGAAATCAGAGATTAAAACGACGTCACAAAACAACTAAAATTAGGAACAAAGTACACTCTCGTTGTGTATACAGTGGATGATATTCGTTTCTCTGTGTATATACGGTACCCTGTAGACTACAGCAACTGTAAGTGGCTTATACACTGGACCGAAGTTTTAGGACTCCCTTGCCGTGGGTTTAATCCCCACCCGATCCGTGGTGTGAGTACAGGTATCCATCAGTATGGTAGTGAACAAACATTGCGTGTACTCAACGCATATTCAAGTTCACAGTAACAGGAAACTAAAAAAATATACTCATAAGCATCTAAAGCATATTAAAATTGATTTTCCCCGAGGTGTTTTGTAAGGTGTTCTTGAGAGCAGAAGTCGTGATGCTGTTATAGTGAGAGTTTTACCCCCTGGGAGCCAAGCAGTGCGAGAGCATATGGTAAATTATAATATTATCCGCCAGACTTTCTCTCTGCAATATTGCAATGAGGGTAATTTGCAAAATAATACAATCAGACATTTTTTTTTTGCAATGAGCTTTACAACACACTGCGGTAAAGCCGACATCCTGCTGCTCCACACATTACCCCAAAAAAATATGAAGTTCCTCAGGGTATGAAAAGTTAGACCTGCCAGTTATGTGAATATATTCACAGCACAAGAAAGCTCTTATGAACCCAGTGAGGCATCATAAACAAGTCTGGAGCACTTCCCACTCTCACCATTATGGATCCCGAGTCGGAGCACAGCCCTGTATTAAGGCTTGCATAACACCAGCTAGCCACTGCTTGGACCAGGAAGCTGAAGTCTCCAGCGTGAGCGAGCAAGCACTTCAGAGGTGCATCCACTGAAGCGAGGCTGCCAGCCCTCCCTCACTGCTTTTATTTCTGGAATCCTCAAACAAGCGCTCGGTCTCAAACCAGGCCTTGTAAATTTGAAAGAATATATAACGGGATTAATAATCTGTTAAGAAACATACATGAATAAAAATAACCGTATAATGAATAATATAGAAGTGTGTAAAGTTAAACTGTCAAATTCCAATGCTCATGCGATAGGAAAGACCAACAGTTATGCTAAATTACAAACGTTAACTGGCTCTTAATTGGCATATCTGAAGTAGCACTGTTCGTGACTGCTTTTAAACCATACTACTATGCTGTAGTAAATTACAAATAAGTTAATTTGAATTTTTTTCTTATTTCCATCACAAATAAGCTTTTGCAAAGTGCTTTTTCATCTCTTCTGTGAATTGATCATAATACGGGACACATCAATACTGGCGTCAATGTACAGAAAATTTAATAGTCTTATTGTGACCATAGAAAGTAATTAAGTCGATCAGTATCAAGAACAACTGGTAAAATTTACAAAGAAATAAAACAGCTATGAAATATCGTAATTATCATAAATCAGAACGAGGAAAAGTTAGCCAAAACAGATTTTTTTTTAAGTAGCAACATTCTTAACAGTAGCAACATTCCCAGAACTCGCTAGCAATAGCAAAGTTCCCAGTGTTTGCTAATTGTAATGAATATTGCTAGCGCTTCATAACGATAGCAAACAAAATAGCAATCGCCTCACTGTTAGTTTAGAGAGGCAACATTCCCAGCGCTCCCTTGCAACAACATTCCTCATGCTCGCTAACGGAAGCAACAATCCCAATGCTTGCAAACACTACCAACATTACCAGCTCTCTCTAAAATAGCAATATTCCAATGTTAGCTAGCAACTGCAACATTCCCAGTGCTTGCTAACAAACATCAATGTTACAGCAACTCGCTAACAATAGCAATAGTCCGACTACAAAAATAACGACTTTTATTTGTGATTATAATATATCTCGTACAATGAAATACTTTGCAAGGAATTATACATAAAAACATCCTAGTATCATATTACAAGGTATATTACAGTAACCTCAAATGTATTGTTACAGTTTACCCAGGAAGTGTAAATATTTACCTGAATTCTTAACTTATAATCTATATTTGAAACAGGAAATTTTAACAGTTTATTTTAGGTTAGAATATGCTAAGTTAGATTCGTATAGGTTAGTTGAATACAGGTTAGTTTATGGTAATTTAGGTTAGATTAGATTAGTTTAGTGTGGCTTAGTTTAGGTCAGATTAGATTAAGATAGTTTAGGTCAGACTAGTTTAGATTATGGTAGGTCAGTTCAGGTAAAGTTAGGTTAGTTAAAATTAGGTGAATTAAAGCTAAGTTATGTTAGTTAAGTTTATCGTAGCTCCTTCAGTGTTACTGTCCCCACGCAGGCTTTATAAACCGAGTAACCCAGGCAGGCTTTATAAAACAAGTATCCCACGCAGGCTTTATAAACCAAGTATCCACACGCAGGCTTTATAAACCAAGTATCCCCACGCAGGCTTTATAAACTAAGTATCCCAGGCAGGCTTTATAAACCAAGTATCCCACGCAGGCTTTTTAAACCAAGTATCCACACACAGGTTTTATAAACCAAGTATCCCCACGCAAGCTTTATAGACCAAGTATCCCCACGCAGGCTTTATAAACCAAGTATCCCAGGCAGGCTTTATAAACCAAGTATCCCCACGCAGGCTTTATAAACCAAGTATCCCACGCAGGCTTTATAAACGAAGTATTCTCAAGCAGGCTTTATAAACCAAGTATCCCCACGCAGGCTTTATAAACCAAGTATCCCACTCAGGCTTTATAAACCAAGTATCCCAGGCAGGCTTTATAAACCAAGTATCCCCACGCAGGCTTTATAAACCAAGTATCCCACTCAGGCTTTATAAACCAAGTATCCCAGGCAGGCTTTATAAACCAAGTATCCCCACGCAGGCTTTATAAACCAAGTATCCCACGAAGGCTTTATAAACCAAGTATAACCACACAGGCTTTATAAACCAAGTATCCCCACGCAGGCTTTATAAACCAAGTATCTCACGCAGGCTTTATGAACTAAGTATCCCCAGGTAGGTTGTGTAAACTGGGTATTTCCATGAAGGGTATATAAACTGGGTATCCTCATGAAGGTTGTGTAAACTGGGTATTTCCATGAAGGGTATATAAACTGGGTATTTCCATGAAGGGTATATAAACTGGGTATCCTCATGCAGGTTGTGTAAACTAGGTATCTCCTATAGAGGCTGTGTAAAGTATGTATGCCAATGCCGTCTTTGTAAACTAGAAGGATGGACTTGTAAAGATCATTCGGAAGAAATATTGAAGATGTAAAAATTGTACATAACAAGTTATTGAGAAAGAGATGGTGTTGAAATCGTTGCGCTTTGTCTTGTACGTAGTTGTGAATGTTTGTACAGTGGTACCCCGGTTTTCGTCAATAATTCTTTCCAGAATGCTGTTCGAGTGCCGTTACCGAATGAATTTGTTCCCATAAGGACAAGTGTAAATTAGATTAGTACGTTTCAGACCCCAAAAATACACTTACAAAAGCACTTACAAAAATACACTTTCATAATTGTTCGAGTTGGGAGCTGTACGAAATCCGGGATACCACTGTATGTGAGATTTTTCTATGACTCAGTCCCTTTAAAAGTCAGTGTAAGCAACCTATGCTACAGGCATCCTTGTGTCGGCGTGAATTTTTTCTGGATGCGCTTTGAGTGACACACCATCTTAAAAAAAAAAAATAATTGATTTCTTAAACATATGAAGCAGTCCAAAATATTAATTTGGGGAGAGGGGGAGGCGCCCCTTCGTTGGTATTTTTTGGTAGTATTGAGTAGCACAATATATTAAAGCTATTTTTATACGAATTTGAAAAAAATATATGGCGTTCATAAAAAATATAACTGTGGGCGTCATCCCTTGAGGTGACGCCCACAATTATAATTTTGGGTTACATCAGTTTTAATTTCTAAACTCAGCCCAAATGAAATCATTTATATTATTTCTTGGGACTTAAAACACAGATACATACACAGCTTCCTGATGAAGTGAGCACACAGGGGGTAGTCCCTCGTCCTCCCCCCCAAACCAGCGTCCTGACAAGGTACATGAGAGCTTGTGAGTCCCCCACACCAGCGTCCTGACAAAGTGGATGTGAGCTTGTGAGTCCCCCACACCAGCGTCCTGACAAAGTGCATGTGAGCTTGTGAGTCCCCCACACCAGCGTCCTGACAAAGTGCATGTGAGCTTGTGAGTCCCCCACACCAGCGTCCTGACAAGGTGGATGAGAGCTTGTGAGTCCCCCACACCAGCGTCCTGACAAGGTGAATGTGAGCTTGTGAGTCCCCACACCAGCGTCCTGACAAGGTGAATGTGAGCTTGTGAGTCCACCGCCAGGAGTGACGAGTCCCCAGCGTCCTGACAAGGTGAAGTCTTGTGAAAACTAATGTGAGTGGGCCCCCACACCAGCGTCCTGACAGGGGAAGTCTATGTCTGGAGCTTGTGAGTCCCCACACCAGCGTCCTGACGGGAGTCTAATGGTGAGCTTTGAGTCACCACGTCCGAAGTCATACCAGCGTCCTGACACGATATATAAACGAACAGTGCCAGGTATATTTCCACATTAATACCACTTGTCACTCACAGTGGTGACCACAGCTGTTATTCACAGTACTGTGAGTGTGTGAGTGTGTGTGCGAGTGTGTGTGCGAGTGTGTGTGCGAGTGTGTGTGTGGTGTGTGTGAGTGTGTTTGTGTGTGTGTGTGTGAGTGTGTGTGTGAGTGTTTGTGTGTGTGTGTGTGTGAGTGTGTGCGCGAGTGTGTGCGCGAGTGTGCGTGTGTTAGTTAGTTACCATTATGTCCTAGGCACATGTCGATTAGACACTAGGCCTGTTGTATATGTGTGTGTGTGTGTGTGTGTAAGGAAACACTTCGAAATGTTTCCGCCCCGCCGGGAATTGAACCCGGGCCCTCCGTGCGTGAAGCGAGAACTTTAGCCACCAGGCCCCCGGGGCGTGTGTGTGTGTGTGTGTTAGTGTGTGTGTGTGTGTGTTAGTGAACCCTCACTGATGCACGCTCATGTGCGAGGTGCTTTCCCTCTGTTTAGAGAGAGACTTCACAGAATATACGTTTTTGAGGGAACTCCCTAAAGGAAAGAAAGAAGTGGATAAAAATCATTGTGTGAGGATTCTTGGTTAGCTTCCGCCAAGCAAAATCTACACTGGATGTCAATGTAGTTAAACTGTCACATGGTTTCTGGTCGACTCGTATGCACCAGTTCCTTAGAATCCTATTAGTGAATCTGTCCTCTTGTTTTATGATGTGAACCATTAATTTAGCTTTGGTAAATGCCTCTCGATTATGCTCATTGATTTCTGAATTAGTACACAGAACTTCAATGAACGAAATAAAGGTGTTTTTAGTTAATATTCACATAACTATTGAAAAGAAGCGCTGGCTTACATTCTCCCACAATTCCATTAGGACAAACTTTGCAACAGAATTCAACACGGTTGGTGCAAACCTTCTGAATATGAAATATGATTATATATATATATATATATATATATATATATGTCGTGCCGAATAGGTAAAACTGATCAGTTAGCAAGAATTCGTTTAAAATTAAGTACTTTCTAAAATTTTCACTTATACATTTAAAGATATATATTTTTCATTTATGTTAATGTAAAAATTAATTATTTTGTTACAAAAAAGAACCTTAGAAAACTTACCTAACCTTATTATAACAAGCGCAATTTAATTTAGACTAATCCAACTAAATATATTTTAGATAAATTTACAATAATTTAATAATAAACAAGCACAATGAAATATATTTTTCCGTTAGGTTCAGAATGATTTTTGCGAAATTATTGCATACACAAATTTTCGCTTGCCTTATTCGGCAAGAAGAGCGTTGCTATTTGACTCAAAATCGCAAGTTTTACCTATTCGGCACGACATAATTATATATATATATATATATATATATATATATATATATGTGTGGTCCCGTGGACTAGAGCGTCATCTGTCTTTCGCTGCCCATGAGGCAGGCCAAAGCAGCATGGGTTCGACTCCTTGGATAATCGCAGTGTTATTGATATCAATACCACTCGTTCGTGGGCACAATAATATATATATATATATATATATATATATATATATATATATATATATATATATATATATATATATATATATATATATATATATGCCTGGGAAGCTTGCCCTTCTCTCAGTAGCAGTATCGAATCATGCTGACTGCGATCTTTCTCTGTATATACCCGCTTGTTTCTGCGGGTATATACATATTTGTTATAAAATTTTTATATATATATATATATATATATATATATATATATAACAAATAAATGGTTTCATTGTTATTATTAAATGTTAATCAACATCTACGCTCAGTTTTTGCCGACACCTCCGCATAGTTTCTGAACAATAGAAGTAAAAGTTTCTCCTTATGAAATAATAAAATATTTGCTGGGCTTGTGATGCATGAAGGACGTTTTGTGTACAAATATTTGACCACCTCGCACATGTGTGTCTCACTTCTGTAATTCACCTGTCTTACCTGGTCTCAGAGAAACCCTGTAAAGAAGACACTGGAACAACACGTATTATTAGGGAGCTATGTCAATCCATCACTACTGTGAGTTATGTCAATCCATCACTACTGTGAGCTAAGTCAATCCATCACAGGGGCATGAAAGTGCGAGGTATTATGAACATGACGTGTTCAAATTCTTTTTATTAACACATCGGCCGTTACCCACCAAGGCAGGGTTACCCGATAAAGAGGAAACACTGTCATCGTCACTTACTCTATCACTGTCTTGCCAGAGGTGTGCTGACAGTACAGTCAAAAATTGCAACATGAAAAGTATCATCGTCCTTCCATGTGTGGACATTGTTATGCTCGCCTGTGTCCTGTAACCAATCCCAGGTAACCGCAGAAGACTTGCAAACACCGTTTTGCAGAAAATACCCTATTTTTTTTTTATTGTAAGCTAGCATATGCATAACCATGAAGAATTTGCATGTAGATAAACTAAGTTAAAATCACTTTCCTAAAACTATTGATATTAAATGAAGATTATAACATTTTCTCCATGTGTATAGAGTTACCCTTAATAAGTCTGATTAGCTTTTGAAAATCGTCTGGTTAAGACTCCCAGAGGTGAAATATAGGCTCAGGCAATAGAAATAACACAATTGCAAGCATATAACGGAAAGAGCGGGGTACGAACTTATGCCAAGCTGGTCCTAAAACTAGGTCAGTGCACTATCCACCGGACCATGCCAACGAGGTATATTTCTTTGCGTAAAATATACTTAGGTGGATGAATCTCTCTAGTCCAGCATATTGCAGTGGATAACATACTGGCCTGCTAGTATTAGAACTGGCTTGTCATGGGTTCAAATCTCATTCGTTCTGTGATTTGCGAGATAGACACGCAAGTCAAATAGGTGAAACACAGAAACGAGATTCATAGATGAGACAGAAGTGAATAAACTCGTGTAATACAATAATATTTTATTAAGACATGTTGCGCTGCTTGGAGCTTCGTGATTGCAATACAGGGAATGAAAGGTGATCAGTATATTAGGGAAGAGAAGTTAAGTGCTGGACATGTCAGGTTAATAAGGTGTTCATATTTCTTGCCAGCGTAGCGCTGGGTTTGCCAACATCATTGAAGTATTGAAATTACTGGATTTATGGCCTACATTGTAAGAAATGTGATCAGTGTAGCTTCAGAGTTGTATTTGTTTTGCTAAAGGGATTCTTTGCGTACGAGCCTGAGTTTTGCATAATTTTAATACTCATTCTATGTGTGTGGCACTTGTGCGGGGCTTGTGTGGGTGCTGGGTGAGCCCTCACCACACCCCAACCAACCTGTCGTGTCTTACCAGCTAATGTGGGTGCTGGGTGAGCCCTCACCACATCCCAACCAACCTGTCGTGTCTTACCAGCTAATGAAGGTGCTGGGTGAGCCCTCGCCACACCCCAACCAACCTGTAGTGTCTTACCAGCTAATGTGGGACTTGTGGGTACTGGGTGAGCCTTCGCCACACCCCAACCAACCTGTCGTGTCTTACCAGCTAATGTGGGACTTGTGGGTACTGGGTGAGCCTTCGCCACACCCCAACCAACCTGTAGTGTCTAAGCAGCTTTACCAGCCTTTCCTTCCTGTGCTCAGTCATGTATACCAATCTACAGATAACGTTTCAATTTAGCTTATGTGATAAACTTTTACATATTAATAACCAGTGTTAACATTATCAAGAAATTTTAACATCATTAACTCATAGGATGTAAATATCACCGCCATAATAATTATTTAAATAATTTTTTGAATATATTTTTGCATGAATTTAATTGACATTTGAACCTGGTGTATATTTTTCACTATTCATGGCACCTATGAACGTAGTCAACAGTTTTTTAGTACAACAGATGCATCTAATAACGTGTCAAGTTCCCCTCCAAGTTGTAAGTCGAGCGCTGCTACGGTCCAGGACCTGGTTACGAAGATGAGCACCATCACAGCTACGGGTATCACGGCAGGGGTCTGCATTATCCCGTGCGTGGACTGTGATGACAAAAAGTTAGAACAATGTGGGTGGGTCTCATCATAGTTCGCAAAGGCATCTGATGAGGCGCGGAGAATTCTGGCAGGTAATATACTAGCCCTTATTGCAGAAACGAAATTACTTCGAGGCTGCATCCATCACTGTTTCTAACTCTGTAGTCCAGAAACCCAGCGGTTTCAATTCCAAGTATGTTGGCAAACCCGGTGCTACTCTGGCAAGATACCATGGAAGCGTCATTAATGTCCCGCACCTGACTCTTTCCATTTATTATGTCGTACTAAATAAGCCGAAATTGTCGAATAGGCCGAACACCCTTAAAAAAAAAAAATTTTCCTAATTTTTTTTTACAAACGCGATAGCTAATTTTTATCATTAACAGCGATATAAAAAAGTAGTTTTGGTAAATCCTAACATCGATACCTCACCTAACCTCCCGTGAACTAACAATTTGTTTTAGCTTAATTATGCTATATAGTATATCATAGGTTAATTTAAATTTATTTACTGTTCCTTAAAATAAGTGATTTATATATTTTTTTTAAAATGCTCAGATCGATTTCCCTGGATTTATGGTAAAAACAAATTTTTATTCGGCTTATTCGACAAAGTGAACGCTACCAAATAGGCCAATCTGGTCGATATATATATATGTCGTGCCGAATAGGTAAAACTTGCGATTTTGCCTTAAATAGCAACGCTCTTTTTGCCGAATAAGGTAAGCGAAAATTTGTGTATGCAATAATTAGGGAAAAATCATTTTAATCCAAACGAAACACAATATATTTCATTGTGTTTGTTTATTATTAAATTTCTGTAAACTTATCTAAAATATATTTAGTTGAATTAGGCTAAATTTAATTGCACTTGTTATAATAAGGTTAGGGGAGTTTTCTAAGGTTCTTTTGGTACAAAATTATTAATTTTTACATTAACATAAATGAAAAAAATATATATCTTTAAATGTATAAGATTTTTTTTAGAAAAGACAATTTTAAATGAGTTCTTGCCAATATATATATATATATATATATATATATATATATATATATATATATATATATATATATATATATATATATACACACAAATGCACCACACAGAAACAAGCGGGTATATACAGAGAAAGATCGTAGTCAGCAGGACTCAATACTGCTACTGAGACGGTCAAGATCCCAGGCAGCGCTCTTAACTACTCAACCACAAATGTCACATAAGCTGGGCAGCCTGGTTCACAAGCCATGTCTCTCTCCCAGCCCGGAAAAATCGCATGACAGGTCAGAACATACAGGAGGAGATTGAAATAGCTTGAATCCATGCTTGAGGCTCACTGACGTGCCCGGGCTGGGAGAGAAACATGGCTTGTGAACCAGGCTGCCCAACTTATGTGGCATTTGTGGCTGAGTAGATAAGAGCGCTGCCTGGGAATCTTGACCGTCCTCAGTAGCAGCATCGAGTCCTGCTGACTCGATCTTCATATATATATATATATATATATATATATATATATATATATATATATATATATATATATAGTTAATTCATTTTAAGCAATTAGCAATACTGCGCATGGCCGGGAATCGAACCCCTGATCCTTTAGCACGCCACATGAGAAGCCCATCAAAATAAGTGAGCTTCTACACAACAAGACGGGCAGCAGCAGCAGCAACTTCATTTATTCCCAGGATGACTCGTGTCTGGAACATGATCGTTCATAATGACATCATCGAAATAAGTTAAACAAATGAAATGGCCCACAGATGGCTCCAACTTCATCCTGTTGCATATTTATGTCTCAACAGTAAAAAGGCTTTTAAATAAGCTGATGTAGGTAAGAGCTCTTAACTTATGAGTAAAGTTAGGAACCTTAACCTAACCTTGTAAAACTGTGTAAAGGAGAGGGAATAAGAGAAAGGGAGAATGAGGGAGAGAGGCAATTAGAGAGGAAATGAGAGAAAGAGAGGGAACGAGAGAGAAAGCGAGGGAACGAGAGAAAAAGAGAAAGAGGGGGAACGAGAGAGAGAGAAATAAATCTCTGCAAATTTAACGTGGTAAATTAATTTCAAATTTATGCACGTAATGATCTATTATTGAGAAATATTACTAGGAGGGTAATAGCAGCTTGGTGCAAATTGTTGGGTCTAGCTTCCTCGGTATTATTACTTCTTCATAACTGTGAAATAAATTTAATATCATGTGTTGCTTTGGCTTTCATATGACACTTATTGTCATTTAATACTTTTCGTTAATTTTTTCAATAATATTTTGTGTTGCAAAGCGAAGCTGAACCATTGTCTTCTAAGGAAGAAAGAAGTAGCAAGAGGTGCAGTACAATGGTTCTGGTTACAGTTTTAGACAATGCAATGATTACAATGGTTTTGGGTACCGTTTTGAGACAATGCTGTGACTTATTTCTCTATATAAAGATATGATTTTTCTAAAGCATTTTTTTTCTTCTTTATCGATATAAGAGAAACTTAATCGGGCTGGAGGACTCCCATAATGTAGTGAATATAGCAATTGCAACGTAGCCTACCGTCACCTATATGTGTTATATATAATTTTTCTGAACACAGCCTTTAAAGATAAAAGGGCATATATAGCCAAACACAGAGAAGAAAGATGATCTGTAAATTCTGATCTTTAACTCAGTGAGATTTTCCTTAGTAAATTATCAGATCTCAGTTGGAGGCGACATAAAAAAAAAAGACTCGTGCAGCTTCGTTACTGTCACCTTGTGTTTTTTTTCTTTCTAATGGCAAGTTTATCACACATAATAATCCTACATAATGTATTATTCTAGCAATTGAAGCAATTTTTTCCCCCTCATATCACTGGATTCTTCCTTTCATATTCATACTTGTGTTGGTGAGTAGTGAAATTTAATTTGTCAGGGAAAAAACAGGAAATTTCTCCCATCTCTTATGTTAGTTATATGATGGCATCATTTTACGGCAGCATCTCTACTGTATTCTCTCAGCTCTTATATTCGTAGGCATCTGAATCTGAATTATTATTTCTGACCACGAAAAACAGCGGAGTAAATAAAGAACGATCCTATTGTGACCCTAAAAGTAACATTAACTTAGATCTTTATTTCTTATTACTTTACGTATCTTAATTTCTAGCAAAATATCTCTCAGATATTTAAATAGTTTTGCCTTTGTTCCTACTCTCTACACTTTTCATATTTGTCTTTAATAGGAACTGTGTGGTAAATAACAAGTCAGGTGGTGAGTTGCGTGAGTGTGGTAGCAGAGGGTTGTGTAGTGGTGGGGGTGGTGAGTTGCGTGAGTGTGGTAGCAGAGGGTTGTGTAGTGGTGGGGGTGGTGAGTTGCGTGAGTGTGGTAGCAGAGGGTTGTGTAGTGGTGGGGGTGTGAGTTGCAGTGTGAGGTGTGGTAGGGGGAGCAGAGGGTTGTGTAGTGGTGGGGGTGGTGAGTTGCGTGAGTGTGGTAGCAGTGGGGTTGGGGTATTGGTGGGGGTTGGTGGAGTTGCGTGAGTGTGGTAGCAGTGGGTTGTGTATGGTGGGGGTGGTGAGTTGCGTGAGTGTGGTAGAGCAGGGGTTGTGTAGTGGTGGGGGTGGTGAGTTGCGTGAGTGTGGTAGGAGCAGCGGGTTGTGTAGTGGTGGGGGTGGAGAGTTGCGTGAGTGTGGTAGGAGCAGCGGGTTGTGTAGTGGTGGGGGTGAAGAGTTGCGTGAGTGTGGTAGAAGCTCCGGGCCACGATGAAGAGCCGTGATCATGTGGGGTTGTGTTGTGGAGGTGGGTACGGTGGTGGTGCGGCAGTACGGAAGGGGCAATGTTGTGGAGTAGAGGTGACAATAGAGAGCCGAATAACCATGGCACTGACTAGTGGTAATCGCAGTAATTTTTGCCCAAGCACTGTCGCGGATATAGTGTGATTTATGGCACCAAGTAAGGTACTCCCTGGACGTGTGTCATACACACACACACACACTGGTACACTCTCACCTCCTCCCCGTCTCCTGCTTCCCTTCACCTGTCGCCTGTGGCTTCACAGGTGTACTACTCCCACTCACACATGAAGCAAGACATACTTATATATACTTTGGCATAGTATATATAATAATAAGACGTTTGCATGCATCTTTCTGGTAGTATATAAGTATATTTATATATATTATATATATATATATATATATATATATATATATATATATATATATATATATATATATATATATATATATATATATATATGTTAGGTAGTAGGTTGGTAGACAGCAACCACCCAGGAGGTACTACCGTCCTCAATGAGTGTAAAACGAAAGCCTGTAATTGTTTTACATGATGGTAGGATTGCTGGAGTCTTTTTCTGTCTCATAAACATGCAAGATTTCAGGTACATCTTGCTACTTCTACTTACACTTAGGTCACACTACACATTCATGTACAGGCATATATATACACACCCCTCTGGGTTTTCTTCTATTTTCTTACTAGTTCTTGTTCTTATTTCCTCCTATCTCCATGGGGACGTGGAACAGAATTCTTCCTCCGTAAGCCATGCGTGTCGTAAGAGGCGACTAAAATGCTGGGAGCAAGGGGCTAGTAACCCCTTCTCCTGTATATATTACTAAATGTAAAATGGGAAACTTTCGTTTTTCATTTTGGGCCACCCGTTCGGTGGAAACGGCCGACGTGTTGAAAGAAGAGGAGTATATATATATATATATATATATATATATATATATATATATATATATATATATATATATATATATATATATATATATATATAAAGTCGTGCCGATTAGGTAAAACTTGCTATTTTGGCTTAAATAGCAACGCTCACCTTGCCATATAAGACAAGTGAAAATTTGTGTATGCAATAATTTCAAAAATCATTCTGAACCTAACGAAAAAATATATTTCATTGTGTTTGTTTATTATTAAATTAATGTTAACGTATCTAAAATATATTTACTTTGGTTAGGCTAAATTAAATTGCGCTTGTTGTAATAAGGTTAGGTAGGTTTTCAAAGTTTCTCTTAGTACAAAATTATAAATTTTTACATTAACATAAATGAAAAAAATATATCTTTAAACGTGTAAGAGAAAAATTTACAAAGGACTTAATTTTAAATGAGTTCTTGCTAATTGACCAGTTTTACCTAATCGGCACGACATATATATATATATATATATATATATATATATATATATATATATATATATATATATATATTGTGTGTGTGTGTGTGTGTCGTGCCGAATAGGTAAAACTGGTCAATTAGCAAGAACTCATTTAATATTAAGTCCTTTCTAAAATTTCTCTTATTCGTTTAAAGATATATATTTTTCATTTATGTAAACGTAAAAATTAATAATTTTGTACCAAAAGAACCTTAGAAAACTTACCTAACCTTAACACGCTCAATTTAATTCAGCCTAATCCAACTAAACAAATTTTAGATAAGTTTACAATAATTTAATAATAAACAATCAACGAAATATATTTTTTTCGTTAGGTTCAGAATGATTTTTGCGAAGATTGTTTAACTTACGAGCCACAGTAATGAATCTCTATAAAGAAATATTTACGGCCGTATATTCATCGTATGGTAATTCTGCTACAGGTTACGCAAAACTAGCGTAGAGCCAACAGTTAATTATCATCTAAATTAATACAAATACAGAGGGTTGTGACCGGAGGTATTTCCTTTATAACGACTTACATACGATGAGAGATTACGGAAATAAATTTGTCTACACAAGAAGACGAGAAGGCTAGAAGCGACTTGATAATTAAATCAAAATTAATAAGAGACCTCGACAGGGAAGATAGAAGACGAATCAAAAGGAAAGAGTCTGGCCAGGGAGTCTTGGAAGCTAAAAGTCAGAATGCGCCATGAAAAAAAAGAAAAAAGTCAGGAAATACTTCTTTCATCTCATGTTAGTTAGGAAGTGACGTCAGTAGACGAGCGATAAGGATGTAGATCAAACAGAGAGGCGAGGAAGATTTGAGATCAGCAGAGAGTGAGAAGGACGCTCCATCAACCTTTCACTTTTCGGTGAATGTGACAAGAGAAATAAAAGTTCCAAAAGAGAATTACTTCCCTCTGTTAATATCAGATCTCGGACACACTGCAGGCAGGCAGATACAGGTAAGTGTGCCATCTCACGGATGGTATCTGATGCCATCTTAATTCATCCTCAGTCACCTGGAGACTCGCTTCGCCAACCCTGGGATAGATACGCCAGAAAGATGAGGTGAATGTTAAGTCTGGCTTAGCTGTTGCTTTTCTTATGTCGCTATTGCATAAAACGTGTCACATCTGCTGTCTTTAATGAAGTGGACTTTTATTATGTTCAGGACGTTAATTTCCGGTGGTGTTACTTTCGTCATGTACTCGTTCATTATTTTCGTTAGTGGCTGGAGTAAACATCTTGTCTCTACTCAGTTTAGTGCTATAAACTTAATGTTTGTGTGCTAATAACGTGAGCTTATCAATGTTTGTGTGCTACTAACGTGAGCTTATCAATGTTTGTGTGCTACTAACGTGAGCTTATCAATGTGTGTGCTACTAACGTGAGCTTATCAATGTTTGTGTGTTACTAACGTGAGCTTATCAATGTTTGTGTGCTACTAACGTGAGCTTATCAATGTTTGTGTGCTACTAACGTGAGCTTATCAATGTTTGTGTGCTACTAACGTTAGCTTATCAATGTTGTGTGCTACTAACGTGAGCTTATCAATGTTTGTGCTACTAACGTGAGCTTATCAATGTTTGTGTGCTACTAACGTGAGCTTATCAATGTTTGTGTGCTACTAACGTGAGCTTATCAATGTGTGTGCTACTAACGTGAGCTTATCAATGCGTGTGCTACTAACGTAAGCTTATCAATGTTTGTGTGTTACTAACGTTAGCTTATCAATGTTTGTGTGCTACTAACGTGAGCTTATCAATGCGTGTGCTACTAACGTAAGCTTATCAATGTTTGTGTGTTACTAACGTTAGCTTATCAATGTTTGTGTGCTACTAACGTGAGCTTATCAATGTTGTGTGCTACTAACGTGAGCTTATCAATGTTTGTGTGTTACTAACGTTAGCTTATCAATGTTTGCTATAACGTAGTATCGTTTGTACTAACGTGAGCTTATCAATGTTTGTGTGCTACTAACGTGAGCTTATCAATGTTTGTGTGCTACTAACGTGAGCTTATCAATGTTTGTGTGCTACTGACGTGGGACTGACAACGTTAATGTGCTACTGACGATAACTTGTAAATGTTTGTCTCCTCCTGACAAAGAGAACTGACATAATGATCATCCTCTTTAAGTTACTTGTTCTTTCTAGTCTGAAATCCTGCTGAACACTAACAGCCACTTTCAAAGCAGGCGAAATTTCAGATCTGGGGAATGTACAGAGGACCTTCACCACACGATTTAGCTCAGTAAAGCACCTAATTACTGGGAACGTTTGAAGACCCAAGACCTGTACTCCTTAGAACACAGGAGAAAAAGGTACATCATAATTTACAACTGGAAAATCCTAGAGAGACTGGTCCAAAATGTGAACACAGAAATTACTTCCTATGAAAGCTAAAGACTCGGCAGACAGTGCAACATCCCCCAGTGAAAAGCAAGGAAGTTGAGAGTACACTAAGAGAAAATACAATAAGTGTCAGAGGCCCAAAGCTGTTCAACATCCTCCCATCATACATAAAAGGGGATTACTAATAGACCCCTATCTGTCTTCAAGAGGGAACTAAGCAGACACCTAAAGTCAGTGCCTGACTAGCAGGGCTGTGGTTCGTGCATTGGATTTCGTGTGGCCAGCAGTAACAGCCTGGTTGATCAGACCTTGATGCACCGTGAGGCCTGGTCATAGACCGGGCCTTGACCCCCGTAACTCCCTCCAAGTAGAATCCAAGTACTGCTGGTACTGCTGACATCAGCTTATCAACATTAGGTTGCTGATATAAGCCTTTCAGTTTTAGTATGTTGTTGATATAAGCTTACTAACACTAGCTTGTTGCTGACATAAGCTTACTAACACTAGCTTGTTGCTGACATAAACGTGTCAACATTAGCTTCCTGGTAACATAAGCTTGTCAACATTAGTGTGAGGCTGACATGAGATTGACAACACTTCAGTTGATACATAGACGAGTTTGAGGTTTCGTAGAAAGCCTATGACACCAGAATAAAATATGATATTACCAGAGAGAGAAAGTAGAGAGGATCGTGAAATGACATAGGATGAAGAAAAACCTAACAAGTTTCCTGACCATCACTAACACACATTCTTACCATAACTAACACATTTTCTATCAGCCACTTATTCTGACCATCCTGACAAGGCAGGTGTGGGGATAAAAACTTTCGAAACCATCGATAGTACTACTAAAATATGGAAAATTTCATTAACAATTTGACTTATATAGCTCACCACAAGACACGAAATATTCCCCAGCATCGCAGGTTTAGTCTGCTCCTTTCCTCATATATATATTTTTATTCTGACACTCGGGATTTCCTTCGCACTAACAGTTTTGTGTGTCACTTTGCTTTCTATAATCACCGATTCTTAAAAACATGTCCATAACACTTCACAATTTTCATCTTCTCCCGAGGCATGTCCAAGCAATCCCACATCCATATCAAGACATGTCCAAGCCAACCCATATCCTTCTCATCTCGAGACATGTTCAAAGAAAGCCAAATCTTTCTCATATCAAAGCATATCCATTTCGGTCCATCATTCATTTTTTCGCAGTGCCGGATCAGCCGGGCTGTGGTTCGTACGTTGGACTACGTGCGGCCAGTAGTAAAAGCCTCGTTGATCAGGCCCTGATCCACCAGGAGGCCTGGCCATGGACCGGGTCGCGGGGGTGTTGACCCCCGGAATACCCTCCAGGTAAGTCATCTCACATCCGTCTCCTCTTCCAGAGGCATTTTCATCCCTCAAATTCCTATCTTTTTCTAAATGTCTAAGCAACTCTATGATTATTATTTTTTAAGGTATACTCAAGCAACCCAGCATCCTTCTATCAATTCGTAAATCACCCAGCATCCTTCTTCCCTCAAGGGATATCCAATTCACCCTACGTCATGCTTCTGCTATCGATGCAAGTTGGCACAGCTTTACATCAATAGTCTTCTTCTCAAGTATACCTAAATAGTGATATATTATTTTAAATTATCCTAATATAACACAAGCTAACCTAACCTAAATTAAAACAAATATTTAATTTTGGTGTCGGTTTAGATTGTCCAGACACTGGTGCACTGCAACGCACTGAAAAACGAAAACTTTCCATTTGAGAGACGGTTTGCGCTCCGTGCCCCTGAGTCTCCTGCACCAAACATTGTTCTTTCTCCTTGTAGGTCAACACTAGACTCGACACATGAGCACATCTCACAACATGAGAATCTGAGCCTCCTCCGGAAAGTAGATCTCGCTCTATGTTTGTGTCTGAATTACAATACCTCAGTGCATTCCCTTCATTGACACTGAATACTACTTTCTATCCTAATTGTTTTCTTTAAGAATTTATTCAAGAATTAGAAATGTGAAAGGTTCATGTTTATATGTATTTTTTAATTATTACTATTTGTCTGTTTGAGGTTCGTCAGTAATGTCCCGACCCGGGTCTTTTCCATTTGGTGACCCGGCCTTAGCTCCCTATTACGTAGCGTCTTGACTAATGTCTTTCATGGAAAGAGAGGTACAAGTACCTCTTCATCGTCTGGGACCAATTGTCCCCAGGCCTAGGCCCATTCCCCGTCCTCTTGGGGCTCGTAGGAAGAAACAAGGCACCTTGGACTGCCACTTACCCCGCCTCTCTGGGCTCGAAGGGTGTGGCAGCTACGTAGCAGCAGACAATATCAGGAAGTGCAAAGGCAGCAAGCACTACAGGAAGCTCAGGGAATCCTATTGCTGTGTGTTTTGACTGCTGCTGCTTCTACTTGTCCGTTGCACCCACATTATTACTGGTTGGTTGGTAATGTTTGTCAGGAAACAGGACAAGAACATTATTACTAATCAAGTTCCGTTTTTTTTGTATAAAGTTCTTTTCGTTGAATTTCATAAATCAGTAAAACTGTTTTAGTTATTACCACAAGAAGGATCTCAGACCACTCAGGTAGTTCGTTATCACATTTTCCAAAAGACCAAATGCTCCCTCTATGCACTGCATCATAACACATTTTGTAGCACCTCCTGTTTTCTAACTGCATTTCCTTCAGTCTGTCACTAGTGACGATATTTTCATCTGAGAATAATACACAACAAGAGAAATTGTTTGCCATCATCCTGATTGCAATAAACTTTAAAATGTACACCGGCGCAAAACATTTTTGTCCACGTTGCCTGTTTTATTAGGTACACTGTCAGTCTACAGCCTCCTCTAACACTTGAAAAATTATTCTTCCATAGATCCGATACACCATTAAGAGGAGCTCATTAAGTTTACATGCTTTTATCCAGAGAAAAACATAGACTATACAAAATCATGGGTTTCATGGGTCAGTAGGCCTGCTGTAGTGTTCCTTCTTTCTTATGTACTTTTTTCAGAAGTTGACTTTCCACTAAACCGTCCGGTTGGTCATCACAGAGTCTTCGCGATACTCTAACATAGTATCTTACCATCCGGATATTTATTCTAAAAATTTACAGCATGATTTCTCAGAATGACTTCTCAAAATATCCTACACTTTAAATATGAAATCATGATAGAGAGAAATAATGCAAGTGAAATTTTTTGAAGAGAAATGAAGCCTTAATGGGATCCAAAGGGCAGAGTTACCAAGCGATTCTTACCATCAACATGGCCAGTGACCAACACATCCGATGGAAAGACTTTCACCAGAGTACACACACACACACACACACACACACACACACGAGTACAACTTAAATCCTAAAATATTACGCAGGATAGAATAAATAACTGAAGAAAAGAAGAGACGCTACTACTGACTGTCAACCAGAAGACAATAGCACCAGGAGAGTTAGCACCATTTATCGTATAACAACGTTGAGAAGAACCAGATGATCCTGTGGGAACATTTTCGGGATTTCCCTACTAGAGGGTACACTGGAAAACACAAGAAAATTTTAGAAAAAGCGGCAGGGAGGGTCGCCTGAACTATATGTAAAACGCTGGAAGCGCAGTGAAGACTTGGGAAAAAGCCATTAGTGAAAAATTCTAACTAGACAATATTCTGATTTTCTGTTTCATGAACGAAATGAATGAGTGGTTCTGCATTTATTTAGATTTTAAAGACGCTCCTGGAGCTCCTCATTCGCAAACCAAGCAAAAAAAAATCTTATTGAAGAAAAAAAAAACCACACTGACAACAACAACAATGTCCTTTCTGGAAAACCTGGAGAAATTGAGCAATGTTTCGCTGCTTCACTGCTGCTTGAGGTCACTGCTGCTTGAGGTCACTGCGTCAACTTGCAGTGTTCTTGGCACCTGCTAACATAACCAGAGAATGGTTGTTCAGATCTAGTGTAACCATCACAGTGAGTGTATGTAATGCGGGAAAGAATTGAAGGGGGTCGAGTCTTGGCAAATTCTCTCCCTCCTAGCCTCGTGGGCCCTGTCATACCTATTTCTAAAACTATGTATGGAGCCTGCCTCTACCACTTCTTCATTCATGCCATTCTGCTCCCTGACCACAATGGCTGAAGAAGTATTTCCTGATATTCTTATGTCTTTACATTTAGCTGTGCATTTCGAGTTGTTTCTCTCTGTTTACCCTAACAATTCCTCCGAGCATTTTGTTAATGTTGAGAATTTCTTCCTCTGCTCGAGTAAATACTATGCCTAATACTGACGGTCTGTTGCCATTGCTCACTCTTGTCACTTCCATTGTATACTGTATAAACAACGTCATTATATACATCATATCAGTGATATACAATTCCAGCCATATACTCTACTAATTTATTTCTTTGTTGTTTAGTTCTCCAATTACAAAACCTTCCCACATTTATTTTTTATCCTTTATCATATTATTTCATAGTTACCTTATTAAACTCTTCTCTCTCCCATATATTATTTTATACTCTTATTACTGAGCGCTCAGCATTTTATGTGGCTTGGATTCCAATTTCTGTTACTCTTATTAATTGTTTTTATCAATATTGCTAAGCCTCTTCCTATCTTCCTTAATCAGGGAAGTAGATAGATAGCAGAATCATTTCCGGAATTATATTACACAGGGTAATGAAGTATTTAGGAATTCAAATGTGTTTAAATACTTTGGAGTGGACTTGTCAGTTGGTAGCTTTGTATAAGATGAGGTGAACCACAGAACTAAGGAAGGAAAAATGATGAGAAATCAGTGGAGACAAAGAACTTTATCAATTGAAGTAAAGAGGGAATGTTTCAGAGTATAGTGGTACCAACACTGTTAAACTGTTGCGAAGCATGGGTTTTAAAGGTTGCATCGAGGAGGCCGGAGACTGTGGAGATGCTGTGTTTGAGGGCAATGTGTCATGTAAATATTATGCTGAGAATTTGTTGCTTGGGGATTAGAAGAAAGTGTAGGGTTATCAAAAGTATTATTCGTAGGGCCGAGGGGCTGTTGATGAGGTGCTTTGGACATTCAGAGACGATTCAACAAAATGGAATAATTAGGTGTGTATAAATCTTGGGTGCAAGAAAGAGAACGTTTTGAGTGCCAGAGGACATCCAACAAGCTTGTGGGAGTGTGTTGGATAGGAGTGAATGGAGCCAAGTGGTTTTTGTGACTTGACGTGCTGTTGGAGTGTAAGCAAGGTAACAGTTATAAAGGAATTCAGGAGAAACCCTTTAGATGGACTAGATGTCCTGGAGGTGGTAGATACAGCTACTGAACTCAGAAGATGGGGTGGGGGATGTTACAGTTCGGAGGGCCATTTGAACGGTGATGTCAGTGGACTTCTGGCAAGACAGGGATTAGATAAGGGACGGTGAAAGTGTTTCCTCTTTTTGGGAGTAACGCTACCTCGGTGTGAGACAGCCGGTGTATTAAAATAAAAAAAAAACACCTAGTTCACCATTAAATAATTTATGAGCCTTTTCCTGTAGGCTCGTTTTAAAATTGTGAGGAGACATACCTACATGTGTGGCTCAGCCTGAGAGACAAGTCTAAGTCCAGTATGTTGTGAGCTGAGTGTTCTCACCTTTACCCTTGAGTTACTACTCATCTGTTTTAGGTTATACTCATATTCTGTTATTTGATAACTGCATAAATTATGCATATTAAGGAGGCACTCTAAAATATGAGAGTGAGCTTTGTTTCTCTTCTTTAACAAAACAAAATTTAGATATGAACAAAAAGATGCATTGAAGAACATGGTTTTATTGAGACAACTTTCCGCTTGAGCTTCCTCCAGTTGTGACTTTATAAAGTTCTACACTGAGGGAAACTGTGACTTGACCAAAAAAAAAAAAAATCTGCAGTCTGTGTCACCGTGATTATACTAGTCGGCAAAACGCCATTCCATCCACAAAATTCAGAAGAAACAACCAAGTATATCGCTGCCTTTTTCACCCTGGACTGGATATTGCTTCGTAATGTTGAGGTGGTTGCTAATAACCTCTCCAAACTCCTCCTCCTTCACCTCTGATAGCGGGGTTCCCAACATTACTGCTCACATTAATTTAAAATTTGAAAGCCTTTATATAACTGAATATAGATTATGAAGAAAAAGAGGAGAAAGAAAGTGGTGAGAGAAGTTCACTACATGTGGCAGGATTTGAGGAAATAACTTATCACTAGCCTGGTGCTCTAGGATCTGAGGGAGGAAGTCAAGTGGTAGACAGTTACTACATTAGATTTAATATATAATTATATATATTTAATTAATATATATATAGATATATATATATATATATATATATATATATATATATATATATATATATATATATATATATATATATATATATATATATATATATATATATATCGTGCCGATTAGGTAAACTTGCGATTTTGGCTTAAATAGCAACGCTCACCTTGCCATATAAGACAAGTGAAAATTTGTGTATGCAATAATTTCGCCAAAATCATTCTGAACATAACGAAAAAAATATATTTCATTGTGTTTGTTTATTATTAAATTAATGTTAACGTATCTAAAATATATTTAGTTGGGTTATTCTAAATTAAATTGCGCTTGTTGTAATAAGGTTAGGTAGATTTTCAAAGTTTCTTTTGGTACAAAATTATAAATTCTTATATTAACATAAATGAAAAAAAATATATCTTTAAACGTATAAGAGAAAATTTTAGAAAGGACTTAATTTTAGATGAGTTCTTGCTAATTGACCAGTTTTACCTAATCGGCACGACATATATATATATATATAATATATATATATATATATATATATATATATATATATATATATATATATATATATATATATATATATTAAAATATATATATATATATATATATATATATATATATATATGTGTGTGTGTGTGTGTGTATGTGTGTACTCACCTAATTGTACTCACCTAATTGTGGTGTCAGGGGTCGAGACTCAGCTCCTGGCCCCGCCTCTTCGCTGTCCGCTACTGGGTCTCTGCTCTCCCTGCTCCATGAGCTTTATCATACCTCGTCTTAAAACTATGTATGGTTCCTGCCTCCACTATATCTTTCTCTAGACTGTTCCACTTCCTGACTACTCTGTGGCTGAAGAAATGCTTCCTAACATCACTTTGACTCATCTGAGTCTTCAGCTTCCAGTTGTGTCCCCTTGTTTCTGTGTTCCTCTCTGGAACATCCTGTCCCTGTCTACCTTGTCGATTCCCGCAGTATTTTGTATGTCGTTATCATGTCTCCTCTGACCCTTCTTTCCTCCAGTGTTGTTAGTCCTATTTCCCTCAACCTTTCTTCATAGGACAGACCCTGAGTTGTGGAACTAGCCTTGTCGCAAACCTTTGCACTTTCTCTAGTTTCTTTACGTGCTTGACCAGGTGTGGGTTCCAGACTGGTGCTGCATATTCTAGTATGGGCCTGACGTACACGGTGTACAGTGTCTTGAACGATTCCTTGTTTAGGTAACGGAACGCTAATCTTAGGTTTGCCAGTCGCCCATATGCTGCCGCAGTTATCTGGTTGATGTGTGCCTCCGGAGACGTACTTGGCGTTATACTCACCCCAAGGTCTTTCTCCTTTGCTGAGGTTTGTAGCCCTTGTCCACCTAGCCTGTACTCTGTCAGCGGTCTTCTTTGTCCTTCTCCGATCTTCATGACTTTGCATTTGGAGGGATTGAATTCGAGAAGCCAGTTGCTAGACCAGATGTCAAGCTTGTCCAGGTCTGTTTGAAGTCCTGCTTGGTCCTCTTCCGATGTGATTCTCCTCATTAATTTCACATCATCTGCGAACAGAGACATTTCTGAGTCTATCCCATCCGTCATGTCGTTTACATATACCAAGAATAACACTGGTCCTAGGACTGACCCCTGCGGTACGCCGCTCGTCACAGGCGCCCACTGTGATACCTCATCACGCACCATGACCCGTTGTTGCCTCCCTGTGAGGTATTCCCTGATCCATTCCAGTGCCCTTCCTGTTATACATGCTTGTTCTTCCAACTTCTTTACTAATCTCATGTGAGGAACTGTGTCGAAGGCCTTCCTGCAGTCCAGGAAAATGCAATGTGTGTGTGTGTATGTGTGTACTCACCTAGTTGTGGTTGCAGGGGTCGAGTCATAGCTCCTGGCCCCGCCTCTTCACTGGCCTCCACTGGATCACTCTCCCTGCGTCATGAGCTTTATCATACCTCTGCTTAAAGCTATGTATTGAGCCTGCCTCTACTACATCACTTCCTAAACTATTCCACTTCCCGACCACTCTGTGACTGTAGAAATACTTCCTAACATCTCTGTGATTCATCTGAGTCTTCAGCTTCCAACTGTATCCCCTTGTTGCTGTGTCCCATCTCTGGAACATTCTGTCTGTCCACTTTGTCAATTCCTCTCAGTATCATATATGTTGTTATCATATCCCCCCTATCTCTCCTGTCCTCCAGTGTCGTCAGGTCGATTTCCCTTAACCTCTCCTCGTAGGACATACCCCTTAGCTCCGGGACTAGTCTTGTTGCAAACCTTTGCACCTTCTCAAGCTTCTTCAAGTGCTTGGCTAGGTGTGGGTTCCAAACTGGTGCTACATACTCCAGTATGGGCCTAACGTACACAGTATACAGGGTTCTGAACGATTCTTTATTAAGATGTCGGAATGCTGTTCTTAGGTTTGCTAGGCGCCCATATGCTGCAGCAGTTATTTGGTTGATGTGCGCCTCAGGAGATGTTCCTGGTGTTATACTCACCCCAAGATCTTTTTCCTTGACTGAGGTTTGCAGTCTCTGGCCCCCTAGTCTGTACTCCGTCTGCGGTCTTCTTTGCCCTTCCCCAATCTTCATGACTTTGCACTTGGTGGGGTTGAACTCCAGGAGCCAGTTGCTGGACCAGGCTTGCAGCCTGTCCAGATCCCTTTGTAGTTCTGCCTGGTCCTCGTCCGATTGAATTCTTCTCATCAACTTCACATCATCTGCAAACAGGGACACTTCGGAGTCTATTCCTTCCGTCATGTCGTTCACAAATACCAGAAACATCACTGGTCCCAGGACTGACCCCTGTGGAACCCCGCTCGTCACCGGCGCCCACTCTGACACCTCGCCACGTGTTAGTTAGTTAGTTACCATTTTGTCCTAGGCACATGTCAATTAGACACTAGGCCTGTTGTATATATATATGTGTGTGTGTATGTGTATGTAAGGAAACACTTCGAAATGTTTCTGCCCCACCGGGAATTGAACCCTGCCCCTCCGTGCGTCAAGCAAGAGCTTTACCCACTAGGCTGCGCCTGACCACCCCTGCTGCGCCTGACCACCCTTGCTGCGCCTGACCACCCCTGCTGCGCCTGACCACCCCTGCTGCGCCTGACCACCCTTGCTGTGCCTGACCACCCTTGCTGTGCCTGACCACCCCTGCTGCGCCTGACCACCCCTGCTGCGCCTGACCACCCCTGCTGCGCCTGACCACCCCTGCTGCGCCTGACCACCCCTGCTGCGCATGACCACCCCTGCTGTGCCTGACCACTCTTGCTGCGCCTGACCACCCCTGCTGCGCCTGACCACCCCTGCTGCGCCTGACCACCCTGCTGCGCCTGACCACCCCTGCTGCGCATGACCACCCCTGCTGTGCCTGACCACCCCTGCTGCGCCTGACCACCCCTGCTGCGCATGACCACCCCTGCTGTGCCTGACCACTCTTGCTGTGCCTGACCACCCCTGCTGCGCCTGACCACCCCTGCTGCGCCTGACCACCCCTGCTGCGCCTGACCACCCCTGCTGTGCCTGACCACCCCTGCTGAGCCTGACCACCCCTGCTGCGCCTGACCACCCTGCTGCGCCTGACCACCCTGCTGCGCCTGACCACCCCTGCTGCGCCTGACCACCCCTGCTGCGCCTGACCATCCCTGCTATGCCTGACCATCCCTGCTATGCCTGACCACCCCTGCTGTGCCTGACCACCCCTGCTATGCCTGACCATCCCTGCTGTGCCTGACCACCCCTGCTGTGCCTGACCACCCCTGCTGAGCCTGACCACCCCGGCTGCGGCTGACCATCCCTGCTGTGCCTGACCACCCCTGCTGTGCCTGACCACCCCTGCTGTGCCTGACCACCCCTGCTGCGCCTGACCACCCCTGCTGCGCTTGACCACCCATGCTGCGCCTGACCACCCCTGCTGCGCCTGACCACCCCTGATGCGCCTGACCACCCTTGCTGTGCCTGACAACCCCTGCTGTGCCTGACCACCCCTGCTGCGCCTGACCACCCTGCTGCGCCTGACCACCCTTGCTGCGCCTGACCACCCCTGCTGCGCCTGACCACCCTGCTGCGTCTGACCACCCCTGCTGTGCCTGACCACCCTTGCTGCGCCTGACCACCCCTGCTGCGCTTGACCACCCATGCTGCGCCTGACCACCCCTGCTGTGCCTGACCACCCCTGCTATGCCTGACCACCCCTGCTGTGCCTGACCCCCCTGCTGTGCCTGACCCCTGCTGTGCCTGACCACCTCCTGCTGCGCCTGACCACCCTTGCTGTGCCTGACCACCCTGCTGGCCTGACCACCCTGCTGCGCCTGACCACCCCTGCTGCGCCTGACCACCCCTGCTGCGCCTGACCACCCCTGCTGCGCCTGACCACCCTGCTGCGCCTGACCACCCTGCTGCGCCTGACCACCCTGCTGCGCCTGACCACCCCTGCTGCGCCTGACCACCCTTGCTGCGCTGACCACCCTTGCTGCGGCTGACCACCCCTGCTGCGCTGACCACCCTGCTGTGCCTGACCACCCCTGCTGTGCCTGACCACCCTGATGCTGCCTGACCACCCCTGCTATGCCTGACCACCCTGCTGCGCCTGACCACCCCTGCTGCCTGACCACCCCTGCTGCGCCTGACCACCCTGCTGCGCCTGACCACCCTGCTGCGCCTGACCACCCTGCTGCGCCTGACCACCCCTGCTGCGCCTGACCACCCTGCTGCGCCTGACCACCCCTGCTGCGCCTGACCACCCCTGCTGCGCCTGACCACCCGTGCTGTGCCTGACCACCCCTGCTGTGCCTGACCACCCCTGCTGCGCCTGACCACCCCTGCTGCGCCTGACCACCCCTGCTGCGCCTGACCACCCCTGCTGCGCCTGACCACCCCTGCTGTGCCTGACCACCCCTGCTGTGCCTGACCACCCCTGCTGCGCCTGACCACCCTGCTGCCTGACCACCCTGCTGCGCCTGACCACCCTGCTGCGCCTGACCACCCCTGCTGCGCCTGACCACCCCTGCTGTGCCTGACCACCCCTGCTGCGGCTGACCACCCTTGCTGTGCCTGACCACCCTTGCTGTGCCTGACCACTCTTGCTGTGCCTGACAACCCCTGCTGTGCCTGTCCACCCCTGATGCGCGTGTCCCCCCTGCTACGCCTGTCCACCCCTGCTGCGCCTGTCCACCCCCTGCTACGTCTGTCCACCCCTGCTGCGCCTGTCTATCCCTGCTACGCCTGGTCACCCCTGCTGTGACTGTCCACCCCTGCTGCGCCTGTCCACTCCCTGCTACGCCTGTGCACCCCTGCTGCGCCTGCCCACCCCCTGCTACGCCTGTCCACCTCTGCTGCGCCTGCCCACCCCCTGCTACGCCTGTCCACCCCTGCTGCGCCTGTATACCTCTGCTACGCCTCTACACCCCCTGCTGTGCCTGTCCACCCCTGCTGCGCCTGTCCACCCCCTGGTACGCCTGTCCACCCCTGCTGAACCTGTCCACCTCTGCTGCGCCTGTGCACCCCTGCTGCGCCTGTCCGCCTCTGCTGCGCCTGTCCACCTCTGCTGCGCCTGTCCACCCCTGCTGCGCCTGTCTACAAAATAAACAATAATTCACTTCAAGCGCTAAACCCATGTGGGTCATTCTGCGCAAAACGTAGTGGAGGCTTGATCCTCCGTCTGCTGAGCACGAGTCAGATGTACTCGCTTCCTATTTGCACTCATCGAGACGAGTACAAATAGCTGTACGCACCTGCATGTTAGTTCCTGGGGGTCACATCCAGGGAATAAATGATTAGCTAATATCCTCTCTCCCTCAGTCCCTCTCTCTCTCTCTCTCAATCCCACCTTCCGTCCCTATAATCTACCCCTTATCTCCTGGCCTACATTTCTCCCTCTATACCTCCCTCGCATCAACTCCGCACCCTATCTCTACCACTCCCTCTGTCTCCACTACCATTCTGCCTCATTCACTCCTCTTCCTTTCGGACTCTTATTCTTTCTCTCCCTCTCTATCTACCTTTCTGTCTTTACTTCTATGTCAAAACGTGATTAAAAATAAAGAGAACATATTTAACTACCATAGTACCATTGTGATAGTGGTAGTAGTCACCAGCATCAGTGATAGTACCACTGTGGTAGTGGCAGTAGTCACCAGCATCAGTGATAGTACCACTGTGGTAATGGTAGTAGTCACCAGCATCAGTGATAGTACCACTGTGGTAGTGGCAGTAGTCACCAGCATCTGTGATAGTACCACTGTGGTAGTTGCAATAGTCACTAGCATCAGTGATAGTACCACTGTGGTAGTGGCAGTAGTCACCAGTATCAGTGATAGTACCACTGTGGTAGTTGCAATAGTCACTAGCATCAGTGATAGTACCACTGTGGTAGTGGCAGTAGTCACCAGCATCAGTCATAGTACTACTGTGGTAGTGGTAACAGTCACCAGCATCATTGATAGTACCACTGTGGTAGTGGCAGTAGTCACCAGCATCAATGATAGTACCACTGTGGTAGTGGCAGTAGTCACCAGCATCATTGCTAGTACCACTGTGGTAGTGACAGTAGTCACCAGCATCAATGATAGTACCACTGTGGTAGTGGCAGTAGTCACCAGCATCAATGATAGTACCACTGTGGTAGTGGTAGCAGTCACCAGCATCAGTGATAGTACCACTGTGGTAGTGGTAGCAGTCACCAGCATCAGTGATAGTACCACTGTGGTAGTGGTAGCAGTCACCAGCATCAGTGATAGTACCAATGCTTATCTAACCAATATAATCTAACCTAACCAAACGAAACTATGTTAACCTACCCAATCTATCTGAACCAACCTAACTTTTATATTGAACCTAAATCATGCTAACGGAACCAAAGTGACCTAACTCACTTAAATTAACCTGAGAGACTTAAAGTTAGTTATTTATATTATAACCAAAGTAAACTAATCATGTCTAATATAACCATAGTAAACTAATCATGTCTAATATAAGCAGACTAATTACTGCAAAACTCACTTGATGTTCTGCATACTAACCTAACTTTTAAAACATCGCTCATGAAAAGTTAATAACAAAAATAACTTGACTTTTCTACACATAGAGAAGTCAAGTTATTTTTGTTATTGACACAAAGGCACAATACCGTGACCGAAAAAGTCTTAAGCTTTTCCCACTATGTGCGGTTTTTAGTGCATTATACTTACCCGAATCTAACAAAGCAACTTGACTTGAGTTACATCCAAATGTATAAGCCTGGATAACCAAACCAGGACCCATGCGCAAGTCTGTTCACGTCAGCATTGTGAGACTCCCATTCCTCGACCCCATCCTCTTTCTCAGGGAGTGAATGACCTTTATGCTGCAGTGTTTATGATACAAGGAATTATAGCGACCTTTCCTTCCTCTGGATCAAACCTAATTACCTCTCATTCAGCATTCCCTTCATGATTGGTCCGGGTCCAGCGTGTACCCATGAATTTATAAAAAGATATAAAAAAAACTTTCCCGCTTTTCACTTCCTTCAGACAAGCCAGAAAAGATAATTTCAGCTTCGATTTTACGAAACACCACCGTTTATTACGTCTTCAGGGAAGAGAAAGTGAAAACTCCCTGTACTCCCCTGAAGGAACAATATATATTGGAAAGCGTTTTAGAATTGTTATTCATATTTTTTTTATTTTCCCCAACTTTACGAGAGATTAAATATATATATAATCCTCCTTCCCCTTGTTTTAACATTTCTGTAATGATCCCATCAGATATATATATATATATATATATATATATATATATATATATATATATATATATATATATATTACTGATGGGATCATGACAGAAATGTTAAAACAAGGGGAAGGAGGATATAGTTTTAGAGTGGTTGGTACTTTTGTTCAATAAATGTATGAAAGAGGGGAAGGTATCTAGGGATTGGCAGAGAGCGTGGATAGTTCCTTTATATAAAGGGAAGGGGGACAAAACAGTTGATAAAAATTATAGAGGAATAAGTTTACTGAGTATACCAGGTAAAGTGTACGGTAGGGTTATTATTGAAAGAATTAGAGGTAAGACAGAGAGTAGGATTGCAGATGAGCAAGGAGGCTTTAGAGTGGGTAGCGAATGTGTAGATCAAGTGTTTACATTGAAGCATATATGTGAACAGTATTTAGATAAAGGTAGGGAAGTTTTCATTGCATTTATGGATTTAGAAAAGGCATATGATAGGGTGGATAGGGAGCAATGTGGTAGATGTTGCAAATGTATGGAATAGGCAGTAAATTACTAATTGCTGTAAAGAGTTTTTATGAGGATAGTGAGGCTCAGGTTAGGGTGTGTAGGAGAGAGGGAGATTATTTCCCGGTAAAAGTAGGCCTTAGACAGGGATGTGTAATGTTACCATGGTTGTTTAATATATTTATAGATGGGGTTGTAAAATAAGTAAATGCTAGGGTGTTGGGGAGAAGGGTGGGATTATATTATGGGGAATCAAACACAAAATGGGAGTTGACACAGTTACTTTTTGCTAATGATACTGTGCTTATAGGAGATTCTAAAGAAAAGTTGCAAAGGTTAGTGGACGAGTTTGGGAGGGTGTGTAAAAGTAGTAAATTGAAAGTGAACATAGATTAGAGTAAGGTGATGAAGGTATCAACGAGTTAGGTAAAGAAAATTGGATACCACACTGGAGGGAGAGATTATGGGAGAAGTGAATGTGTTCAGATATTTGGAAGTTGACTTGTCAGCAGGTGGGTTTATGAAGGACGAGGTTAACCACAGAAATGAAGGAAAAAAAGTGAGTGGTGCATTCAAGTGTCTGTTGAGACAAAAAACTTCATCCATGGAAGCAAAGAAGGAAATGTACGAGAGTATAGTGGTGTGAAGCATGAGTCGTAAGCTCTGCAACGAGGAGGAGGCTGGAGGCTGTAGAGATGTGTCTAAGGGCAATGTGTTGTGTAAATATTATGCAGAGAATTCGTAGTGTGAAAATTAAGTATTATTCAGAGGGCTGAAGAGGGATTGTTGAGGTGGTTTGGTAATTTAGAGGGGCTGGAGGAAAATAGAATGACTCGGAGTGTGTATAAATCTGTACACATTGTCTGTACATGTTGTCTTTTATAGACCCATCTGCTGACAAGTCTGCTACCAAATATCCTAATACATTCACTTCCTCAATGCTCCCTCCCTCCAATCTGATACACAATCTTTCATTACCTAAATTTGTTACCCTCATCACTTTGCTCTTTCCTATGTTCACCTTTAATTTCCTTTTTTAAATACCATTCCATATTCGTCCACCAACCTTTGCAACTTCTATTCAGAATCTCCCAAAAGCACAGTGACATCAGCAAAAATCAACTATGACAACTCCTACATTGTGTTAGATTCTTTATCTTCCAAGAGCTCTCCCCAACATCCATGTATTCACTTCTCTTACAATCCCATGTATTAAACAACCATGGTGACATCACGCATCCCTGTCTAAGGCCTACTTTTACTGGGAAAAAAAATCTCCTTTTCTCCCGTATACTCTAATCTGAGACTCACTATCCTTTTAAAAACTCTGAACTGCTTTCAATAACCTAACATCTATTCCTTACACTTGCAATTCATTCCTTTAAGAAGTGGTTAAAGAAGTACTTTGTAAATATAGAATTCAGATACATATAATACACTGGCGAACTAGATACAGTGCAGTGGCAGACTAGATACAGTGCAGTGGCAGACTAGATACAGTGCAGTGGCAGACTAGATACAGTGCAGTGGTAGACTAGATACAGTGCAGTGGTAGACTAGATACAGTACAGTGGTAGACTAGATACAGTACAGTGGTAGACTAGATACAGTACAGTGGTAGACTAGATACAGTACAGTGGTAGACTAGATACAGTACAGTGGCAGACTAGATACAGTACAGTGGCAGACTAGATACAGTACAGTGGCAGACTAGATACAGTAGTGGCAGACTAGATACAGTAGTGGCAGACTAGATACAGTACAGTGGCAGGCTTGATACAGTAGTGGCAGACTAGATACAGTAGTGGCAGACTAGACACAGTACAGTGGCAGACTAGATACAGTACAGTGGCAGACTAGATACAGTAGTGGCAGACATAATACAATACAAATGCTGGTTGATGTCACTGAAGCAAATTTTATTTTAGAAACTTTATCAGGATGACCAGTTGCATAGTCGAATCTTTTCCAAATCAATGTTTACATTTGCTTTTATGTATATATGGCAGATATGTGGTCGGAGACTGTGGGATGGGGATGGTGGATAAGGGATAGAGGAATGGGATAGTGGGATGAAAGCCTTTCGCTTTTTTTTTATTTTACTATTGTATCATTTTGCCATACTGAATTACAGGTAGTTGAACTATAACTATCCTATCATAACGGATATTCTCAATGTGAAACGAGAAGCGTTTTACTATCTGCCTTTCCCATTGTCTCTGTCTATTATTCTTTTCCATTTTTCTCTTCTCTGTCTGTCTTTCTGTCTCTTGTTTTACACAGGGCTCTACAATATATATATATATATATATATATATATATATATATATATATATGTCGTGCCGATTAGGTAAAACTTGCGATTTTGGCTTAAATAGCAACGCTCACCTTGCCATATACGACAAGTGAAAATTTGTGTATGCAATAATTTCGCCAAAATCATTCTGAACATAACGAAAAAATATAATTCATTGTGTTTGTTTATTATTAAATTAATGTTAACGTATGTAAAATATATTTAGTTGGGTTAGGCTAAATTAAATTGCGCTTGTTGTAATAAGGTTAGGTAGGTTATCAAAGTTTCTCTTGGTACAAAATTATAAATTCTTACATTAACATAAATGAAAAAATATATCTTTAAACGTATAAGAGAAAATTTTAGAAGGACTTAATTTTAGATTAGTTCTTGATTGACCAGTTTTACCTAATCGGCACGACATATATATATATATATATATATATATATATATATATATATATATATATATATATATATATATATATATATATATAGTCGTGCCGATTAGGTAAAACGTCATTGCAAGAACTAATCTAAAATTAAGTCCTTTCTAAATTTTTCTTATACGTTTAAAGATATATTTTCATTTATGTTAATGTAAGAATTTTATATATATATATATATATATATATATATATATCCCTTCCTGCCTCAGTGTGTGGTGGCTTCCCTAGCCGTCCCAGAGGGTGAATTAACACAACCTCTGTGGTATAATCACAACTCTCCCCGTCTTGTCTCTCTGCTCAACTCTCCCCGCTGCTCCGCTGTAATAACCTGCTGTGAAATAATTTCTCATGTAAATGCTGAATGGATTTTTTTGTGTGTGAAATTTTGAACTAAAAGTAGTGATTAAAACTGTAAAAAATATAGTAGTTCCTGATATCGATGACTTGCAGTGAATATAATATTTCCCATGATGCACCTTGTGTGCAACAAAATTGAATAATAATTCACGTATTGTACCTCACGACATTATTATTAATATATATAAATGTCGTGAATAAGAAGACGAACAGGCCCATCTTCCGTAAAAAATTAAACTTTTCTAAAAAATTATTTTACAGAATGACAATTTTTTTTCCTTGGCAATGATATAAGGATTTTTACTTTTGAAATAAAATTTGCTTAGAAACCTTACCTAACCTTCCTTAAACTAACGCAATTAATTTTTTTTAACTAAATTTGCCATATGTCATTTTTTTTTTTTTAATATCACTTAAAATGAATGATATATATTTTTTCGTTATGCTTAAATTTTCTCTCTGTTAATTCAGGCAGAGGACAACCTTTCTTTTAGGCCAAACTATCCGATTCGGCTTAATCGGCATGACACACACAATAGGTATGTATATATATATATATATATATATATATATATATATATATATATATATATATATATATATATATATTTTTTTTTTTTTTTTTTTTTTTTATTAACACATCGGCCGATTCCCACCAAGGCAGGGTGGCCCGAAAAGAAAACTTTCATCATCATTCACTCCATCATTCACTCTATCGCTCGCTCAGAGGTAAAGGAAACGCGTATGTTGTGTTGTCTCTTGAGGCGGTACAATGTTCGTGGAGTCGAGTCCTGGCCGGCCACAGTTTGGTAAATGATATATATATATATATATATATATATATATATATATATATATATATATATATATATATATATATATATATATATATATATATATATATATATGAAACAAAATACACTGAAAAAGACATATTGGAATGAAGAACATGCCTGTATCTGTAATACTTCATCCAGCTCCTCAGCGGCTGAATTCTATAGGCATGAATTCTACAGGCATTTCCTCTCTGGACTGAAACGTTGAGTGTCTAAAAAGGAAGCATGTCGCTCTGGAGTCCTTGGTTTCCTTGATGAGTTTGTCACCCAAAACTTCAAGGCAACTCTGAGTACATTTGCCCCATGGTCCGAGGGTCTCCATTCCTAGTGGGACGAAGTTATAGCAAGGTGCTAGCCCACGCATTTTATCTTCTGGGACTCCCTGAAACTGGCGGTAAAACCCCCTTCATCTTCAGAGTATTGTAAATAGGTGTCAGCCAATGTAGACGCACAGGTGTAGTCCCATGCACTCTGCGAAGAGCAAGGTGACTATCTGGAAGCTTCTGATTTCCATTGAACCTCAGTACCTGAGGTTCCCGTTCTTCTGGGCAACGGGTCTTGGAGAGACTTCACTTGATGTCAGTGACCTTTTCGTGTCTGGCATACTTCCTTTCTGATGTATGACTGACTGGACCATGAATCCCGAATTGATCAGCTAACGCCCTGCCGCAAATGCACCTGTTTTCGGTAAGTATGGGAGCGGCTAGGCAAAGAGCTACGCCAGTCCGAATGGCCTGATAATCTAAACGAGTGCCCAAGGAGGAATTAGGGACTGTCAAAAGAAAATCTTCTGAATGTGGTGCTTTCACTGCATGGAGACGAACTTTGTCCTTTCTGAAGGCATTGTTGAGTACAAGCACTCCCACTGGGGCAAACCCATCTTCACGATGGGTTTGCCCCAGTGGGTGTGATTGTGATCCCTCAGAGGAGCTGGTCTGCTTGAAGAGTCTGCAAGGGTATCCTAGTGCGCAGCTGCTCCGATGAACTTTGGGTCATGAGCTCCTATAAGCGCGAAGACAGAAACGCAGGTAATGAGACCTGCTTTCCAACGAGCACCCCTACTCCTCCAAGTCGCACTGAAAGCGTTGCTTGATCTCACTGGTGATCTTCCAGTGACAGATTCTGTGCCCTTCTAAAGAGGGATCCTAGGAGTACATCATATTCACTAAGTATTGGGCTGTCGAAGGAGGGTGCACACGTCAAGGAACTGGCTAGTCTTGGCAGAATTAGACAGCTTGCGAGGAGGTACAAGCCGTCATGGGCACTCGTATTTACTCTTTCCACCATCCTCTTAAGGTCGCTCAATTTGTCCTTTAGGACTGTCCATAGCCTGACTACCCAGTACTTTAATAGGGAGCTCTTGGAGGAAGTGGAGTTAAGGCTTCTTGTAGGATTGATCGCACCTCTGCAATTATCTCCTGGATTCTAGAGATGATTTCACGCTTCAATGGGCTCATGATGCGTTCTAAAGCTTCTCACTGTGACTTCACCAGTAAAACGTCCGCGACCAGGGACTCTTCCGTTCATGTCAGAGTGCCATCATCCAGTTACTGGATGGTATAAATGGTATAAAATACTGACACGAAATTTCCACAACCATTTAATCAACTACAGAAACACAAGACTTAATGCCAGGGAAGAAAACACTCAACCGCAGAATATTTGAATCATCATTTACCTCAATGTCTAACAATTTCCTCCAGAGCAACGGCTTCTGTAACATAGATGAACTCCTTGCCAAGAAACTTCATCGTTATCCTATGTAATAACATACACACCGGCCCGTCCCGTGCAAGTCCAACTCAGATCCAACCTTCTTGGAAGTTACTTACAGGTCCGTCTCAAATCCAGCCTACCCAACATTCTCCACCTGACTCTCCACCCTATATATACTCATGTACTCTTGACCCAGGTAAATCTGTTTGTGACTTGGTAAAGTCCATTGTATGGGCGAAACTTAGTCAATAAGGGATCGTATTATACTGCATTTGTGTTTATTTTTCCATCAGCTACCTGATATTGAGTTCGCTGTGGAATCTAGATAAAAGTTCTCTTACCGCCATGCGAGTTGGTCACCGTGCTGAACAACCTCATCAGAGGTTGTTCACTTCATCAGAGGTTGTTCAGCAGGTTGTTCATGCTCGCCAAATAAAAGAATTGAAATAAAGGATAAAAAGACTGGGGGAACTGCTTTCCAACAGCTGGCAAGACCACATCTCTTTTTTTTTTTTGACTAGCTTGAAAGTATTACTGAAGTCTAATTTGACTAAGGTCTTGTCTTCCAATATTTTCCCTGTGTAAGCTGCAAGAGCTGCCGCTTCACTGCTGGTGGTGGTTTTTGTGCTAATGCTTCTCACTGCAGCATTGGCAACGAGACAGCGAAGGGTGTTACCAACAGCGATGGATCTGAGACAGAGAGAGAGAGAGAGAGAGAGAGAGAGAGAGAGAGAGAGAGAGAGAGAGAGAGAGAGAGAGAAAGGAAGAGAGAAAAAGGAAGAGCACTTCGACGTATCTCTCATCTGCTCGACAGTAGAGGTTGCAAGATTCTATACGAGGCACAAGTACGCTCACACCTTGAGTATGCTCCACTTCCCTGGGTTGTCTGCCCTTCTTCACATCTGCGACTGCTTGTCAGAGTAGAGAACAGAGCAAGATGACTCATCTCTCGCCTGGACCCAGTCTGATAGATCTGTCATTTCAGCAGAGCCTTCAACACCGGAGAGATGTGGGAGGCCTTACTGTCATGTACAAGGCAAACATTGTCAAAATACCACACTTGGCTCCACTCCGAGGACAAAGGACAGTGAGCTTTTACACCACAAGACGGGCAGCAAACAACAGCTTCACTATGGCTCTGAGATCATTTATTCCCAGGATGACTCGAGTCTGGAACATATTCGTACAACATAATGATATCAGTTGATCAAATGAAAATACTGCCACACAGAGGGCTCCAACTTCATCCTGTTCCCTACTTTTATGTCATAATAAAAAGGCTTTCAAATGATCTGATGTAGGCAGCAGCTCTTAGCTTGTCAATAAAGTTAGGAATCCTTAATCTAACCTTGTCAAACCCTGTGTAAAAACAAGAGGAGGAGAGAGTGGGAGAGAGAGAGAGAGAGAGAGAGAGAGAGAGAGAGAGAGAGAGAGAGAGAGAAATAATGGAACATTTTAACTTTCAATAAAGTCTACGGGAAATCAACCCTGGGTAAATACTAATTAAAAACAGAGAAGGTTCCTTTAAGATTAACTTGTTAAAATTTAGTTCCTTATGTGGGGTCACTGGAATGTAGTAATTACGACCATTTCTACCTCTTACTATATACAAAGTGAACTTTCAATACTATTTAAAAGGCTTCTTAAAGTTATTTAAGGATAAACGTCCTTCTAGAAATGGTCTCCATATTATATGGAATAACGGTAGTGGAAGGCAAATAATTTTTTTTATCAGATTTAATTTCAACATTAAGAGAGACTAAGTAGCACACAATTAATAGTATTAAAGTTTTTCAGAGATTTATTTTCTAAAAAAAATAATTTTCACCGAGATAATAATAAAGTCGCAGCACACACACACACACACATACACACACACACACACACACACACACATGAATATAGAATCATAGGAGAATTACAGCAGACCTTGAGGTCCGTTCTAGGCAAGTCGTAATTCTACCCAACCATTACCTCTCAGGTACCCGTGTAACATGCATATATATATATATTATAATATATTATTAATATAAATATTAATATATTATTAAATATTTTTATATAAATAATGATATTTATATATATATATATATATATATATATATATATATATTAGATATCGTGCCGAATAGGTATAACTTGCAATTTTGGCTTAAATAGCAATACACTTCTTGCCGAATAAGGGAAGCGAAAATTTGTGTATGCAATAATTTCACAAAAATCATTCTTAACCTAACGAAAAAAAATATGTTTTATTGTGTTTGTTTATTATTAAATTATTGTAAACGTATCTAAAATATATTTAGTTGGATTAGGCTAAATTAAATTGCGCTTGTTATAATAAGGTTAGGTAAGTTTTCTAAGATTCTTTTGGTGTAGCCGTTTATAAATATTGACAATAGCTGAAGTATTTTTCGAGTTCATGACTTTCTTTTGTTCGTAAGACAAAGGAACTCAAACACTTATAACACACTTTTTTTCATAATTTTTGTTTCAATAGTAAAATAAAACTAATAATGAAAATTAAACGTGACAATGTGACAATATGTAGATGTAAGTGGGTGACTTTCCAACGAGTAAGTTGGATAAACGATAAAGGTGAACGAGAAAGTACTGCTCTAAATCCTTGCCTTGATGTTTTGCCCATTATGACTGTCTCTTCTTTTCCAATTTACCGCATGAAAATTAATTGAATAACCTTCCAATTCTTCTCTCTTCCCTCTCTCCTCTTCTCTCTCTCTCTCTCTCTCTCTCTCTCTCTCTCTCTCTCTCTCTCTCTCTCTCTCTCTTATTCCATGATCTACACAATTTTGATCTTATTTCGTTCGAAACTGTGTGTTCGCAATTTATTTTCGCGTCTGGCTCTCTCTCTCTAGTTTAATAAATCCAGCATAATATCATACGTATATGTGTTTCTTATCTCTTTTGAAGGCACCCACAGTTTGCTTTCCCTAGGCTTCTAGTTTACTGATTTTTAAGACACTGCATTTCATCAAACTAATACGTCAGGAAGGACTATATATGGAAGCACTACACTTGTAAACAGGACAGCGGAAACAATGCAGTAATCCCACAGATTTACAGTGACACTCGATTATATACTGTGAACCGCAGAGTCTTACAGTAGTATCACAAACTTACAGTGACACAAATACTATATAAAAGAACTAAGATTTACAGTGACACACGTAGAATTTTTATTGACAGTTAAGGAGGTATACTTTTACTTGCAGTGAGGCACACAGACTTACAGTAGTTCCCACAGTGACACACAGACTTACAGTGGTACACACAGTCTTACGGAGACACACAGACTTATGTCATACACAGACTTACAGTGACACACAGAAATACAGTGAGAGACAGACTATCAGCAACTCGCACAGACTTCCAAATTATTGCATATTTCAACGATTCAGTGCAGTTTCAAGTATTTATTAACATATCTTAATTTTTAGCTAAAATATGCAAATATGCTACTTGAAAAAATATGATTTGGCTTACTTTTAATATAAAATTCAAATACAGAAGCAGTTCCAATTAAAAGGGCCAAAGATACATCAAGACTTAGAGGGACACATTTAGAGGGACACATTTAGAGGGACACATTTAGAGGGACACATTTAGAGTGACACATTTAGAGGGACACATTTAGAGGGACACATTTAGAGGGACACACTTAGATTTACGATGACAGTAACAGACTGACAGTGATACAAACTCACAAAACAAAGACGTCCCTTTTTTTCCAGGCAGTGATGCATGAAGTGTGTGCGCTCACCTAATTGTGGTTGCAGGGGTCGAGACTCAGCTCCTAACCCCGCTTCTTCTCTGTCGCTACTGGGTCCCTTCTCTCCCTGCTCCATGAGCTTTATCATACCTCGTCTTGAAGCTATGTATGGTTCCTGCCTCCACTACATCACTTGCTAGACTATTCCATTTCCTGACTACTCTATGGCTGAAGAAATACTGCGAACAGAGACACTTTTGAGTCTATCCCGTCCGTCATGTCATTCACATATACCAAGAATAACACTGGTCCTAGGACTGACCCCTGCGGGACCCCGCTCGTCACAGGCGCCCACTGTGATACCTCATCACGCACCATGACCCGTTGTTGCCTCCCTGTCAGGTATTCTCTGATCCATTGCAGTGCCCTTCCTGTTATACACGAAGGCGTTCCTGCAGTCCAAGAAAATGCAAACGACCCACCCCTCTCTCTCGTGTCTTACCTCTGTTACTTTGTCATAGAACACCAGGAGGTTTGTGACACAGGATTTGCCTTCCATGAATCCGTGCTGGCTGTCGTTGATAATCCTGTGCCGTTCCAGGTGCTCCACCACTCTTCTCCTGATGATTTT